>JAVSCE010018412.1:0-389058 GCA_032199065.1 Smutsia gigantea
AGATAAACTTCAAACATGTATCTGCCAGTCGATATAGACTTCCGGAAAGATGGTGGTGTGAGCAGGGCAGCAGAAATCTCCTCCCAACACTATATTTATCTACGAAAACACAGAAAATACATCTACTCCTAAAAGAGAGACGAGAATACACAGGAAAGCCCACAGCGTGCAGCTACACCCGAGAGGACTCGGCACCCCAAGAGGCGGGTAAGATACGGAGCCGCGACCCGGCGGGACCCGAGCCCTCCCCCACCCCAGCGCACCGGCGGGAGGAGAGGATTCAGAGCCGGGAGGGAGTGGAAGTACACCCAGCGAAGTAGCCAGCCCCGGTGATCTGCGCGGGGAGCGCTGACCCACATTGCGCAGTGCAGCGGAGATTGGAGAGACAGAGGGGCAGGATCTGAGCGGGGAACGCGCCAGGGGGCTTGCAGCCGGCTCCTGGGAAGGAAAAAAAAAAGTGCGCGCTTTCCTCAGCAGTCTTAAAGAGACAGGAGCCCAGCGGAGGAGCCGGATCGCCCCAGCACACTCAGCCCAGCAGGCTGGGAGTCCTGGGGAGTTTCAGGCGCCTTAGCTGGCGACTGAGGAAGCGTAGCCATACTTACACTTCTCACTGAGATCAACAGCCTCCTATTCGTTCCCACCCCTGCCAGAGCGATAAAGGGCCCTGCAAAGTGGTGCAGCCACAGCTGTGGAATAGTGGGGGCAATAGCGCCACCTACAGCATTCCCACAGAATCTATGTCCGGTGGGTGTTTTTTTTGTTTTGTTTTGTTTTTGTTTTTTCTTTTCTTTCTTTTTTTCTTTTTTCCTTTCTTTCTTTCTTCTTTTTTTCCTTTTTTTTTGTTTTTTTTTCTTCTCTTTTAAAGTCTTAAAGAGCCCAGCTGACATACGTGGCAACTATCAGTGACCAATTCTATAGCCATGAAAAGACAGAGGAATATGGTTCAGACCAAAATCAACCAGACAACCCCAGAGAGGGAGTCTGAAGGGATGGAAATGCACAGCCTCCCTGAAAAGAATTCAGAATAAAAGTCATAACCATGCTGATGGACCTACAGAGAAATGTGCAAGAGCTGAGGGAGGAAGTGAGGGAACGGAGGAAAGACAATACAGAAATCAGACAAGCGATCGACGGGCTTAACAGCAGAATGGATGAGATGCGAGAGACTGTTAATGGAATAGAAAACAGAGAACAGAGTACAGAGCAGCTGAGGCAGAGAGAGATAAAAGGATTTCTAGAATGAAAGAATATTAAGAGAACTGTGTGACCAATCCAAACGGAACAATATTCGTGATATAGGAGTACCAGAGGAAGAAGAGAGAGAAAAAGGGATAGAAAGTGTCTTTGAAGAAATAATTGCTGAAAACTCCCCTCGCTGGGGAAGGAAGTAGTCTCAAGAGTCCACCGAAGCTCATAGATCTCCCAACACAAGGGACCCAAGGAAGACAACACCAAGACACATAATAATTAAGATGGCAAAGATCAAAGATAAAGACACAGTATTAAAGGCAGCTAGAGAGAGAGAAAAAGATCACCTACAAAGGAAAACCCATCAGACTATCATCAGACTTCTCAACAGAAACCTTACAGGCCAGAAGAGAATGGCATGATATATTTAACGTTATGAAACAGAAAGGCCTCGAACCAAGAATATTCTATCCAGCACGATTATCATTTAAATATGATGGAGGGATTAAACAATTTCCAGACAAACGAAAGTTGAGAGTTTGCCTCTCATAAACCACCACTACAGAATATCTTTTAAATGGACTGCTCTAGATGGAAGCACACCTAAGGCTAAAAGATGTCACCAGAGGAAAATCATAGCAAAGAAAGCAGACCATCCAAATACTAACTAAAGGCAAAGAATAAAACACCTATTATAGAAAGAATGGAGGAGGAGGAATAAGAAGGGAGAGAAAGAAAGAAACATCAGATCAGGTGCCATAATAACTTAACAAGAAAGTTAAGTTAGATTGTTAGATAGTAAAGAAGCAACCCTTGAACCCTTGGTAACCATGAATCTACAGCCAGCAATGGCAATAAGTACATACCTATCAATAATCACCCTAAATGTAAATGGACTGAATGCACCAATCAAAAGACACAGAGTAACAGAATGGATAAAAAAGCAAGACCCATCTATATGCTGCCTACAAGAAACTCTCACCTCAAATCCAAAGATATACACAGACTAAAAAAAGTGAAGGGATGGAAAAGATATTTCATGCAAACAACAAAGAGAAAAAGCTGGTGTTGCAGTACTTGTATCAAACAAAATAGACTTCAAAACGAAGAAAGTAGCAAGAGATAAAGAAGAACATTACACAGTGATAAAGGGGTCAGTCCAACAAGAGGATATAACCATTTAAAATATATATGCACCCAACACAGGAGCACCGGCATATGTGAAACAAATACTAACAGAATTAAAGGAGGAAATAGACAGCAATGCATTCATTTTAGGAGACTTCAACACACCACTCACCCCAAAGGACAGATCAACCAGACAGAAAATAAGTAAAGACACAGAGGCACTGAACAACACACTAGGACAGATGGACCTAATAGACATCTACAGAACTCTACACCCAAAAGCAACAGGATACACATTTTTCCAGAATAGACCACATACTAGGCCAATAAAAAGAACTCAGATCAAGAATATTGAAATCCTACCAACCAACTTCTCAGATCACCAAGGTATAAACTAGAAATAAATTTTAGAAAGAAATCAAAAGGCTCACAAATACATGGAGACTTAACAACATTCTCCTAATTAATCAATGGGTTAACGACCAATCAAACAGAAATAAAGAATATATGGACACTAATGGACAACAACACAAAGCCACAACTTCTGTGGACGCAGTACAAAGGCAGTTCTAAGAGGAAAGTATATTGCAATCCAGGCCTATTTAAAGAAAGAAGAACATTCCCAAATGAATAGTCTAAAGACACAATTACTGAAATTGGAAAAAGAAGAACAAATGAGGCCCAAAGTCACCAGAAGGAGGGACATAATAAAGATTAGAGAAGAAATAAATAAAATTGAGAAGAATAAAACAATAGAAAAAATCAATAAAACCAAGAGCTGGTTCTTTGAAAAAATAAACAAAAAATAGATAAACCCCTAGCCAGACTCATTAAGAGAAAAAGAGAATCTACACACATAAACCCAGTCAGAAATGAGAAAGGAAAAATCACGACGGACCCCACAGAAATACAAAGAATCATAAGAGAATATTATGAGAATCTATATGCTAACAAGCTGGAAAACAAAGAAGAAATGGACAACTTCATAGAAAAATACAACCTTCCAAGACTGACCAAGCAAGAAACAGAAAAACTGAACAGACCAATCACCAGTGACGAAATCGAAGTAGTAATCAAAAAACTGCCCAAGAACAAAACCCCTGGGCCTGATGGATTCACCTCTGAATTCTACCAGACATATAGAGAAGAAATAACACCGATTCTCCTTAAAGTTTTCCAAAAAATAGAAGAGGAGGGAATACTTCCAAACTCATTCTATGAAGCCAGCATCACTCTAATACCAAAACCAGGAAAAGACCTCACCAAAAAAGAAAATTACAGACCAATATCCCTGATGAACGTAGATGCAAAAATACTCAACAAAATATTAGCAAACCGAATTCAAAAATACATCAAGAGGATCATACACCATGATCAAGTGGGATTCATCCCAGGGATGCAAGGATGGTACAACATTCGAAAATCCATCAACATCATCCACCACATCAACAAAAAGAAGAAAAACCACATGATCATCTCCATAGATGCTGAAAAAGCATTTGACAAAATTCAGCATCCATTCCTGATTAAAACTCTCAACAAAATGGGTATAGAGGGCAAGTACCTCAACATCATAAAGGCTATATATGACAAACCCACAGCTAACATCATACTTAACGGCGAGAAGCTGAAAGCTTTTCATCTAAGATCGGGAACAAGACAGGGATGCCCACTCTCTCCACTGTTATTCAACATAGTACTGGAGGTCCTAGCCACAGCAATCAGACAAAACAAAGACATACAAGGCATCCAGATTGGTAAAGAAGAAGTCAAATTGTCACTATTTGCAGATGACATGATACTGTACATAAAAAACCCTAAAGATTCCATTCCAAAACTACTAGAACTAATATCTGAATTCAGCAAAGTTGCAGGATACAAAATTAACACACAGAAATCTGTTGCTTTCCTATACACTAATGATGAACTAACAGAAAGAGAAATCAGAAAAACAATTCCATTCACAATTGCATCAAAAAGAATAAAATACCTAGGAATAAACCTAATGAAGGAAGTGAAAGACCTGTACTCTGAAAACTACAAGACACTCCTAAGAGAAATTAAAGAGGACACTAACAAATGGAAATGCATCCCATGCTCTTGGCTAGGAAGAATCAATATTGTCAAAATGGCTATACTACCTAAAGCAATCTACAGATTCAATGCAATCCCTATCAAACTACCAACAGCTTTCTTCAATGAACTGGAACAAATAATTCTAAAATTCATATGGAACCACAAAAGACCCGAATAGCCAAATCAATCCTGAGAAGGAGGAATAAAACAGGGGGAATTACACTCCCTGACTTCAAGCTCTACTACAAAGCCACAGTAATCAAGACAATTTGGTGTTGGCACAAAAACAGACCCACAGACCAGTGGAACAGAATAGAAAATCCAAACATTAACCCAAACATATACAGTCAGTTAATATTTGATAAAGGAGCCTTGGATATACAATGGGGAGATGACAGCCTCTTCAGCAGCTGGTGTTGGAAAAACTGGACAGCTACATGTAAGAGAATGAAACTGGACTACTGTCTGGCCCCATACACAAAGGTAAACTCAAGGTGGATCAAAGACCTGAATGTAAGTCATGAAACCATAAAACTCTTAGAAAAAAACATAGGCAAAAAATCTCTTGGACATAAACATGAGCAACTTCTTCATGAACATATCTCCCCGGGCAAGGGAAACAAAAGCAAATATGAACAAGTGGGACTATATCAAGCTGAAAAGCTTCTGTACAGCAAAGGACACCATCAGTAGAACAAAAAGACATCCTATAGTATGGGAGAATATATTCATAAAAAATGTATCTGATAAAGGGTTGACATCCAAAATATATAAAGAACTCATGCACCTTAACAAACAGAAAGCAAATAATCCAATTAGAAATGGGCAGAGGACATGAATAGACACTTCTCCAAAGAAGAAATTCAGATGGCCAACAGGCACATGAAAAGATGCTCCACATCGCTAATCATCAGAGAAATGCAGATTAAAACCACAATGAGATATCACCTCACACCAGTGAGGATGGCAACATCCAAAACACAAACAACAACAAATGTTGGCGAGGATGTGGAGAAAGGAGAACCCTCCTACACTGCTGGTGGGAATGTAAACTAGTTCAACCATTGTGGAAAGCAGTATGGAGGTTCCTCAAAACTCAAAATAGAAATACCATTTGACCCAGGAATTCCACTCCTAGGAATTTACCCTAAGAATGCAGCAGCCCAATTTGAAAAGGACAGATGCACCCCTATGTTTATTGCAGCACTATTACAATAGCCAAGAAATGGAAGCAACCTAAGTGTCCATCAGTAGATGAATGGATAAAGAAGATGTGGTACATATACACCATGGAATATTATTCAGCCATAAGAAGAAAGCAAATCCTACCATTTGCAACAACATGGATGGAGCTAGAGGGTATTATGCTCAGTGAAATAAGCCAAGCCAAAAAAGACAAGTACCAAATGATTTCACTCATATGTGAAGTATAAGAACAAAGAAAAATACTGAAGAAACAAAACAGCAGCAGACTCACAGAACCCAAGAACGGACTAATAGTTACCAAAGGGAAAGGGACTGGGGAAAATGGGCGGGAAGGGAGGGATAAGAGGGAAAAAGGGGCATTACGATTAGCAGATGTAATGTTGGGGGGGCACGGGGAAGGCAGTACAACTCACAGAAGACAAGTAGTGATTCTATAGCATCTCTCTACGCTGATGGACAGTGACTGTAATGGGGTTGGTGGGGGGGACCTGATGAAGGGGTAGTTTAATAATCGTAATATTGCACATGTAATTGTAAATTAATGATAATAAAATAAATTATATTTAAAAAAAAAAAAAGATCGACAGATGAAGTCTTCAGGGAGTGGAAACATGGTGCCAAATGTCCCAGAGGTGAGAAAACACATTGTACATGCAGGGAACTGGGGAATTCCAATCACTGAAATGTTTGCTACTGAGAGAGGGAGTATGTGGGGAGAAAGACTGAGAGGCAAGTTGGGACCACACTATAATGGGTTTTTATAAACCATAGATATTTATTATAAGAACATTGGGAAGACATTTTTCAGGCAGAGGAATGCACATGTGCATATGAGAAAGATCAAAACAGTTAAGAGGCTGATGCAGAATTCCAGGTTTAAGAAGAATGCAGGTGAGATCTTGGGCTGGGACCAGGGTAGTGATAGTAAGTTGGTGATAAGACATAAGACCAAAAGAAGTTGTTTAAGAAAATGGAATGAAAGGGATAAAAACAATAGTGAGGATGCTTGATATCTTGGTCTGGCGAGTGGCTGCATGAGTGTACTCACATGTCAAAATCCACCAAGCCGTACACTAAGGTTAGTGCATTTTACTGTATGTACCTCAGTATTAAAACATTTTTTTAATAAAACAAAATTTTTAAAAGTAAAATGGAGTTTGGGATGATTGGTTAGACTTGGTAAATTAGGGAGATAAACAAATCAAAGATTATACTCAGATTTATGACTTGGGCAGCTGGGTAAAAAGAAGGTGGTATTACAATGTTGCTCATGTGAAACCTTCATAAAATTGTATATTAATGATACCTTAATAAAAAAAGAAGGTGCCATTATTTATTGACATGGGGAATAGAGGAAGAAGACCAATTAGAGAGTGAAAGTGACCAACTCATTTTTTGTCAAGTTGAGTTTGAAGAATTGACAGCGAGATATAGATGTCCAGACCTCCAGAGAAAAGTCTCATATGGACATCGAAGCATCTTTAGTAAATTATGAACATATCAACATTAGTAAAAACCACAGAAGTAGTGAGATCTTCCAAGGAAGGCCTATAGAGAAAAAAAATAGAGAAAGGGAGAGAAGAACTTGAAAGAATTTAATAGATGTTAGAGATGGAATTCCATTTCAAGATGAGAAGCAAAGTGAATATTAAAGGCCTTATAATAGTTTAGGAAAGAGATAATTTGTGTTTAACGAGGGAAGAGGTAGATGGAATGAAGAAGAGAGAATTAGGGAGGTATTTAGGAAATAGAATCAATAAGTCTGGGTTGGTCAGTGCACAGAAGTTAAAACAGAGAAAAAAAGGGTAATCCAAATTTTTACTTTGATCAGACACGAGGATAGCAGTGGCACACGCATCATAGCAGAATGGTCTTGCATTGGCAAAAAGATCGCCTCCAATACAGTTTTGAGGATATAAAGATTTTTGAATGGTTAAGGGTATAGAAATGGTCCCATCAAGCAGGAAACAAGGCAGCATGCTCCCAGAGAAAGAAGCAGGTTTCAGGGCTTTAGCGGAGCTGATCATAAAACTGGGAAATTGTAATGAGAAAGCAAGTTCCCCTGGCTCATTCCCACAAGGATCTCCACAGCCCTTTCCTGACACCAGCTGTTCTGGCCTAGAAGGTCTTATCACCAATCAGTCTGCTCCCCAGGTATAAGTAACCAGTGCACGATAAATCAACACATTCTAGACTACTTACTAGAACAAATGGGCAAGTCAAACGTAAATTTCTCAGGTGTGGCATCTGTTGAAAGGCTTAGGCTTCAGATCTGCCATCTCTTTTCTAACCTGTTTCAATATTTTTGCTCTATCCACCCAACAGGGCTAGTCATTTTGGCTTCTCTAAAGCATTGCTTACATTTCCAGCAGGATAGATTTATATACAGCCAAGCCGGTTCTCAGGCAAGCAGCCTCGGAGTTTCAGGGATGGAGGCAGGAAGGGGACTGGCTTGCTCCAGGGGTCCACACCTGTTCACCTGTGAGGGGGCCAAGTGGGCAAGACAGGGCAGATGGATGGTGACGCGATCTCAGCACAGGCCTCCGTGGATCCCGCAGGGAGCTCTGGGGGTGGAAGGGCCCTTCAGAAGCATTCGTGATTGAGCAAAGGGGGTTGAGACTTCTGTGATGATAGATGGGACTGTCAGCAGCAAGGGATGTGATCATGAGCCAGTCAGCTCCCTTCAGCAAGCTGTCAGCCTCCAACACTCCCAGCTACAGGGGAAGGAGCGCTTGGGTCCTGAAAAGTGGGACACAAGCAGCACACAGCGGCCTGTGCTGCAAAGCATGTCACTGTCACTGCAGAACAGCTCGAACCACTTCCCAGGAGCAAGACATTGCGTCAAAAAATAGGCATCATGTATTTCTTCACAAAATACGTTGATTTCCTCCTGTGAGATCTCTATGAGGTAGAGAGCATCAGCCAGTAGACTTACCTTTTATAAAGGATGTTTTTTATTATGTGTTCCTTTCTTTTGATCCCTTTTAGAGATTTAGAGCCTTGCAGAGGTAATAGGTCTGGTAAACTGCCATGGCTACAGTCACTGTATTCTTTTTGATGGGACTTGGTCTAGTGAAACGCTGTCTTCAGGCTGACCTTGTCCTTTCAATACTGCCTCCTGCCACATACTTCAGATAGTCTCCTTGCTTTAGATTAGCAAGCTTTCTGAGGCATAGCTTGAAGCTTCTTACTGGAGACGTGGAATATGCTGCTTTCCAATGACTCCTAGTTCTTTTTAGCAGAAATGCAGAAATGAGCATTGCTTTATGCTAAAAACCAGCCACTGGGAGGTTTCATAAGACAAACCATGAGATCATCCCATAAGACAAGCCAACCCTGAGCAAAATGACACCAGGAAAGAGCACATCATCCATGATGTGGTGGAGAAAACAATTATGGTTTTAAAGAAGATCATAAATGGGTGTTTTTATTTCCAATTATAGTCTTTTCCTGTAAGTTCATTCTTTTATTTTTATTTTTAATAGAAATTATATATGTTTAAGGTATACAACATATTTATACATATATGTATATACACATAGGGAAATGATTGCTATAGTAGCCAAACTTATTGACATATCTATCCCCTCACCTCTTCCTTTTTTTTACATCAAATATAAGGACGTATTAATCCAGTTTCCCTATTTTCTCTTTCACTGGAATGACTTCTCTTATACCAAACTACCCATTCAAACTAAAGCATTGCTCCAAATTTAGAATCTCTTCTCTTCTTCTTTTGATTCATAGCCCAAACACTGAAACTAACTCCAAAACATGAAGGCTCTGACCATCCCCTGTATCTAAATCACTTGAGTACTGATACACTTAGTCTAACCTAGTGAAAAGAATAGAAAATCAAAATCTCCCTCCAAGAAAGCGCTACAAAAATCACAGGCCCAGGCACCTGATATCTCAGATAGACTCCCCCTACAAGCAAAAGACACAGGTAAAGAAAAGGACAATACAGATAGATAAGAGATTTAAATGTTTTTATTCAATTCTCCTTTTAACTCGTAATTTTAGGGACATATGTAAAAAGCAACTTCAGAGTTGAATTGCAATTTATTAAAGACCCCTAGGTAAATTACTTTCTCAAAATGTAATGGCCCAACTTTACAGAATCCAGAAGAAGTTGTCAGCAAATTTAATCAAACGAATGTCAAGCATCATCAGAGACTTTAAAAACAACATTTCTCAATCCCTATGGTTTGAATAACAGGTTCAGCAAGACCCATCCCTGACAGCCCCAACCTGTTATCAAACATTCCAGTTGCAATTCTGTGTTCAGAGTACATCCAGACGGTCCCCAATGTTCCTACAAGCAGATTTCAGACATTTCTGGCCATCCCCAGAGATTTTTACTCCCACATGAAACAAAGAGGTATCAGCAAGTTGTAACTGTAGAAAATTTTAAGACAAATCTCCAGATGTTTGCATGAATAAAATGTAACCTTTTGCATCCACATTTTGCCTCGTGATACAGCAGCAGGATTCACCTAAAGAAACTTTCCTTCTGAGTAATTTCAAAGATAGGGTCCATTAAGGTCACAGGGTATGAGATATAATATTATCCAAAGCAAAGAGATGGCCCAAGCACTGGTCTTCCTGTTTGGACCTGGGATGGCCTAAAGTCACAGAGCTTCACTGGGGTTTCCCTGGGAACTTAAGTTGTCCAGTACCCAATGTGTGATGGTAGCAGTAGGCCAGTACTTCTCACCCTTAGCTGCACATTGGAATATGTTGAGAAGCTTTAAAAGCTAATATCTGAGCTCTACCCACAGATATTCTGATTTAATTGGGTTGTGGTGTTCCCTAGCTGTGGGCTTCATATAGCCTATGAGGCGATTCTCGTGTGTAGTTAGAGTTAGAAACCAGTGTTTTAGAGCAATGCTTCTCAAATCTTCCTAGACGTACAAATGGTCTGGAGATCATGCCGGTCCTCCTTTTGGGTGGGGTCAAGACTCTACATCTCTAACATGCTCCCAGGTGTTACCGGTGCTGCTGGCCCAGGGACCACACGTCGATCCTTCTCACCAGTAGTACACGAGAGCTTGTTAGAAATATAGGCTCTCAGGCCCAGCCCAGAGCATCTGAAGCAGAATTGTTATTTTGTCACAATCCCTAGGTGATGTGGACCCATGTTGAAGGGTGAGAAGCTTTGCTATTCTAGAGGTTCTCCGTTTGAAGTTCAGTTAACACCTGCATCCAGACGGCAGCTGCTCTGTTCTTTCACATGCACAGGCATCTGTTCGGTTCCAGGAAAGGCAGTCCAAGCCTTCCTGTGCCTTATTGCTGTGGCCCTGGAAACTTAGCTAGGTGAGCAACTTGAGGGCTGCTCAGACCAGACTGGTGTTCTCAACCTTGGCTGCACACTGGAATCAGGTGGTCTGCTCAGGCATTGCCATTACCAGCCCTCTCCCTCCAACACTGCTTCCACCTCCTCTTACCCCACCCTGTCCCTGGAGCCTGTGATCCCTTAATGCTAAGCTCTTTCCTCTCCTGTACTCCCCCATTCCACTTTTTCTTCCTTTTACCCAGTTTAATTTCCAGGAGGCCTTGATAACCCCTCAACTGGATCTACCCCCCACCCCCCCATGCTGATGGGTCTCCCATTAAATTCAGGACCACTAGCCGCAAGGGGGCCTCCAGTGCTGTTTGCCAATCACATTACGTTACCTTAGTACCTTTCATCACCAGTTCCTGAGGATGACACTATCATACCTTCTCCTTTCCTCCCAGACCACCAACATTTCTTGATCTACCTAACTTTCAGTGGATAATTTTGCTTCCTGTTTCATTAAGGAAATGGAAAAAAGCCAGAACTTCCATACATTCCCTCCACCACCACTTACTTGCTCCTGTTCTCACACCCTGACCTCCCCCTACCTCTCATCACCATGGAATAGACATCTGGTCTCCAAGAGCCAAGGGCCAAGCCTTCTACCCGTACAGTAGATCCCACTCACCCGGTATCACTCAGTCTTGGCACATCCTGAACTGTGCACTTGAGCTTCCCCTGCAGACTTGGTCCTCTTACAGTCTTTCTCAGATCAGTAAAGGGCAGCTCCCTCAGTCCAGGTTATGAGCCAGAAACCTCAGTCATCCTTGACTCCTTTTTTTCTTCCATCCCAAGTCAAATCTGCTGCCAAATACGTGCCAAAATGCATGTTCGAAATGCATTCGTTATTGGATTATTTCTTACCACCCCAGCTGCCCCCAGCTTTGTCCAAACCATCTTCTCTTGCCTAGGTGTACCCTGCTTCCACCTCAACCCTTCTCAACTAATAACCAATATGATTCCTTTAAAACCTACATCAGGTTGCAAGTCCTAAAACCCTTTAATGCCTTCCAGTTTCACTCAGGATACCAGCCAGGCTCTAGCTGAGTTCTGCAGAATGCAGCCCTCTTAGGTCTCCACCTCATCCCTCTAACAGTGGGACCTCTTGCTTTTCCTCAAGTGCAGCTCACAGGAATCTACCTCAGGGCTTTTCCACTTGCTTTTTCCTTTCATTTGCTTTTCCCTCTGCCTGGAATTGTTCTTCCTTGGGTATTGGCACAACTTTCTTTCTCACTTCCTTGACTTAAATATCACTAAGAAACCAATAGCTTTAAATGCAGCAGGAATTGCTGGCCAGAGAAATCCCCCATATTCCCAACCAGGCTTGGCCCAGATGTCTTCTGGCTGCTTCTAAAAACCATATGAACTCTCACAAGGGATGCATATTCTCCACAGTTGCATCTAGCAAGGGAACATGTGCCACAGATTGGGAAAACAACTCCAAAATCAAAGTTTTAGAAATATTTTGTAAAATAAGACCATCAGTAGAATCAGATCACAGATTCCCCACAATGAATACTCAGATCAACATTTATTTGTATGTGTGTGTATATATATATATATATGTCTATATTCTCAACATATATATGTATACACACATGTAATTTCTGATAGATCATTAAAATGTTAGTCAAATAATTTTTAAAATATTTTACAATATAGACCTCTCCACCTTCCTTAGCATGAAGGAATCTACAATCGTAGGCAGGGTTGATTGACTCTGATAAGGTAGAGCTTTGCTAACATATACCAGCTAGTACTCTGCCAAGTTGTGAAATGGGCAGGTTATGACAACCCCTAGTGAAGAACCCCTTCTCAAACTCATGTCTCTTTTCCCTTCCTTTTTATTATGGAAACGATAAGCAAAGGCAATGTCTTTGTGCATCCTTCCTGTCTTTTTAATGCACTTAATTACACATACACTCATTTGCACTTACTCTGTGCTTTTCTTTATTAAATGGGATCGTATCATACATATTGTTGTGACTAATTCTTTTTTCACTTCATTGTGTGCCTGGAGATCTGTACATGCCAGTACAGGTTTACCTCATTCCTTTTAATATTGAATGGTGTATATTCCATAATATGGATATTTGATTATTTACATTCCCATTTTTTATTACTGCAAATAATTCTTCAGTGAATAGTACATGCATTTGTTTGAGTACAATTTATTGAAGTGACTTTCTGTGTCCAAGGCTGTACATTTTAACTTCTGAGAGATTGGAAAATTGCCCTTTCCAAAAAGCTTGCCATGGTAGATTCCAGTCAACAGTACCTGAGAGAGCTTGCTTCCTCACTGGCCCTTGATATGTTAGTATTTTCAACATTTTTTTTTTGCCAGTCTGATAGGTGAACATGTTTTTTGTTCTGTCTTAATTTGCACTTTTCCTGATTAATAGTGAGCCTGAGCTTCTTTTCATATGATTATTAGTCATTTAAATTTATTCCTCTTGAGTTGCTTATTTATATCTTTTCTCATTTTATTAACTTGATTTTTCTTACTGATTTAGAGCTCTTTCTATATATCCTTATATCAATAATTTCTCTATTAAATGTATTTTAAATATTTTTATAATTCTGTTTCTTGGCTTTTAATTTTTTCTGTTATATTTAACTACACATATATTTTAGTCATATGTATATCAAGCATTTCTTTTATGTTTTCTTTGGTACTTTTGCTGTTATTTTTTCTTTGGCATGGGGAGTTAATCATGTTTGGGAAAGCATTTTTTCCACCTTAAAATTATAACAAATTTTCCTATAATTGCATTCAATGTTTTTATGATCTAGGGTGTTTATTTATGCATTTAATCCACAAATCCAACAAGAATTTATTTCTGTGTGCTGTGTGAAATAAGAGGAATATTTTTTAAGAGACTTTTTAATTTCCTTGATATCATTAATTGGAAAGTTCACGTTTTTTTTACCTACTGATTTGAAATATTGATCTATTTATTATTTAGGTAAAGCTGTAAGTTTAAGGCAATTCTTAAAATTTTCTCTGTGTGTTAGAATTAGCTTGTCAGGCATTGATTTTAAAAAAGAAACTGTTGCCATTTTAAGTGGTAATATATTAAATCTATAGGCACAGATTAACTTTGGAAAATTTGACATCTTAATAATATTTAGTCTTCCCATTCAGAAACATCATCTGTCTCTCCATTTACTTAGGTATTCCTAAATCCTTTATTAAATTTTATAATTTTCTTTATTCTAATGTCTTACCATTTCCTCTTATGATTATTATTTGGGTATGATGGCTGTGCTATTAGATACTACCTTTTTCCCCTATTGCATATTCTAACTGTAATCAATAGCATATAGGAAAGCTACTGATATTTTCATATTTTAATTTCAAATGCTACCACCTTACTGAATTCTCTCCTTGGTTGCCACAGCTTCTCAGATAATTGTATTGCAATTTCTTGTATTGGAATATTCCATGTACCATGAAAAACTAAATATTTTCTTTTAGGTGTATTACAAGAAATTTGTTAATTATGTTATTTGAACCCTCTCGATTTACTTATTTTTTGTCTACTCAAACTTGTAATGTCTGAAAAATGTGTGTTAATGCTCTCCATTGTGATTGTGGATTTGTTAGTTTTGGGGTTTTCTTCCTTATGTATTTCAATGTAACTGTCATGTACAGAAAAGTCCATGGCTTTTATAGTTCTTGGTTCATATTTTCTTTTTATCGTACTTTCACTTTATATTTTGCCTGATGTTAATATTTATCCACCCACTTTTTCTTTTCTTCAATAGCCACTCTTTGTTTTCAGCCTTCACTATTTTTAGAAAGGTCTTTTATAAGCAGCCTAAAGATTTATTTTTAAAACAAATGTGAAAGCTTCTGTATTTTAATAAGATAATATGATCTATAAACAATTACTTGCTTGAACCATATGACATTGCTGTTTTCATAGGTCAAAAACTGTCACTGGCAATTCTGTATGATTAAAACTATGTTTTCATTACTCCAGTGTTTAAACTTATTCCTGCCATCTTTATATATTACATTCACATTTTCTGGTGTTTAGTTTTTATATTTTAAATATTTCTTCTTTCATACCTTTGGTACATTTGATAGGGTTTTCTTTGTTCTGCATTTTTTTTCCTTGTCATAGTTAGGAAGCTGTACATATTATTTCCCCTACCATTTTTTAAATGGTTCTTATTGAATATTTAACACATGTATTTAGAATTTAGACACCATTATTCAGTGAGTAGTCTCATTTAATAGTTTCATTCCTTCTCTCACATACTCTTTCTCCAGGGTATTGTTTATGTATTTTTTAGCTTCTGTTGCTTATCCTACCTCTATAAAACTACTTGGGCTAAACTGTTTTCCATCAGTTTCTTCACTCCCTATATTTCTGGGCATGTCTTGTCTTCCTCCTTAGTTATTGCATCATTTGTTTTGCTGAGGTTCATGCTCAGTGACTACGGGGAAGGCCTGTGGGAGTTAAGCTCATGACTCCTTACGTATATTGGAATGTTTTGTTTGGCTTTCTCATTGGCTGAGGACAGGATTTTAAGTTCACGATAACTTTTCCTCATAATCTTTTCCACTACTGTCACCTAAGAAACACCTGAAGCAATCTAATCCTTATTCCCTGCTATATAAACCACCTTTTGCCTTCTCTGAGCACATGTGAGATTTTTCTCTTTATTCTTAGAGATGAGAAGATTAACCGGGATGTATCTTGGTGCAGGTTTTTATTTATTTTCTCTATTCAGCACCTGACAGATCATGTACGTCTTAGAATTCAAACCTTTCTTCTTCCTTGGAATTCCACCTCCTCCTCCTCCTCCTCTTCCTTCTTCATCTTTATCTTCTTTCTGTCCTCTTCACCTCCTCTTCCTTGTTCTCTTCCTTTCAATCTTGCAGCTCCTGTTAGAGAAATACTGGATCTTCTGAATTTGTCCTCTATATCTCTTGACTTTTCCTTCATATTTTCTTTTCCCGTCCCTTCTCATTATGTCTGGAAAAATTAGTCAACTTCATACTCCAGCTTATTAACTTGCTTTTAAGCTGTATCCGTCATACTCTTGGACAGTTTGTCTTTTTAAAGGATACCTAGTTCTGTTGTGTCTCTCTAAAGACGTTCCTGACATATTTTTAAAATTCTTTTACTGTTTGCTCTATTAAATCTTTTCACTAGATGTTAGTTCTTCCTCTTGTTGAATTTGGCACCTTTTTGTGGGCTAGTTTTCCTTAAATAGTAGTGACACTCTTTTATGCTTATTTTTTATTTAAGAATCCTTATTTGTCTATGTATTCACCTATCAGTAATCACCTGAGTGATTGCAGAGCTGGAATAGTGAATTGCCAGGACCAGTAGCTTGTGTTCTTGCGGTGGGCTCCCAACCTCTCTGCACTGGGGCATTGCTCTTTCACTCAGTTCTTGGTGCCCACAACAGTGCTGCTTTGTCCTGTGAATGATATAACTGCTTCTTACTTTTTTACCTAATAAAACGAGGGCAAAAAGATCTAGGTTCCCAGTTAATCATCCCCAGCATCAACTTCTTGTAGTTATTGACTCTCAGCTTGAAGCTCCCCTACAATGAGCTTATGCCCACACCTGTCTTCTCTGTAGCCATTTCTATGATTACCAATGGTCTAATTTCTCTGTTGATCAGATCTTATTTATGTTCTATCTTTTGTGATCTGATCCTTCAATATTTCCCATTCATTGATGATACTCTTTATTATCTTGTGAGGCATTTATGAGTTTATTTTTGTTTTCTAAATATCTATTTTTTTGTCATTTCCCACCACTTTTAGAGGAGGGAGTCTGCCATCTTTATTCAACCTCCTCTATTTTCTAAATAAGGAAAATTAAATTTAGCCATCTTTACTTGGTGTTTCTCATGCTTCAGAAACTGTTTATAATACAGTTACCCTTTCTAACAAAATTAATCAATAAATAAAAACACTACTGTTCTGAGCTCAACCCTGGAAAGAGAAATAGCTGTTTCTCAAAAGGAAATAATGACATAAAATGAAATATTAATTGAGAACAGAAGCATCAGTATAGGCACAAATGAACAGCTGGTGTTTGATAACGAATCTTTCTCTCTCTACAAATCCATGATATCTACGATTCTATTTGCTACTGAAAGGGCATGTGGTTAAATCAAATAAGAAAGGACAGGCTTCCAAATCTGGCAGTATTTTTTTACAATGGGCCATGGATATGTCCTCTTCACTTCTTTGTAAACACCTAGTCCTACAGTACGGTTTATTGAACAAAGCCTTTGTTTTAGAACTGGGTACATTTCTCAGTTTGTCCAATCGTATTTTTTCACTTTCCCTTGATTTGTCTGTAAAAGTTGGATTAAAATATGTATAACATTTGGAAAATTATAAAGTGCCCTACAAACCTGAAGGTGGATAAAGAAAGATTGTCATATTGCAAAGGAAACAAAGCCATTTTTGTGGCTGCATTTGCACGTTTTGCTCAACCCTCTTCTACCCTACCACCCAAAATGATTGTGTCCTCATGCCTGGGATTCACCCTCACATCTAGCCATTTGTGTCAGGAAGAAAAAGAAAGACAATGAGTAGGTCAAGTGAGAAGTTAAATCTAAAGATGGATAAAGATATAGCCTGTTTCAATGCTTCTGTTTTTGCAATATCTACTCCAGTTTCATTTTCTGGTCTAGATCATGTGCCATGAGAGCCTTGCCTGAGACTAGAGGACACTGACCTTTGGAAGGTGTTGACTGCTCCTGAAGAAACTTTACTGGTGCCCAAAGGAATGGTGTGGGGTGAAAATACACCCATGCAGAGTTAGGAAGCCTTACTGGTACAGAGGAAGAGAAGGAGGACACCCCATAGGCAAGAATAGTTCTCCCCCAGACCAGACTTCAAAGTAGTTTTCCAAGCTCAACTGTTCCTCTCAGGAACATGTAAACTGCCAAGCTTGTGTTTCACATCTAGGTTAGTGTTCACACCACACACAAAGATATGATTCTGTGTGACTAAAACACTGGCCCATCCCTCTGGCAGAGAAATTTTAAGTATGTAATTTGTAAAAATTTATATTTAGTGTGAAGATTATTCCCTAGCAGAAAGTCTTCCCCGAGCATGCAGAACAGGTTAGAATCCCTGTATCTTGCCCTTAGAGTATTTATCTCAATAAAAGACCTAGCTACCCATTTCCTCACAGGTAGAAAGTCTGGATCTCTGGACCAGAAGCCAGAAAGACTAGGCAGAATGGAGTATTTTCCCACCTTTCCCCAGAGGGCCATAATGGCACATCTCTAGGAGGCATCAGTGACAAGAAACCCCAGATTATTTCCTCAAGTCACTGCCAAGTTCCTTAGATAAGTGGACATTCCTCAACGGTGTGGCAATCTGCTGACCTTAGTTGCCCATATTATGGGTCGCATTTTTTGTCATCACTGGTGATTTAGAAAGAAGGTTGGGCAAGCTGGGGTAGGTGCCAGCCTGAGGTCACCCTGATGTGACTGCTGAGAGAGCTGGTAAAGCCAAAAGCTGTCTAGAATTCAAGCGGCTCACTTTACTGGGTCTGATTTTCCTCACGTGTAAATGGGAATTTGGACTTTACGATTTCCATATTCCTTCTCTCTTGGTATCTTGTGTATTTTGTGGTTCCATGTCTGAAATTAACTTTGTTTTGGTTCTTTTCTTCCAAAACCAATGGTTTTCCTAAACAACTGTTAAATTGTCTCCTAACCTGTCAACATTATTTTGAGTGAGATTTCTCATAAGCTCTAAAACTATAGTTCCATTGAGAATCTAGAAATATTACTTACAGACTTACTTCTCTCTTTTCTTTTGATAGAAAGAGATTATAAAATGTCATTTCAAATAAGAAAATAAAAATTAGAAATAGAAGGACACAAATAATATTAGGGGATATGGAGTAATCCACAATCAGTAAATAGTCTGAAAAAATATTATTAAATCAAAGAGAAAATAGTTTGGAAAAGACTTTCCTGGAACTACACAACCTTCTTGTCTCTCAAGAACATGTCCATTTCCTTGTTAAAACATAAAAAGGTTTAACTGATTATCATAACCTTATAGCTTTGAATCATAATAAAACCTATATCCTGATATTTAGCAATTTGAGAGCAAATGTATTTGCTATACAATTTTCAACCCATAAATGTAACCAGTAGAGTTGCCCAACCATTCCTCAGATTCACATGTGATAGACCCTAGTATGTGGTTATGAACATTCTTTCTTGCAGATGATCATAATTTCCTCCCGAAAAGGACATCATTTTCACTGAAAACCAAAAGGGTGAGGTGACAGAAAAGACTGTGCCTTGGATGCAGCCACCAGCCAACCTAACCTTCAGATTCTACATATTTTCCTCTGGAACTGACCTGCTCAGGGGACAAGTGGGCCAAACCAGTAGCACAAGGTCTTCCACAAAGCCTTTCCCCATACACCTCCTTGTTACTTCAGCAAACCAGCTCCAGTTCATAAGGAGAAAGGGGAGCAGAACACTCAAAGAGCCTGGGAGAGGGAATGAGGATGCTCACTCCCAACCATTCAGTGGCTCCCTACTGCCTCCAGGGTAATGTGTGAGCTCCTCATCTGGACACTTCAGGCTCCCACTTTCTGTGCCCAGTTGACATTACAGCTTCATTTACACCACAGGGAACAGTAGGGGATGGAACCAGAAAGGTAACACACAGCCAGAGCAGTCAGGATCTTGGCTTTGATGCGAAATGAGGTGGGAGCCATTGCAGATTCTGAGCAAAGAGTTACATGCTTCACCTTGTTTTACTCTGACTAATTCTTCTTTCTTGCACCCTACATTTCTACTGAACAGTCGCATTTACCCTGAGGGCCCTCTCCAACCATCCCTGCCTGTAACAATGTTACTGAACCAAACAAAGGTGGGTCCACTTGCCCAAAGTGCAGCAAGCCCAACACTGATAGAGGAATGTAGTGAGACAAAGTGAGAGGTTATTGCAGGGCACCATGCAAAACGTGTGGCTAATGTATAGGGTCTTGAGCTCTGCATTGGCTTACAAGCAAGGGATTTTAAAGGCAAAATTATGGGAATAGGTTGAAAGGTATGTGATCAGCTCTTGCCCAGTCTTCTGATTGGTCGTGGGAAGGTGATATGGGATTAGTTCAGCAATTTTAGTCATCAGTCTCCTGGCTCCACCTCCACCCAGTCTGGGATATACGTGCTTGGGGTCGGCAGGTGGATCACCTGGTGAGGGTCTAAGATCGTGCAGAACATCTCAAGGATTCATGAGTCAAAAGTTTATCTATGTCCTTGAGCGGGAGCTAAGAGTCCTTTAGTTTGCTTTACCTTGGTTTGAAAACTCCCATTTTCATTAATCTTCAACTACCCAGTCTAATTCCCACACCCTCGGTCGTAATTGAGGGACTCAGTATTCCCTTTGATTTGTTAATGAGAAATCTGAGAGACATCTCCAGAAGAGGGCCGCCGGTGGGAGTCCACAATCCTACCCGCTTCCAGTGCTTATCTTCAAAGTCCCTCCTGCACGAAGCCACCTTGACTCCCTCCAGCAAGATGTGACTCTCTCCAGCTCTACTCTTACAAATACCCAAAGTACTTGATTTAGACCAAGGTTTTACATTTTCTACCTTGTACTAATTATTAGGAGTTAGAGACAAAGTTAGATATGTCGTGCTTTGAGCCTCAGCTGGATTGTAAATCCCTCAGGCATGGATTAGCTTTTATATGCAAAACAGTGCTGTCATTTCAACTAGGGGAGAAGCCAGGTGCCTTGTAAACTCATCAACTTGGTTTCTAGGCCTTCGGCTATAAGACAGATAGCCACCTGCCAGGAGTTTTGCCAAAAAGTCCAGCAGTTCAAGTTCATCCACATTTCTAAAAATGTAACAAGTGGGGATATTCATGTTTAATAAAGTTAAGACCAAATTATCATTCAGCCTATTTGTTCCAATGAACGTGCTTTGGGCATAAACACCTATTGTTACCCTTCAGATGGAATTCTGCAGATTCATTGTCTCCACCATTTATTTTGAGATTTGTATTGTGCTATCATCTTTGTTACCTTTATTTGTCACGTTTTTACTTCCCCACTAAAACGTAAGTTCTCGGAGGATGGAGGCCTCACAGAGTGACCCCACGTGTCCCCTTACATACAGACAATTGCTCAAAACATATTTGCAGGTGGAATATTTGTATGACTCTTCCAGGTCTTCTCCTGGCCATCAACTGCAAATGACATACAAAAAGAGAGGGGCCAAAGGTAAATGTCTGCCTCTGTTATAACAGGATTTTGTGCCACTGTATCAAAACTTTGAGAATTTTTACAAACGGAACCTCTACATGAGAATCAGAGACAACTGGAACCGCCCCATCTGCAGCGCCCCAGGGGCTCTGTTCGATGTAGTGGAGAGAGTGTCGGATGACTACAACTGGACGTTCAGGTGAGGTACCTGGTGGGTCTCAATTGAAAGAAAATCTTTTCAGGGAAATCCTAGCACAGTCACCAAATTGCAAATTTGGAATAAACCAAAGCATGGAAGCAGCTGGTCTTCCATCCACTCAGCCCTTTGCAAGCCCTCATCAAGGTAAGTCACAGCAAGTAAGTTACCACGGTGGCTTGTTTATTTTGTAACTAAAGTGAAACCTGAGCTAAAAGGTGCAGGATACACAGAACCATGCAAAAAGAGCCCTTTTCAGTTTTATTGATAAATTATACCTTCCTACTTCTTGCTGAAGGAGACAGTAATGGTCATGGCTCTTTCTCATGTCCAGAGTTCTTGCAGAGCACAGATGTCACAAAAAATAAGTGTCCGAGGACATCAGGGCTGAGTAATAGCCCGTGGCCCAGGATACCTCTTTCCAATGCTCTGCCCAGCTTCATTTGGGGTTACTTTTCTGTAAGGGCAAACCATTTTGTGGTGACTACACTGCAAGGCAAAAGGCAAAAAGAAAACATACAATTTGGGCCAGACCAAAGACCTCTTTGTAGGAGTCTTTTGTGGGGCCCTCAGATGGTATTAAATGAGAAGGGACTTTGTGCTTACCTGCCTTTCCTTCTGCAGGTTTACTGGAAGAATCATCAAAGATGTCATCAACATGGGCTCCTATAACTTCCTTGGCCTGGCAGCCAGGTATGATGAGTCAATGAGGACAGTGAAGGATGTCTTAGAGTTGTATGGCTCAGGGGTGGCCAGCACCAGACAAGAAATGGGTAGGTACTGTCGCTATTTTGACATTTTGTCCACTTGCGTCTCAGATTTCTTGTGGCTACTTCTTAAATCTAAACTATATCTAGACAGTATGCTTCAAAATGCTGTTATAAAATGCAAAAAGAAAAAGGGCTATGAAAGGCTTTGGGGAAATTTCAAACAGAATGCTCTTTCTAGGCAGATTATTAATTATAGATTTCAATCCTCCAGGATAAATAAAATTGGAGCTTTCTTGACCATATTATCTAAAATAGCAATTACTGTTTCTCTCCCATATAGTTCTTTTCTGGGTCCTTTTTTCCTTTTGACAGCATTACTGAGGCATAACTGGGATTCAAAAAAACTGTACTTACATAATGTGTACAATTTGATGAGTATGGACATTCACATACACCCATGAAATCATGGCCACAATCAAGGCAATAAACACATATGTCACTTCATAAAGTTCCTCTGTGCACCCCCCCCCCACCCTACCCCTGCTTTGTGGTAAGAACAGTTAACATGAGATCTACCCTTTCCACCAAAATTTTAAGAGCACAATACAATATTGACTATAAGCACCATGTTGGGCAAGAGATCTCTAGAACTCATTCATCCTGCATCGCTGGAACTGTACCCACTGAACAACTTCTCATGTGGAATTAGCTCTTTTCTCACTTTTCTTAATGAGGTCCCTCACCAATCTTATTTTTGCTTTTGTCTATTTCCCATCTCTGCTACTCAAACAAGCCTCATGGAAGAGGAACTGGCTTAGTTGGCGATTGTACTGAGTGAATGAATGAATGATGAATGGATGGATGGACAAAGTAGGACAGACTGCCTATTTATTTTTCTTTTTGCTGGAACACTTTTCTCTTATTCAGAGGGGTGAAATCTGTGAGAAAGAAACTTCTCCTTGTCTTCCCTTCAGGGAGAAAGAGTAATGCACGCTTGCTCCTCCAGAGTGCTTTGCTATTCCGGGCACATGGTTTTCTTATATATCATCTATTTACTCTGCACAACAATTCTGTTCTGCAGGCGGCAGTGCAGGTGGTGTTACTCCCATTCCTCAAGGAGGAAACCGGGGGTCACCGTGACTAAGAGATGTGCCCGAAGCAGCTTTTTAACCACTGTAACACCCAGTCTAGCTTGGCTTCTTCTACTACAGCAGTTTCCCACCCATGATAACATATGAAAAATGAGAGGCATGCCTCTCAGATAAAAACATGCACGTTTTCAGACCTGTGCAACAGAGAACAACTCCGTTTGAACAAAGTAACTGTTTTATCCACATATTGAGTAAACCCTCAGCCAAAGCTCCAGAGCGTACAGGTGGTTGCCCAGAGTTCTTAAAAAAGACATCTTTCTGATCTTCATTTTGAGGCACAAGGGCTAGAAATAACAGCAGGATGTAGAAGGAAGGTCCTACTCCACTTAGACTTGGTCGCCCATGATGGCCCATTCGGAGGCGGGGCGGAGACGGGGAGAGCGCCCCGTGACGGGAGCGACCCTAGGGCTTGTTTCCTCTGGTGATGGTGACACCCGACATCAGGATCATTAATGAACCAGACAGAAAACAGACTCGTGAAGATCCCCAACTCACTGAGACAGAACACCTCCCATCGCAGCCATCAGAGGCTGGACGGAGAGAGCCTGACACAGGCAGTGGTTTGCCTCCCATGGAGGCCAGATCTGAAACAGGGGTCCCTGATTCTGCACGCTCAACAAGCCCAGAGAAACCGGCAAGAGGTACAAATCCCAGTTAGGACTGCCTGCAGCCTAAGTTCTTCCTCTACCTACTCATCCCTCTGAATTGCAGGACTTCTAATATTGACCTGCTTCAGGGAGTCACCCAGCTCAAACTCTAGAAAGACCTTAGCAGTTTTCAAGTAAACAGTGAGAGCAAAATAGAAGCCACATACACTAATTTCAGGCAAACAGAAGGACTGGAAACAAGAATATAAGCAGCCAAGAAGTAGATAAACAGGGCACATGTGAGAGTTTACTGCAACATAAATAGTAACCCTAACTAGACATGCAAGAATTAGTAGCACAATTTCTTTCAGAAAACATATGGTATATATAGTCTTAAGAAAATATTGACCAGTGCCAATGGATTAACAATGAAAACTTGGGAATACAGTGGCATACCAATTTTTAGTAACCAAATAGCTTCTTGAGGAACCAGAAGTTTAAGAATGTTTAATCACCTGAAAATACTTCCCAGAAGCTTTTAACAATAGTTTACAGTGTTCTAAGGGGGAAAGAACACAGAAAGCATATTACAAAATAGGAAAATTAAACAAATAACAAATCAAAAGAAAGTATTGAAAACATAGAGGATAGAAGATCACACTATTATTTTAATGAAAAAAACATGTAACTAGGATGTATCTGCCTATTGAGAAAAAAAGGACTGAGATTTGTCCAAAAACCCAAACTCAACTAGGTGCTATAATCAAAAACAAACACAACTAAATTAAAGTTATTTTTTTTATTTTGGTATCATTAATCTACAGTTACATGTGCACCATTATGGTTACTAAACTCCCCACTTCATCAGGTCCCCTCCACTTACCCCATTACAGTCACTGTCCATCACCATAGTGAGATGCTACAGAGTCACTACTTGTCTTCTCTGAGTTGTACAGCCCTCCCCGTGCACCCCCAACATTACATCTGCTAATTGCATTGCCCATTTTCCCCCTTATCCCTCCATTCGCACCCATCCTCCCCAGTCCCTTTCCCTTTGGTAACTGTTAGACTGTTCTTGGGTTCTGTAAGTCTGCTGCTGTTTTTTTCTTTCAGTTTTTTTATTTGCTCTTATGCTCCACATATGAGTGAAATCATTTGATACTTGTCTTTTTCAGCTCAACTTATTTCACTGAGCATAATACCCTCTAGCTCCATCCATGTTGTTGCAAATGGTAGGATTTGTTTTCTTCTTATGGCTGAATAATATTCCATTGTGTATATGTGCCACATCCTCTTTATCCATTCATCTACTGATGGACACTTAGGTTGCTTCCATTTCTTGGCTATTGTAAATAGTGCTGCAATAAACATAGGGGTGCATCTGTCTTTTTGAAACTGGGCTGCTGCATTCTTAGGGTATATTCCTAGGAGTGGGATTCCTGGGTCAAATGGTATTTCTATTTTGAGTTTTTTGAGGAACCTCCATACTGCTTTCCACAATGGTTGAACTAATTTGCATTCCCACCAGCAGTGTAGGAAGGTTCCCTTTTCTCCACATCCTCACCAACATTGTTGTTCTTTGTGTATGGGATGTTGGCCATCCTTACTGGTGTGACGTGATATCTCATTGTGGTTTTAATTTGCATTTCTCTGATGATTAGTGATGTGGAGCATCTTTTCATGTGCCTGTTGGCCATCTGGATTTCTTCTTTGGAGAAGTGTCTGTTCAGGTCCTCTGCCCATTTTTTAATTAGATTATTTGCTTTTTGTTTGTTGAGGTGCATGAGTTCTTTAGATATTTTGGATGTCAACCCCTTATCAGATATGTCATTTATGAATATATTCTCCCATACTGTAGGATGTCTTTTTGTTCTACTGATGGTATCCTTTGCTGTACAGAAGCTTTTCAGCTTGATATAGTCCCACTTGTTCATTTTTGCTTTTGTTTCCCTTGCCTGGGAAGATATGTTCATGAAGAAGTCACTCATGTTTATGTCCGAGACATTTTTGCCTATGTTTTTTTCTAAGAGTTTTATGGTTTAATGACTTACATTCAGGTCTTTGATCCATTTTGAGTTGACATTTGTGTATGGGGTTAGACAGTAGTCCAGTTTCATTCTCTTACATGTAGCTGTCCAGTTTTGCCAACACCAGCTGCTGAAGAGGTTGCCATCTCCCCACTGTATATCCAAGCCTCCTTTATCATATATTAATTGACCGTATATGTTTGGGTTAATATCTGGATTTTCTATTCTGTTCCACTGTGTAGGTCTGTTCTTGGCTAACACCAAATCGTCTTGATTACTGTAGTTTTGTAGTAGAGCTTGAAGTCTGGGAGCATAATTCCCCCTGTTTTATTCTTCCTTCTCAGGATGGCTTTGGCTATTCGGGGACTTTTGTGGTTCCATATGAATTTTAGAACTATTTGTTCCAGTTCATTGAAGAATGCTGTTGGTATTTTCATAGAGATTGCATTGAATCTGTAGATAGCTTTAGGTAGTATAGCCATTTTGACAGTATTTATTCTTCCTAGCCAAGAGCATGGGATGAATTTCCATTTGTTAGTGTCCTCTTTAATTTCTCTTAGGAGTGTCTTGTAGTTTTCAGGGTATAGGTCTTTCACTTCCTTCGTTAGGTTTATTCCTAGGTATTCTATTCTTTTTTATGTGATTGTGAATGGAATTGTTTTCCTGATTTCTCTTTCTGCTAGTTCATCGTTAGTGTATAGGAAAGCAACAGATTTCTGTGTGTTAATTTTCTATCCTGCAACTTTGCTGAATTCAGATATTAGTTCTAGCAGTTTTGGAGTGGATTCTTTAGGGTTTTTTATGTACAATATCATGTCATCTGCAAATAGTGACAATTTGACTTCTTCTTTACCAATCTGGATGCCTTGTATTTCTTTGTTTTGTCTGATTGCCGTGGCTAGGATCTCCAGTACTATGTTGAATAACAGAGGAGAGAGTGGGCATCCCTGTCTTGTTCCCGATCTTAGAAGAAAAGCTTTCAGCTTCTCGCTGTTAAGTATGATGTTAGCTGTGGGTTTGTCATATATGGCTTTATGATGTTGAGGTACTTGCCGTCTATACCCATTTTTTTGAGTTTTTATCATAAATGGATGTTGAATTTTGTCAAATGCTTTTTCAGCATCTATATGGATGATCTTGTGGTTTTTGTTCTTTTGGTTGATGTGGTGGATGGTGTTGATGGATTTTCGAATGTTGTACCATCCTTGCATCCCTTAGATGAATCCCACTTTATCATGGTGTATGATCTTCTTGATGTATTTTTGAATTCGGTTTGCTAATATTTTGTTGAGTATTTTTGCATCTGTGTTCATCAGGGATATTGTTCTGTAATTTTCTTTTTTGGGGAGTCTTTGCTTGCTTTTGGTATTAGAGTGATGCTGGTTTCATAGAATGAGTCAGGAACTATTCCCTCCTCTTCTATTTTTTGGAAAACGTTAAGGAGAATTGATATTATTTCTTCTCTATATATCTGGTAAAATTCAGAGGTGAATCCATCTGGCCTGGAAGTTTTGTTCTTCGGTAGTTTTTTGATTACTGATTCAATTTCTTTGCTGGTAATTGGTCTGTTTAGGTTTTCTGTTTCTTGCTTGGTCAGTCTTGGAAGGTTGTATTTTTCTAAGAAGTTGTCCATTTCTTCTAGGTTTTCCAGCTTGTTAGCATATAGATTTTCATAGTATTCTCTTATAATTCTTTGTATTTCTGTGGGGTCCATCGTGATTTTTCCTTTCTCATTTCTGATTCTGTTTTTGTGTGTAGATTCTCTTTTTCTTTTAATAAGTCCAGCTAGGGGTTTATCTATTTGGTTTATTTTTTCAAAAAATCAGCCCTTGGTTTCATTGATTTTTTTCTATTGTTTTATTCTTCTCAATTTTATTTATTTATTTTCTAATCTTTCTTATGTCCCTCCTTCTGGTGACTTTGGGCCTCATTTGTTCTTCTTTTTCCAATTTCAGTAATTGTATCTTTAGACTATTCATTTGGGATTGTTCTTCCTTCTTTAAATAGGCCTGGATTGTAATATACTTTCCTCTTAGAACTGCCTTTGCTGCGTCCCACAGAAGTTGTGGCTTTGTGTTGTTGTTGTCATTTTTCTCTATATATTGTTTGGTCTCTGTTTTAATTTGGTCGTTGACCCATTGATTATTTAGGAGCATGTTATTAAGCCTCCATATATTTGTGAGCCTTTTTGTTTTCTTTCTACAATTTATTTCTAGTTTTATACCTTTGTGATCTGAGAAGTTGGTTGGTAGAATTTCAATATTTTTTAATTTACTGAGGTTCTTTTTGTGGCCTAGTATATGGTCTATTCTGGGAAATGTTCCATGTGCACTTGAGAAGAATGTGTATCCCGTTGCTTTTGGGTGTAGAGTTCTGTAGATGTCTGTTAGGTCCATCTTTTCTAGTGTGTTGTTCAGTGCCTCTGTGTCCTTACTTATTTTCTGTCTGGTTGATCTGTCCTCTGGAGTGAGTGGTGTGTTGAAGTCTCCTAAAATGAATGCATTGCTTTCTATTTCCTCCTTTAATTCTGTTAGTATTTCTTTCACATATGCTGGCGCTCCTGTGTTGGGTGCATATATATTTATAATGGTTATATCCTCTTGTTGGACTGACCCCTTTATCATTATATAATGTCCTTCTTTATCTCTTGCTACTTTCTTCATTTTGAAGTCTATTTTGTCCGATACAAGTACTGTAACACCTGCTTTTTTCTCCTTGTTGTTTGCATGAAATATCTTTTTCCATCCCTTCATCTTTAGTCTGTGTATATCTTTGAGTTTGAGGTGAGTCTCTTATAAACAGCATATAGACAGGTCTTGCTTTTTTATCCATTCTATTACTCTATGTCTTTTGATTGGTGCATTCAGTCCATTTACATTTAGGGTGATTATTGATAGATATGTACTTATTGCCATTACTGGCTTTAGATTCATGGTTACCAAAGGTTCAAGGGTAGCTTCTTTACTATCTAACAGTCTAACTTAACTCTCTTGTTAAGCTATTATAAACACAGTCTGATGATTCTTATTTCTCTCTCTTCTTCTTCCTTCTCCATTCTTTATGTGTTTTATTCTGTACTCTTTTACATTTCCTTTTACTGTTTTTGTGGATAGTTGATTTTACTTTTTGCCTTTATTTAATATTTGGATGGTCTGCTTTCTTTGCTATGATTTTATTTTCTCTGGTGACCTCTTTTTAGCCTTAGGAGTGCTTCCATCTAGAACAGACCCTTTAAGATATCCTGACGCAGTGGTTTGTGGGAGGCAAATTCCCTCAGCTTTCGCTTGTCTGGGAATTGTTTAATCCCTCCCTCAAATTTAAATGATAATCCTGCTGGATACAGTATTCTGGGTTCAAGCCCCTTCTGTTTCATTACGTTATATATATCGTGCCATTCTCTTCTGGCCTATAAGGTTTCTGTTGAGAAGTCTGATGAGTTTTCCTTCATAGGTGATCTTTTTTCTCTCTCTAGCTGCCTTTAATACCCTGTCCTTTTCTTTGATCTTTGCCATTTTAATTATTATGTGTCTTGGTGTTGTCTTCCTTGGGTCCCTTATGTTGGGAGATCTGTGGGCTTCCATGGACTGAGAAACTGTTTCGTTCCCCAGCTTGGGGAAGTTTTCAGCATTTATTTCTTCAAAGACACTTTCTATCCCTTTTTCTCTCTCTTCTTCTTCTCGTACTCCTATAATGCAAATATCGTTCCATTTGGATTGGTCACATTGTTCTCTTAATATTCTTTTCATTCTTAGAGATCCTTTTATCTCTCTCTGCCTCAGCTTCTCTGTATTCCTGTTCTCTGAATTCTATTCCATTAACAGTGTCTTGCACCTCGTCCATTCTGCTCTTAAGCCCGTCGATCACTTGTCTAATTTCTGCATTGTCTTTCCTCACTTCCTCCCTTAGCTCTTGCATATTTCCCTGTAGATCTGTCAGCATGGTTATGACTTTTATTCTGAATTCTTTTTCAGGAAGATTGTGTAAGTCTGTCCCATCAGGCCCTCTCTCTGGGATTGTCTGTGTAATCTTTGTACCATATTCCTCTGTCTTTTCATGGTGATAGAAGTGGTCACTGGTAGGTGTCACGTGTGTCAGCTGGGAGAACAAAGTCCCTTCCTGCTTGTTGTTCTCCTTGCCCTTCTCCAGGGCCTGAACTGGTTTCTCTCACACCAGGAGGCAGTCTCTGGGATAATCCCCGGAGCTGCCTGTGTGTGGGGTCATCCTCAGCCTACCCTAAAGCACTGCGGGAGTTTGAAGTCTCACTGGGTGCCTTCTGGTCCCCTTGGTGTTTTTAGCCCTTGTTGTGGGTTCTGGGGTCCTTCCCTCTTAGCTGCGTGCCAGCCGGGAGTAGCTGTGAGGCTGCTGTGGGCGGTCCGCTCCTCCGCTGTTCCACAGCAGTGGTGGATCCCGGACCCTTTGCGGCGCTTGCCTGGGGGGTGGGGAACGAATGGAAGGCTGCTGATCTCTGTGGGAGGCCTCAGCGTGGCTGCTTTGCCCGGCCACCAGCCAGGGGGTCCAAAATTCCCCAAGACTCCCAGCCTGCTGGGCTGAGTGCGCTGGGACAATTTTGTTCCACTGTTGGGCCCTTGTCTCTAAGACTTTTAAAAAAGCGCCCACTTTTCTTTTGTCCCAGGGAGCTGGCTGAGGGGACCTGCTTGCAGTCTCCATCTCGGATCCTGCCCTTCTGTTTCTCTAATCTCCAGTACACCACGTGATGTGTGTCATTGTTCCCAGCGCAGATCACCAGAGCTGGTTATTTGGCGGGCCTGTGCTTCCACTCCCTCCCCACTCTGAATCTTTTCCTCCTGCCAGTGTCCTGGGGTGGGGGAGTGCTCAGGTCCCGCTGGGTCACGGCTTTGTATCTTACCCGCTTCGTGAGGCGCTGAGTTCTCACAGGTGTAGCTGTAGCCTGGCTGTTGTACTGTATCTTCTGGTCTGTTTTTAGGAATAGTTGTATTTGTTGTATTTTCACAAATATATATGGTTTGGGGAGGAGATTTCCACTGCCCTGCTCATGCTGCCATCTTCCCAGAAGCCTCAATTAAAGTTATTTTAAAGGGTAGAGAGTAGAAAGATAGGTCCTAGGCAGGCACCTGGTTCCTGCTTCCCTGCTGCTGCCACCATCAAAATTCCCTCAGTGCCCAGAAGGGAGGGAGGGTCAGTGGAAGGAGCAATGAAGGAGCCCAAGAGTAAGGTTGTTTGAAAGTCTGCACCTGCAAATGTTAAAACTGAGTCCAAAATACAGCTGGAAATGATACATTTCCAGACAGATATGTACAGAATTGCAAATGCTCTTTTTAAGACATGAAATTATATGCCACTGTTTATTTTCATGGACAACTAAAAAATAATGGGAAATGGAATAAAAGGAGGCTTTGACTCTGTTGTGGGTCAGTTTAACATTCCACAGGCTGATGGGGGTGGAGCAGTGTGCATTTTTTTATATTCACCATATGAGGCAGAGTGAAATGGCAATGTGAAGTCATAATCAAGCATTGAAAATATCTAACACATTTTAAATTTGTATCCTCCTACCTATGTTGGTTTTTGTTAGAATGTTCCTTGAACTAGGCTGTCTCCTTCAAACTGTGCACCATATGTGACATCTTTGGTAATAACAGCCTAGTTTTTCCTAATTGTTAATGTGCTGTGAAAGATTAGAAATTTTTGTGTTTGGCATGTGTGAAGTTACATTGTGAATTAGCGAACTCTAGTCTCAAGAGCTTACCAAAAGTTAAGAGACAGGTACTAAGGTATGCCTCTTTTCAAAGGGGCTTGCCTCCAAAATATTAGCTGGGATGTTGCTAGAATAGTTGTTTACAGATTGTAAAAGTACAATGGATTTTTAGATATTCAGGGTGGGGATTGAAAATTGTGTTCAATTGTTCACAATGCCTGACTATTAACATCAAACAATAATCAGTAATATCTCCATTAGGCAATATATTTCCACATTTGATGTTTGGATTTCTTTCTGAAATAAGTGTCGATGTTTCCACATGTGAAAGATGTTTGCTCAAATCTATTTTTTAACAATGGACAATGTAGAGCAACAGGCCCAAGGGACAGTAAATGCTTACCTCCCTGCTCTTCTTTCATATGAATTAAGCTTCACATAAATAATAAGCTGAAGCTTTAAAAATAAATAAACATCCTGAGTGGCAAAAAATGCAAACAAAAAGGAAAGCAGAAGGTAAGTTTAAGTTATGAATCATAAAACATAATGACATTCACTTTATAAAAATTGATAGATGTCCCAAAATAAAGGTAGGTACACCTCCTCTATGTTTTAAAGCAGAGATATACATGATTGCTTATTTCTCTGTATAACCAGAAATTAGCAGGATTATGAATTATGGGAGGCTTTGAAAATCATGTGAGGCAATATACCATTCTACAGGCTGATTGGAAACAAAAGCAAGAAAAATTAAATGAAATGGTGATAGGAGACCATAAAGTACCTCCCAGTCCTTGAAATATGAAGAAGGCAAAAATAACAAACAATCAAATAAAGGCATAGAGGATATTAACAGTGTAATTGTTGAGTTTAATATTTATATATTGAATACTGAGCCTTAAAACATATTACCAATATTACTTCATCTTTTTAAGTAGTTAACAAATTTTCACAATTTAGTCTATATTATGCCATAAAGAAAATCTCATTTAATTTCAAAAACTGGAATCGACATAGGTTACATTCTTGGATCACAGTGAAGGCTAAAACTTAATAACAAAATTAGAAATGAACCATTTAAAAAAATAATTTGATGAAAGGGCAGTTTAATAACCATAATATTGCACATGTAATTGTAGATTAATGATACCAAAATAAATTATATTAAAAAAAAACCTCTTCTAAATGACTTGAGTCAAAAAGGACATGAAATTACAGTTGCATCCTATTTAGAAATTAATGATTATGAGAACACCATAGGATCCAGCTAGTTGTGCACTCTGAGGAAAATATGTGTTCTTACTTTACTAGAAAAGAAAGGCTGAAGCTCATAAACTAAGCAACCAATGCAGTTAGGAATAAAAGAAAAGCAAAAGCACTGAATTCTTAAAAGTAAAACAGAAACTTACAAATTAGAGAAGACTAATTTCCATTGGGTGGAGCCATCTGTATTTTAATAAGTCACTCGAAGTGATTCTGAGGAGCAGCCAGAGTTGACAACCACTGAGCTAGCATGACCCTGATCCCCAAACCTGACAAACGAGCATTTAATAAAAGGAAAATTATAAGGCAATATTACTTTAGGAAAATAGTTATAAAAAAATTGGCATTGTCAAACCAACTGTACATTCAAATAACACCCATGATCAAGTAGTTCTATTCAGGGATTATAAGGAAAATTCAGTAATAAGATAATTTATAACATCAGAAGATCCAAAAAGTAAACATGTGCTTAGCTTGATAGATGTCACTGAAGCATTTATAAGATCCAGTATCCATTCCTCATATAAAACTTTTAATAGAATAAAAATGGGAGACTCCTGCAGAGAATTAAAAATATCTACTTCAAACAAAGAAACTTTGCTGCACTTTCTGATGAAGCTTGCATTTTAAAATCAAGAAAAAGGAAAAGATGTGTTTTTAACACCATGTTTCCTTTGGAAGTACTAGACTATGTAACTAATTCAGTTTTTATTCTTTAAGTCAATGAATACTTATTGAATGACTACCATGTGACAGAGTAAGTGCACATATAATAAAAGAAGAGGTAAACTAACCATTATTTGCAGATGATCTGATCGTTCGAGCTGTGGTCCGTGAGGAGCAAAGAGGACTTCTGAAGGGACTATTCATGGGGTCTTCACAGAGATGAGGGGGAGCTGAGCAGAAGGGTCAGAATTTTAATCCACTGCCTTCAATTTAAATATTTAAATAATCAAAGTTCATTAGAAATAATAAATATTCAATAAGGAGTTCAATAAATACCTTCAATAAAGACCAAATTTTAAAATTCATAAAGTCAATAACGAACAATCAGTAAGAAGATACATAGGGAACAGTGATGTAATTAATAAGTCTGAGCAAAAATAGCAAATACCTGGGGAATAAACTTATTTTGAAAATGTTTAGAACCTATCTGAACAAAACAAAAACATAAAATTTTCATAAAAGATTCCAAAGAAGACTTGAAAACAACAGATAATACACTCTTGAAGGGATTGACTCAGTATTGTAATTCTATCAACACTTTCTCAAATGAATATGTAAATTGAACACAATCCCAATTAAATTAATGGACAGAATTGGGGTGGGGGGTCTAAACTGAAAATTTAGAGCCAGACACAGCTTGGCACACTCATTTGTATTTAATAAGAATAATCAATATTTCAAATCAGTTGGAAAAGGGTCAATTATATCATAATTAATGTAGTGATAATGGGCTGATCATATGAAGAAATGAGTTAGATTCCTATTTCACACATGACACTTAGGTAAATTGCAAATGCATTTGAGATTGAAATGTACAAACAAGAAGCACCACCAGAAATAACCATTTAATAAAGTTGAAATTGAACGAGTAACTGAATTGGTGAATGAATGAACAAATGAACAATAAAACTAGTCAGACAATTCAAATATAAAAGGCACTTGTGTGCATCAGACTGTAATTCCTCTGATGTGAGCAATGCCTCTTAGTTCAGGCCACTGTATCAAAATACCACAAGCTGGGTGGCTTATGAACAACAGAAGTCTCTTTCTCACAATTCTGGATGCTGCAACTCCAAGATCAGTGCAGTAGCATGGTCAGGTGAGGGCCCTCTTCTGTGTTGCAAACTTCTCATTGTATCCTCCCCTGGCAGAAGAGACAGGCTAGCTCTCTGGGACCTCTTCTATAAGGGCACTAATCCTATTTATGAGGGCTCTGTCCTCATGACCTAATCACCTCTCAAAGGGCCCACCTCCTAACATCACCACTTTGGACGTGCAGTTTTCAACTCATGAATTTGGGAAGACACAAACATCTGCTACACCAGCCTCTTTTCTAGCTTGTCACGATTGCCCCTCAGTTCAACATCCTAAAATGACCTCCAGTCTTTTCCAGTGGAAAAGAAAGCAGAAAGCCCCCTTACTTGGGAGGGATCCATTTTAAGTGACTTTCAGGCTGAATCCGTGCAACGTGGGCCCCCCGGTCCAAGAGAAACACACATTCTTCCCTACTCGACAGCTAGCCAGCGTTTGCCTTTCGGATTTCTCAAGCCTGATTCAGACAGTAAGTCTACTGTGTCGCGCTCCAGAGAACCAGACAAGTTCCCCAAAATCTTAAGGGAAAAGATCCAACAAAATGCACCAAACTTCCCTACAGAAAACCGTCAACAAAGTTCAAGTCAGAAAACAAAACTAGAAAAAGTTATTCCCCATATATATGACAAAACATCAATACCCTTAACATGCATAGACACTTACAAATAAAACAAAAAAGAACATCCCAATTTAAGAAGTGGGCCAAGATTTTGACAGAGTTCTGCACAGATAAAACTGCTGTCAGGAGAGTGTGATGTGTGTCAGCCTTTTTTCATTCTCATCCCTGCCCATGACATTTTGATACCACAGATATACTGTGTATGTCTACCTAGATGTCTCTGCTTTATACATAAATAGAGCAAGATATTCCCCCCACTAAAAGCCAATTCTCAACCCTTTGGGGGCAATGTCACTCATGCTGAGAACGCATAAGGTAGTGGTTACCTTCAAGGGGAAGTGGACGTGACCAGAACAAGGTTCTACTCATATATTTTTATCTTGATGCAGTCATACGTGTGGGTTTATTTTATGAACTTCATAGAGTTCTTCTGTTGTTTGTTTCCTATGATTTGTTTCCTTTCCTATACATACATTATAGTTTAATAAGAATTTTATGATAAAAGGTAGATCCAGTACACAAATTAGCAATTAAGAGGAAAAAAGGAATATAAGTGGCCAATAAGCCCTATGGAAAATACTCTGCCCCATTAATAATCAGAGAATGATTAAGACACAGAATTACCGTTTTTAACCTAACTGGCAGAAATCAACAAATAATAATATCGCATAGTTTCAAAGGAGTCATGAAGAGGGCACCCTTATATATTATCGATAGAGTGAATTGGAGAACAATTTGAAAATGGATCAACAGCAAGCCCTTTAACTCAGCAATTCCACTTTGAGAAATTTTGCCTTAAAAAATTTGAATAAGTGTTCGAAGACATGTCATAGTAAAATTTGGGAAAATAAGTGAGTTTCCAGCAATAGGAAATTGATTAAATATACTTAGTAGATTTTTTTAACATAATAGTACTTAGCCATGTGACATTATAATATAGTTGCTTAGCACCATGGTTGAGTGCAAAGGCTCTGGGATGAGGTTGCTCAGGTCTCAAGCCTTGTTCTTCCTTTTAATTGGCTAGAGCCTGAAATTAGCTACACATCTTCCTCATCCTCCGTTTTCTCTTCTGTATAATAGAAAATACATTAAGAGAAAAAAACAATCTATAGAACATCATGTATATAATAAGTGCATTTTTTAGAATCTGTTTTGCATGAATATCTTCATTGATAAAGGTGGTTTTATTTCATTTTGTAGTATTTTCTAATTTTTCCACTATGATTTCATAGTTCTTGGGTTAATTGTGTTCTTAAAAGTCAATGGAAGCCTCAAATGAGGGAACAGTCTCATGAAAACAGTTCTGACACTTCCAAGGCATTGCCCCTGAGTCAGACAGACCAAATTTTCCAGTCTAGTGGAAAGGCTATGTGGATTATTTTTAGCTTAAACCAGTGGTTCTCAAACTTTGGCTCCCATCGGAATCACCTGCAGGGCTTGGGAAAACACAGGTCGCCGACCCCACTGTCAGAGTTTCTGGTTCAGTCTGTCTAGAATAGGACCCAGGGTTTTGCGTTCATATGAGTCAGTCCCTGTGTGATGTTGACGGTGATTCTCTGGGACCACACTTTGGGGATCACTGGACATGAACCAGCAAGGCTGACCTCCTTGACCAAATTAGTCAAAGAACTTTCCAAACACAATGGTCTTTTCCTTTCCAGGAAGTGGTCCCTACATATGCATGGGAGATAGCCTATAAATAATAGCTGAAAAGTATGGAAGAGACACCCCAGGAAATCAGTGAAGAAAGTTGGTTTGATCTGTGTGTGTATCCTGACACACACTCTTCCGATTTCCAAATTCAGGAACAGTTAAAGTTCAGGAGAACTAGAGAGAAGCTTTTGTTTTCTTTCTTCCCCCTCCCCTACTCTTTAAAATATTTATTTAATTTTAATAAAATTTATTTTTAATTGAAGTAAAGTTGATATACAATATTATGTTGGTTTCAGATGTACAACATAGTATATAATTACATACATTACTAGATGCTTGCCCCAATAAGCATAGTTCCCCTATTACCATATGAAGATATTACACTATTATTGGTTTTACTCTCTATGTTGTACTTCCATTCCTATGACTAACTTATTTTACAATTCATGGTTTGTACATTTTTATCCCCTTTACCTATTTCATTCATCCCCCAACCAACCCCCCTGGTAACCAACAGTCTGCTGTCTATATTTGTGGGTCTCTTTCTTTTATTTGTTTGTTTTGTTTTTTAGATTCCCATATAAATGAAATCATATGATATTTTTCTTTCTCTGTCTGGTTTATTTCATTTAATATGATATGCTGTAGGTCCATCCATGTTGTCATAAATGGTAGGATTTTCCTTCATTTTTATGTCTGAGTAATATTCCATTGCATATATGTACATCTTCTTTATCCATTCATTTATTGGTTGCTTCCAAATCTTTGCTATTGTAAATAATGCTGCAATGAACATAGGGGTACATGTATCTTTTCAAATTCATGATTTTGTTTTCTTCAGTAAATTTGCAAAGGTAGAATTGCTAAGTCATACAGTATTTCTATTTTTAGTTTTTTGAGGACCCTCCATATTATTTTCCACAGTGGCTGGACCAATTTACATTCCTACCAACAGTGTAGGAGGGTTCCCTTTTCTCTACATTCTCACCAACACTTGTTGTCTTTTGTCTCTTGGATAGTAGCCATTCTGACTGGTGTGAGGTAGGTACCTCATTGTGGTTTTAATTTGCACTTTCCTGATGATTAGTGATGTGGACCATCTTTTCATGTGTCTGTTGGCTATCTGTATGTCTTCTTTGGATAAATGTCTATTCAGGTCCTCTGCCCATTTATTAATTGGATTATTTTCTTTTTTGGTATATATTCTGGACATTAACCTTTTCTTGGATGTATCATTTGCAAACATATTCTCCCATACAGTAGGTTGCCATTTTGTTTTGTTGAGGGTTTCCTTTGCTGTGCAGAAGTTTCTTAGTTTGATGTAGTCCCACTTGTTTATTTTTGCTTTTGTTTCCCTTGCCCAGGGAGAAGTATTCAGAAAGAAATGTCTCATTTTGATGTTCATGAGACTCTTGCCTATGTTTTCTTCTAAGAATTTTAAGGTCTGGTCTTTCACATTTAGGTCTTTAATCCATTTAAAGTTTACTTTTTTGTATGGTGTAAGACAGTGATCTAATTTCACTCACTTTCATGTAGCTGTCCAGTTTCCCCAACACCATCTATTGAGCACCCCCCCTACTTTTATTCTACAGAGTTGTGTCATTTCTTGGTCTCTCTTTCCCTGAGCACCAGATGGTAAAGAACGATGAGCAGTAACAGTATATCGACTGAGTAATTTGCTCTATAAGCCCTTTGAGCTGCCCTTGTTTCACCCTGCAGCTGTTAGTGAGAAGTTCACTTCTAAGAAAACAAATTCATGGAATGCCACAGACCAATCCTGTGCCTAGGAAGTCATCTCTACTTACAGACTTTTCTTCCTAGAAGACAAGCCTTGTGCTTGATTCATCGCATCAAGGAAACTGAATGGTATGCATACCAAACAACTGCCTAGTTGAGAGCATTCATTCAAATTACAATTTCAATTTCTAGAAGCGGCCTTCAAATATTTCATCTTAAAAACCTCAGAAGGGACATATGACTTAGGAATCAATGCTACTGGATATAATAGGAAATTCTCCATTCTCAAGCTTCAGATGTTATTTTCATGCTAGTTGCAATGTGCAAAATTGCTGCAATTTCTATTTCTCTGTTGGAGAATATTGTCCTTAATCATTAGATAGTTTATCTCCCTTTTTATCTCCCTGACAAGTTCTCTGCTATCATTTAATTCAAATTTTCAAGGCTCTTGTGTTACTTCTCAAGCCTTTGTAGCTAAACCCAGGGAAACGCGCAGTCTCACAAACCTAACCCATTGAAGAAGGGGCCAGCCTGAATTTGCAAAATGTCTAAATTAAAGTATATGTCATATAAATATAATCATATGGCCTTCAAGCTCTTATGATATCGAGTAGTTTCTATGAAACTATTACCAAGCAGAGATCTTACTTTCTTTAAAAATAATAATAATTTTAATTATCACGATTTTATGCAAATCAGTGCTATAAACAGTGGATTCAATTAAATAAGCAACAAACATTCCCACCTCCATTAGTTTTACTTTAATTTACACAACAAAACCTGTCTTCATAAATAGTGCCTGTTCATCTCAGACCAAGTTATCATAAATTCTGATTAATAAGATTTCATTTCATTTCTCTCAAGCTTCTTTATTTTCCTGTAAGAGTATTTGGAAGGGAAGGGGAGCCCTCAGAGGAATTGTTTGGGAGCAGGAAAATGAAAGTATCTTAGTTTCTGAAAGCCTTTCGGCAATTTCCTGATACCTGTCATAGTTCTAACAAGGTAATTGCCTTCTCTTGACAGTGATAGAAATTATAGTACAGCCACATTTCAACTAGCAGGGATATTTCTGCAAATGTAGAATTTGGTCCTGTGTGTTCTACAAAGCGAAGCAAGCAAAACAATTCAAAAAGGTAGGCCAATAAGTTTTGCATAATACTTGCCAGCAAAAACCTGGGATGATTGAACAAAGCTTAAATTCATAAAATTTCAGAATATGTAGATAGATCATGTATCACTGTCCCTCTACCCACACAAACAACATGAGATGAGATACGTGAAGCCTGCCCATCAATGTTTATGCAATAAGTAGGTTGAGAAGTTAAGACTAGACATCAGTTCCCACGTCCCACTGAAGACCTCTTTGCACAATGGTAGAACACCAGAGACCATCTGCATCAGTCTACATCAGGGATCACCCAACCTGCACTTATTAGCTCCTTTGACTAACATCACTTCTGTATCTATTTCCTCATTGATAAAATAAAGACTACAGTTGAGAGGGAGAGTGTGTGTGTGTGTGTGTGTGTGTTTAGGCATGATGATTAAATTAAATAATCATGTACATTAGTGGACACTTGTAAGTTGCTTCATTCCACTTATTCCTCCCACCTCTTGGTTTTAGAGGTGGGTTTTAAAAGTGAGGGAATCAAATCTGAATTAGCTCTGTAGAGTAGGTAACGGTATTGTAGTAATGATACAACTACTGTGGTTACATAAAAGAATTCCTTACTTTTGGGAAATACACACTGAAAAATTCAAGGCTAAATGGGGTATGATGATTGAAATTTATTAAGTAGTTCCAAAAAATTACACATATATGTATGTTTATACATGATATAAATTATATATGTCATATGTATAGAGATAAAAAGGAAGAAAGGAGGTATTACTATTAATCATTGTCAATATAAAGGCCAGTAATCTTTATATTCTGACTGAACAGTATGAGCCAGTTTATATCAATACAAAATACAGCAGAAGTATATAGTCCATAAACACATATTGGTACTTTACCCCAAATATGATTTTTATTGATGTGACTGACTGTGGAAACCCCAGTGGCTTGGCACAGGAAAATCCTGCTGAGAGAATAGAATACATCCAGCTTGTATTTATCCTTTTATTTACAAAGCATGTTTTCAGTATCCCACTGAATAAATAAACCTTCAGAATGAGAACATGTCAATATATGCAAAACACAGCAATGCAGAGATTCATTGTCTGCTAGCCAATTGGTGGTTGTTATGGACCTACAGAGACTAAGGAAAAAACTGAAGTCATAGAAAGAGAACTAAAAGTGACTGTGGATTTATTTGTACCCTCTGTTAAGACTAAAGCCGTGATTTCTTGCGATTAAAAAAATGCCCATATTTATATACCAAAGACAAATGCTGAGTATAATCACTGGAACTACTCAAGAACAGACCACCAATTGCAACTTGATATGACTCAGGCACCTCAGCTCAGGCAGGGGCTGGCCTTGAAAGTTTGCAGAAAGCAAGCTGGTTTGGTTTCTGGTGACTTTGTTTCCCCAAGGTCTTCCTACATTTTTATTTCTCCAAAGTCAAAAGCAGGAGGAGGAAAGTGGCAATCAATGCAAACAAGACATACTTTTTATTTTTCCTTAACAAACCCCACCCACCCCAGACCAGCCCAGTCTAACTTTGAAAGTCAGGGCTTCCTTAGGTAGAAAATGTCCAGCCATCTTAGGAGTCTCTCACCTCGACTTATGAAATTTGACTTATGAACTCAACAGAGAAATTGCATGATAATGGGGGTTACAAGTGAGGACTATTGTCTTCTACAAGTGAAGTTAAGCCCCTAAATGCAGAACCACACACAGCTCATAACACAGCTGTGAGAAATCGGGGCATACAAATTGTTATGTTTGAAAATCACTCTTCTAAGTAATTTCCACCTGACCACTGGAACGCCAGAAGAGGGCCGGTATCTGAATACCCAATATGGAGACCAGGACAACATTCCTTTAACTTAAATCTGAGTTAAATCTGCTTCTGTGTTCAATGGATGCAAATTATAGCATCCTTCCACTTGTACATTTTTCTGTTCTGTGAAGTACACTTTCCAACAAAAATATCATGCAAGACACTGTAATTTTAAATTGTCAAGGAGCCACATTAAAATAAGTTAATAAATGGTAAGTGTAACTTTCACAATAAATTTTGTTTGACAATATATAAAATATTATCATTTAAATGTGTAATCAATATAAAAAACACATATTATTTTATTGCTATTGTACATCGTGGTGTATATTTTCCCTTTACAGCATATCTTAGCTCAGGAGGGACGTGAGTGCAGTATGATCCTAACAAAATAATGAAGTTGTGCTTAGTGGAAAATATTTTATAGTGCTTCAGTTTTAAAATTTAACTAAAATTAAATAAATTCTGAAACTCAGTTCCTCCACTGCATTAACCATGTGTAGCTAATGGTTGCCATGATCAGGGCAGATCTAGAAGTTAGAGTGATGGCAAACAGAAAGCTATAGGGATTGCCCACATTTACTCCCAGTAAGGCATGAGGGGTTATATATATGAGAAGCAGGTCAGAGGGTAAGCACAGAAAAGGCACTAGAGTGGTAAAAACATGAACTTTGGAGTTAGACTAGATTATTTCTGTTGCATTTTATCTGTGACCTCTTTACACTTCAGCTTTCTTATCTGTAAAGTAATGATACCTGCATTATTGGGCTCTTAACGTGAGATGAGATAACTAAATCTTGGGCTTTGGAATCCAGCACATTACAAAAGTTCAATATATGATAACCAAGTTTACTAGTATCTATGAAAGCCGTGGGATCTTTTCACATTTAAATGTGGGGAACCTCTGAGTGAGTTAGCATTTAATTAATTATTTGTGAAATGTGGGGTGAGAAAAGAGAGGAATTGTGTTATCTTTTGTACATTTTATTGCATTCTAAATTATTTATATATAAATGTGTGTCAATCATAAGCATACAGCTCAGTGGATTTTCACAAAGCAAACATACCCATGTAACCAGTGCCTAGAAACAAAACATTTACAGAACTCAAAGCTTTCCTCATGTTCCCAACAAAACTAACCACTATCCTGACATTGAACACTAGGTTAATTTTGTCTGTTTGTAAACTTTATATGTATAAATGGTCTCATACAGCCTGTGTGAGTATATAAGGTCTGACTTCTTTCACTCAACCACACATTTGTGAGATTTTTTTCATTTTGTTGTGCAGAGCAGTGGTTTGTTCTTTCTCATTGCTGTGTGGAATTCCACAGGATAAGTGCCCCACACACAACGTGTTACCCATTCTACAGTAGATGGACATTTAGGTTGTTTCTTAAGATCCCGTGGCTTTCATAGGTACAGCTGCCATGCATGCTCTTCTACATGCCTTTTGGTAGTGAGTATGAACTGGCATTTGAGTTTTCAATCCTGAACTTGTTGAGAAGACTCACTCATCCTATCATTTCATGTGCAGGAACCTTGGATAAGCATAAAGAGTTGGAGAGCCTTGTGGCTAAGTTCCTGAACGTAGAAGCAGCTATGGTCTTTGGGATGGGATTTGCAACTAATTCAATGAATATCCCTGCACTCGTTGGAAAGGTGAGAATTGTTAACATAATTATCTTCTGCTGTATTATTCCTAGGAATTATAGCTCAGGGCAGATCCTTTGTTAGAAGAGAAGTATGGCTGAGAAGATCTTTTTTTTTTTTTCAGAAAATACTGATAGGATGTCCAGCCTTTTGAATAAATGTACCAGCTTAGTCTGGCAAATCTCTTCATCATGATATTCTAGCTATGGAAGTATAGCCCTAGATATGGGTCAATTGCATCTTCGATGATGATTTAGCAAAATCAGTTGAGTTTTTAGGTGCCCGAGTTCCCATTTACAATGTAGCAAACACTTACTGAGCATTTATTTGAACAAAATATTTTGTTCGTGTCATTCATTCATTTATTAATTCAATAAATCACTTATTGAGAATCTACTATGTCCTCATAGAAGGCAAGATATAGGGCATACAAAGATGAACAACTTATGTAGTTTACAGTCTAGTGTGGGAAACCATACACTGAATTAAATAGGATGAATACTATAGAAAAGGCATGCACCTACATGGGGAAGGACAAAAGAGTTGCCCCCAAGCCCTTCCTGAGAAAGGCTAGGATGCCTGTGCAAAGTGGGTGACCTGAGAATTGAATCTGTTACTTACCTGTTGAGGTCAATGTTAGCTTCCTTAAGATAAGGCAGAGGAAGCAGCATATGTAAAAAGCACTGAGGTTTGGAAGAACTGAAATATAGAGTTAGTGGATGAAGAGATGAGAGAAAAAGGCAGGTGCCAAACAGCTAAAAGCCTGATAGTGTAAATCATGCCAGAGTGTTTGAAAGTCTTCCTGAGAAAAATACAGAGTTGGTTGGTTAACTTTAAGTAAGCAAGTACCATAATCAGATTTATGTTTAGAAAAATCTGACTGATGACAGATAAATTCAATGTATGCTCTTTGACTGGATTCTGCATTAAAAAAAAAGAAGGAAAGAAAGCATCTAAAAAAAACTAGTATGACATTATTAGGACAGTTGGGGAACTATGAACTTGAACTGTATCTTACATGAGAGTATTATGTAAGTGTTGAGATTCTTGGATGTGACAACTGCATTGTGATTCTGTAAGAGAATGTCCTTGCTTTTCAAATGCTTAAGAATGTAGAGATGAAATATCACAAGGTTTATAAATGACTATCAAACGCTCATGAAAAAATGGTAAATATACACACATGCATGTCTAGAGTATGGAGATATGGGAATTTCACTGGCTTTTGCCTCAAAAACTTCAAACATGTCATGTATGAAGTTTCCAAAATACAAAGAAGAACTCAAAGATTCTAGGTGGCCATGAAAAAGACAAATGGCCACCACAGTATCCAGTATCTTTTGGTATGCTTGAGCAATCTTATAATTTAGAAATTTTTAAATAAAAAAAGGAAAAATAATTTTACAAACATAATTTACAATCAATCAAATTGATCTTTTCTACTTCCCTCAGACTGAATTGTCATCCCTACTTTTCCAAATGCAAAGTTTCTAACTTTAAAGCAGTAATGCTTCTGTCTACAAGGATGTCAATACAGAGGGCAATGAGAATCAGAAAGCACAGGCTTGCAATGTCCTGCAGAAAGAACCCTGCCTTCCAGAAGGAGTACACCAAAACCGTTCCGAATAATCCAGTATGGGGCTGAAGAGCCCTAGCGAGTCCACAACCAACCCAAAAGTGTATCCATTTTCCTATCAAATATCATTTAGAAGATGCTAACTGGTGCTTACCTAAGGTCTCTGCTGAAAACTATATGCAAATGATTAAAGATGTAATCCCTTAAAGAAATCCCTATCTCCATCAGTGAATTGCTCTAGAGGATTTTATCCATATAGACATCAGATTAAATTCTTGGCTTTTAAATTTAAAGAGGGTTTGGGGAATCTGTGTTATAGGTCACAAAGTGCCTTTCTGTTCCCATATGCTGTTTTGCCTTAATTTTATTTATTGGCCTGTGTTTTGTGTGCTTTTGTGAACAGGGATGCCTCATCTTAAGTGATGAGCTAAACCATTCTTCTCTTGTGCTTGGGGCCCGCCTTTCAGGTGCAACCATAAGGATCTTCAAACACAACAGTGAGTATTAATGTATTTCTCCAGCATGTACCATACCACTTGCTTCTAGAAAAAAGTAAAGATCATTGATGGGGCTTTGTCCTTGCTCTTCAAACTGGGAACTTAACATAATGAAACACAGTTATGTTTATATTCACTATCAGCTTGTTAACCTCTGCTGACTCGGAATGGTTGATGTACATTAAGCACCCAGATTGCTAAGTGTAACCCAAACACATTAGTGTCACTGTTATTAGTGGTCTTGCATTGTGGCTTCTTAAAGAGATGACTGATCTCTTAGAACTGCCATTTAATTATCACAAGTGTCATAATGCTTCCTTTCCTGTAACTCTGCCTTGGGAACATTCGAAATCTTGTTGAAGTTTTATGTTGTAGTTATGTAAAAAATGCTTCTTGCTAAGCATAATGCCTCCATTCATTATTCCCCACCAACTGCCTTCTCAGACACGGTCCAACACACACACAAATCATCTATTCAGTTTCACTGAAATGCCCATTAAGGCTCCAAGTTGTGTGGTTGAGTGATGAGGAGAAGGCAAAAGGCTACTTCTTCGAAATTTGATGGGGCAGCATGGGAAGTATTAGGAAATACTTAGAAGTCAGTGGTGGTGGACACCTGAGGTCTCTCATCCAGCTCTGTCCCTGACTTGTCACAACACCTTGTGTAAATCCTTTAATTGTTCTTGTATTCAGTTTTTGCACCTGTAAGATGAGGGTGTTTAACTGTATGATGTGTAAGGCTCCTTCTGGTTCAAAGTTTCTGATTCTAATTCGTCATTACTCTCATCAGGATGCTTCCTTCTTCCTGTATATGTGTATTGCACACACGTGTGTATGCCCATGTGCACCAACTTGTTTTCTCTCGCTTCCTTCTCACCACCTTTGTCTCCTGCTTTCCCTTCCTCTCTACTTTTCCCTGTTCCTCTTCTTTGGCATTCTCCTCTGTTCTTTGAGTAAGACATACACACAAGCTAAAAGGCATGGACTTCAAGAAGTAACGAAAAGTGCCTGGACAGTTCTGCTTCACTCCATGCTGTTCTCTGGATGAATCTGACTTTGCTGGATGAAAAAAGCATTTAGTATCCCTCCCCCATGTCTAGTGGTGATGAAACAGAGATTTATCCTTTAAGTTAAAGCTTTCAATAGCATCAGACAGAAAATACCATCTACTTATGGATTGTAAACCTCAGCTGTCCCCAAAGCAATTACATCATGCCTTCTCTATCCTGCATTTGTAATTGTTCAGGCCCAAATTACTAGACCATTCACTAGTGTTCCCTTGGAAGTTCTATACAGATGACAGATAGACGGATGGATAGATATAAAGATACATAGATAGATAGATAGATAGATAGATAGATAGATAGATAGACATGCATAGATACCCAACTGAACTAAGTAAAAGCTTTATTAATCATGACCAAGCATTTCCTGCTCTCCAGCTTAAGACTGTCAGGGTAGTGATTCTCCAGATGGCCACCAATGATGCCCTGTATATTCCTCTCCTACATTTTCTCAGAATTAGCTTAGGTAATCAAAGAATACATTGGAAGTGGTGATTTGCCATTCTTAAGGTTAAGTGTTAGAGACATTATGCCTTCCGCCTCTCCTTCTCTTTTGGATCACTAATGAGGGCATGTAGGCAGCCTATGCAGATGAAGTGGGGCCTCTTGCCAAACGAAACAGGACATCTTGACTGATCCTCTGGCCTCATTCAAGTCTTCAAATGACTATGGCTCCAGCCAACACCTTGGCTGCAGCTTCATGAGCTTCTGGAGCAAGAACACCCACCTAAGGCTCCCAAATTCCTGAACTGCAGAATCTATAGATGACGCATATTTCGGTTTGGGGGCAATTTGTTACACAGCAATAGATGACTAACACAGATTTTCTGGCTACCATTGCTGAGGCAGAAGCTGGACAGCCAAGTGGGACTTCTTACTTCCTCCTCTGTTGAATCTAAAATGAATGACTTGGTAGACCCTGAGTCCTTTTACCAACTACTTTACCCACCCAGTCACTGTCAAAGAAGCCAAAATGTGACAAGTTGGAGAATGAGCTGTTCTTGGTTTGCATGGAGACGAGAAACTTGAGAGCCTGCAGCACATAGGTTAAGAAGTGAAATAACAGGGTTTGGCTACTGTTTCTTGAGACATTGTTTCCCATGGCAGACATGTCCAAGGAATGTCGGGTCTGGATCCACAATGTTAGCAACCCCTCTTTTGAGGGATGGGGGCAGGGGATGGCTTGAAGTGATTGTTTTCCTACTGATTGAAGCTGAAATATGAAAATAAGGGATAATCATCACCTGCATTTCAGTCCCATAAACAATGATCAAAAATACCTGCTTTATACGTGGGTATATGGAGTAGATGCCAACAACATGAACACATCAATGCAGATTATTTCCACATTCTTATTCAAACACAAATATGAAATACAAATGATTAGCAGAAATCAGAAATACAATGAGAACATTTCTAAGCAGAGCCCTACAAAACAACTTCATCTCAAATATTCAAAGAAGCTGATGCTGTTCAGCCACAGATTGAATCTTTCATTAGTTTCAACTGCTCAGTAATTGTTCCAGAGACACAGACCAGTTCAACCTGCTCTCCTGGTCCAGCCCAGGCCATCCTATGCAGCTATTTCATATTCCAATCTCAGGATGAATTCTAGTGAAATTATACAAAGAAAAGTACTGTAACTATATAAGGAGAAATCAAACAACATCTGGGCCGCTGATAAGAATTGACATCTTCAATGAAAGCAAACAGACATAGCATATCTTCAGATATGATACCCTGAGAAGGACTCAACATCATTTATAGAGTATTTGCATCAGAATGCTGAATTTTATCATTAGACAACCCCAAACTAGGAATGTTCTACTAAAAAAGAAAAGGAAATCTATTCTCTAATTATGCCAATATCATAAAGACAAAGAAAGGCTAAAGAGATGATCCAGATTAGTGTATACTGAAGAATCATGACACCCAAGGTCAATGCCTGACCCTACACTCGATTCTGAAGGAGACAGGGAAGCGCTGCCAAGGACATTACTGATCCATCGCATGGGAACATGGGCAATGGGTTAGATAACAGCAGGTAAGAGCCATGTGTCAACGTAAAATATACTGAGGTGGATAACTATACTATGATCCAGGGTAGACAAACCATGGTCTGTGGGCTAAGAATAGTTTTACATTTTTGAAGGATTGTATAGAGAACAGAGAAGAATGTATAACAGAGACCATATGTGATCCACAAACCCAAGATATTACTATCCAGCCCTTTACAGAAAAGTTTTACTGACTCTTGCTGTAGTCTTATAAGAGAATACCCTTATTCTTAGGGAAGACTGCAGGGTTTAGAGGTAAAGACCATGGTAAATGAAAGTTCATCTCAATTCAGAAAAAAAGAATGTGTGCAAATGTGTACACACACACACACACATACATATAGATGGAAATAAAGAACGGTAAGTAGGTAGATAAGATGATAAAGCAAATGTGGTAAAGTTCATAGATGAATCCGAGTAAAGGGTATGTGGGTGTTGTTTGTAGCATTCTTATTCTCGCAGTTGTTTTGTTAAGTTTGAAATTATTTTCATTTAATTCTTTAATCCTTTGCAGAAATTATAATTTGGGAATTTCATTTTATTTTCCAATTTTACAAAGCTCTTAAAATATTCAGCAATTGTTCTTCATGCCTTCCCTTTGTACTCCTAGAAAATAGATAATAGTTCTTATCTATATCTTTATAATAAATGTTAGCTGCGGTAATTTCACAGCAGCAACTAGCACTAGTGAGAATTTACTTTGTACCAGATGCTGAGCTAGGGGTTTTCTCTTGTGTACTTTCTTAATTCTGCGGATGACCTTATGGGTACTTAATAGTTTACAAAGGGAGAGATTCAAGCTAAGAAGTATTAAAGAACTTGTCCAAAATCATACAGATGCTCAGTGATGTAACCTGGCACTCTCTGTATAAATGCAGCCCTTCCCAACTCATTGAAAACAGTGTGCAGCGAGAGTCAGCATTCCATCATCTAATCCAGAAAATTCTATTACGTAAAAAGCACTGATGCCCTCTAGCTTTCTATAGGAGGTAGAACAGTGGCCCCCAAAATGTCTGTGTCCTAAGCCCCAGAATATATTATGCGATAAAGGGGAATTAAAGTTGCAGGTGGAATCCAGGTTGCTAAAGAACTAATCTTGAGATAAATGGATTGTCTGCATGTGTCTGGTATAATCACAAGTGTCCTTAAATGTGGAGAAGGGAAGCAGAAGAGTGAGTGTCAGAGTGATGCCATAGGGGAAAGACTGTAATGAACATTGCCAGCTTTGAGGATGGAGGAAGGTCACAAGCCAAGGAATGCCAGAAACTTCTAGAAGCTGTAAAAAGCAAGGAAATGGATTCTCCCCTAGATTTCCCAGAAAGGAAAGCAGCCCTGTCAACACCTTGATTTTAGCCCACGAAGGCCCATTTCAGACTTCCAGCCCCTGCAAGATAATTGTGTTGTTTTAAGCTATATTTTTGTGTTAATGTCTTACTTACATTAGCAGTAGGAAGCCAATACACTTTCATTCTTAGATACACAAAGCCTTGTTCTTTCCCTTTGTCAACATGCTCCCCAATACCCACCTTTGCAAATGAGTACTCTCCCTGCTGTTTTAAGTACATCACAAAAACAGCCACCTTTCAGAGTCCTGCTACCTCCAGGAACCTTTGAATGACTTCCTAAGAGGAAGGTGAGATTGTATTTGGAGGGTAAAGAATTAAATGGATCCACAAAATGTCAGGCATCAGTTGCTGCTGCCTCTCTTTCCCAGGATAATACTAAATACCTTAGTAAACAATGATGCTTTCATCCCTAATATGCATCCACTCAGACTGGAATGAAAATGTGGAGATTTTTTAAGGATCTGCAGAAGATAAATGTTGCCCTCCTGTGTGTGTAGGAGGCATGCAACCAGCCCAGATAGAAGCTAATAATTTGAGACAGATTCTTAAGGATGGCCACCTAAACCAGAATGTTCTTAAACTTCAGGATTATAGGATTTCATACAACTCTATGCTTATTCAGTTCTCCTGGACTTTCATCCACCTGTGTCCTCTGCCTGTTCCTTAAGGATATTTCCTGACTTTTGGGGAAGAAGAGGTCCTGTTTTTATGTAGATCAGTATCAGAGGATACCCTTTAGATTTACAGCAACTGTAAATGAATCAGAATTCTGGGCCCTTGAATATTTGACTTGTGTATGGGAAAAATATACTAAGATGCAGTTAAGCCTATTCAGAGCCTCATAATAAACTTTGAATCTTATTTGAGCAGGCTTGACACTTAACATCAGCGACTCATCATTTCCCTAGTTCCTACAAAATCACAACAAGGGACAAAGAAGACTAAACAGAAGGAAAGTTCTGAAAGGGAACAGAATCGGAACACCCACTGGGTACTGTCTAGGGCAACACTCCAAGGACTCAGAAGTCCATGATCAGCAGTGCTAAATTCAAAGTTGGGTACCAGAATCCTTTATCGCCATCAATTAGTTCTTCCTGATAGCGAATATGGACAATTACTGAGACCATAACTATCATTTCTTCGGCATTCACTGGTACCAGGCACTATGTTCAGTCCTTTACATAATTAGCTCATTTAATTTTAACAAACATGCAGATTAACAGTCCTCATCATTAGGCCCACTTATGAAGAGAAAACCAAGTGATTAAGTGACCCTCCCGGTGTCACACAGATTATATCAAAATTCAAACCAAAGTCTGTAGTTTACGTCTTTCTTCATGTTTCCCAGGAGTGGACCCTGAGAAAAGCATTTGAGTGCACGTCATTTAGTTAGGAAGTGATCCCAGGAAGCACCAGCAGATGAGCAGGGAACACAGACAGAGAAGGGAAGGCAACCAATGATAGCATGGTGGCAAGCAAGTTGCCATAATAGACAACTGGATTCAATCCTATTAGGACATGCTGGGTGCTGGTGGACAGACTTCATTGTTAGTCCACCTGAACGCTGAGGGAGCTGGGGTATTTATCCTCCAGTTCACACTTGCAGTTGATTGAGGGCTGTCCCTGCTAGGGCTGAGGTTGCTCCCACAGCCAGGGGAAGAACCCTCCAGGACAAAGAATGGCTTGTGTTTGCAAGCTAAGGGATATGGGCAGGGCAGGTACAGCCTTGGTAACACACTTACCCACTGGCTAAGCCCAGCTATGGCTAAGCCAAATACAGGATCCAGAGAGCTGTGGGTCCCTGTGCTTATCAATCTAGAGTGATGGCTTATCCTGTTAGTAGCCTGAATTTCAATCCAGACTGTTGAAGTTTGGCCTCTGAGTTCCTCTAAGTGCTAAGAATATCTTCTTGCATTTCTCCTACGGGCAGCTCCCTTGACATAGCCAATCCTCAGGGTGCCTTTGTGACTCACTGGGTGCCACAAAACAGACTCTCTGGCACATTTCACAGCCTAAGCTGAGGAGTCAGCTCCAACCCGGAACCAACAAGTTTGTCTCCATAGCAATTCTGGTGCATTTTGAGGAAGTAGGCCAGAGCCCGGTGGGACACTTGGATGCCTTTGGTAAACATATCCTCTGGATGGAATGTACAACACCCCAAGCATTCAAGGACCTCAAACCCTGAGGAAGTATTAACTCTCTGAAAAGGTTGGCATCTTCTTTGGGGAAATCAAGACTGAGTTCGTTTTTAACCCCCGAGTCTGCTCACTTTACTAGTAGTTATATAAGATCCTAGATTTTGAACCATGTTTCTCAGACTTTAATGTACACAGGAGTCCCTGGTGGGGGACGGATTGTTAAATGCAGACTCTGATTCAGATCTGGATGGGGTCTGGGCTTCTGCGTTTCTGACAAGCTCCCAGGTGATGCCTATGCTCCTGGTGCAGAAGCAGACTCTGAGACTGTAGGAAACCTTCATCCTCAAGTGAGTCACAACAGGCCTCTTAAACTAGTCTTGGAGGGGAGAAGCAGTCTCTTCAACTAGGAGTCACCACGAGATCAGAGGTCTGGGCAGGTCAAGAATTCAGAGTGGATTTTAAAAAACAGGTGGAAAAGGAGGACCAGGATTCTACCTCAAGGCATTTAAGGCCAAAAGGAAGAAGAACAAAGAGCACAGTGTTTGTGGGAAAACGCTGAGCCCCACCTCATCTGCAGAACAGGAGTGCTGTTAGAGGGGAAGGTCAAACCTACAGCTTTACAAGCCCTGATCTTACAGATCTTTAGGTATGACTTGGACTCCTGAACTAGGCTGTTCATTTTAATAGATACAGCTATTGACTCCATATCTTTAACAATAACTAACAGTATTGAATGCTTGCCTGTAATGAGCCTTTTACATGCATTTACTCATGTTAGCCTCCCAATTGCACAAGGAGGCATCTGCTATGATTATCCCCTTTTTACAAGGTGAAGAAACAGGGGCACAAAGTGAGGGGTGACTTGCTTAGAGACACAGAGCTAGTAGGAGGCAGAGCTGGTACGTAAACATTTGAGGGCCGACTCCAGAGTTCCCATGTTTTAAGCACAGTGCACCTTCACCTCTTTCCCTGCCTCTTTCATCCCCTGTGTCCCCCAGGATGGTAAAGTGGCATATGCAAAACTTAGTGGCCTCCATCTCTCACACAGCACTCATCAAGTCAAGTCAGGGCAGCTGCCCAAGGCCAAAACGGTCAGCATGCACTCTGGTTGCCCTCACTGCCACCCTGAGGTAAAACGCAGGATCCTATCACCAACCTGTGCGCCCCCACACAGTTCCCTGAATCGCATGTCACCGCTAAGGAGCCCATCTCAGTACTTTGCCTCCTTCCACAGGCTCTCCCACCCCCACAGCATTAGGACAAGAGCCTTGGACACTGTCCCCAAGCATTAGGCTCTGCCTGCCCTTCCTCTGGTGCCCTCCAACGTCAAAAGTTGCTGGTATGAACCCCTCCTCAGGGTCCACAGGCCCTGCCCCAGTGCCTGCCTCACCCTCAAGCTCAGCCCGGGTCCTCTGCTCCCACTTGCAAGATCACCTTGGTTCTTTGACCTACGGAAGGCCATGCCACACCCTATCTTCAGGAAGACGCCCTTTGAACTACACCCAATCTCTCTTCTAGAAGATTACAGCTTCCTCGCTTCCTTGTGCCTTCTCTCCAGAGGGCTCTATCTGCAGCTGCAGCATTCCCAGACCACAGAGGCATGCTGATATTATCTGGGCTGTGAGTGTATGGACAGGCCCAGAGATAGGCTCTCGGAGCGTACTCATTGCCTAAGCCTGATTGTAGCTTCTGGCACACAGTTAGGTTATTCTTGGTATTTAGTAATTCATGAATCCAGCCAGCCATTCCTGTGACAGACCAGGACTTACTTTGCACCAGCCACAGAAGCATGACCTCCATACTTTCATTTCTGACAGCTAAATGTTCATCACCCACCATGCCAGCTCGCTCCTCCCAGCCCCTCACAAACCAAAGGAAACCGCCTTGGTGAGCCAGACTTGGTGAATAATGTCTGAGGCATTGTTGATTCTCACATGTGGCAATTGCAAGTCCCATAGTCATTATACACTTGTAACAACATTGTGCAATATAGCTGTGTGTGCGCCTTGATAGCATCAAATTTATTCTTTTGATTTCCATATCTCAGAATTCTCTTTATAACCAACAAGAAACTGGTATGTTTGGGTTTGGATTTTTGTTTTTGTTTCTGGTTTTGGTGATTGCTATGGGTTTCACAAACCTTCTGGCATGAGTTTGCTCATCAGAAAAAAAAAACCTAATCTGATCATTCTTCCCTACTTTTCAGAGGTGTCAGGAAGATTAACATAATTCAAGTGTAAGTGCTTTAATAAGGGTCATTATTTTAAAATCCCTTGCAGATGTTAGCATGGGGCTTATGAAACAGTAGAATTCCACAGGCCTGCTGCAAGTAAACCAAACCCCCTGAATTCTACCAGTCAGTGACCCACACACTTAGCCTTGCAGAGCAAGACCCCAAGAACCAGGGAGGGACCACCAGACGCTAGTACGGGTCTGGAATCCCACACTGAGTGAAGTCACCCCTTTCTCTGTCCGGCCTCTGTGACCCTAAGAAGTCAGCAAGTTCCTGCCTCACAGGGGGAAAAAAAGCTGATTGATTTTCCTTTTCTCAAGGACCCCAGTGTGTGGACACCAGAGGCCTTGTGAAATCCCACCGACAGCCTCCCCCCAGGGAACTCTCCATTCATGATGAGTCCCTGCCACTGAGAGACTGGGACTACTCTCACTTCCTTCTGCAAAATGCATAAAACATATGCTTGTTTTCTTTCTCACTTGTTATTAAAACAATGAGGAGGAGTTTCTCCTTTCTTTAGTGGAGTTCATTTTAAACATAATCCCACACAAAGCCTATATTATTTATGTGACCTTTTTGATTTGCCTAAACTTTACAGTAATCTCTGCATGTACAGATTTTTCAGAATCCTGGAAGATTCCTTTTTAAGCAACTGACAATTTAGGTCCCCTGGGTTTGTTTTTATTCCTGTGTCATTGGAACCACTCTCACCAGCTGTTGCTTCTGTATAAAAGTGTATAAACTCCAAGTCCCAGAAAGAAGAACTTATTTAAGCAGAGTAAATAAAGTACAATATTCATCATCTCTTTATTCCATTCAGAGACTAACAGGCCTGCGGTAGATAACAGGAAAGGGAGCTGGTTGTCCCGGTCACGACATCTTAGGAACCCAACCTAAAGCAAATGTCACTAGAGGCGAAGAAGGCTTATTATCCCAGAATTCTCAGAATAAGACAGCTGCTTTTTGTTTCCTTGGCTGCCATCTAGTGGTGAATGAGGTAGCGTCACAAAACACGCTACCTCTGTGAAGACTCCGAAAGAGGTATCTTGCCTATCTTTAAAACAAAAGCAAAACACTGTTAATTAAAGAACTACTGTTGCAGACACAAGGCAATCATCCTTTCTCATAATTCCTATCCAGATCGAAAAGAGTCATTCTCTTTGCTGTTTTCTGGTTCACATTCTTTTCCATGAGAAGACAACGGATTCAATCGTCAAACACTGACTGAGCCCTAACACTGTGCACTCTGACGACGGGGCTCAGAACAAGTGCTAAAACCAACCCAGCCACAGATTGGAGACTAACAGCTAAAGTTACGGGGCTCTCCACTGACACAAGGAACCTCAGCTCACCTGCACCTAGACCCTGATAGCCCAATCAACATCCGCTCCTGGGGCACACTGCTTCCTGTGTGCAGTGACCGAAAACCAATATTGACTGTCCTGCTTTAGATTTATCTAAAGGTTGCTCCTGTGAGCATTCTACATGGGGTCACTAATGCCGGCTGAACATTATGTAACAGTTATTAACATTGTATGTTCAGTAACATCTCCACCTGTTCAAATTAAAGTTGGTTTCCAGAACTAAAATACTTCAGTTTCCGATTCTCAGAAAGAGAAAGCTTAGGGGGGTGCAAAGACATGTAGTGGAAATATAATGAGTCTAGAAAACATGCACATAAGCTTTTTCTCTCTTTCTATGCTTTGTATACACACACACACACACACACACACACAGCTGGACTGGTAGGCAAAGCTTTCCCAACAGTTTCTCAACCAAAGCCCACTCATCTACATCTGATTGCAGATAAATGAAAAGTCACTATTAATTATATTTGACATAAAAAATTAACAAGAGTAATCTACCAGTCATCCTTCCCTGCTCTATGTGACCATGGAGTGTGAGAAAAATGGACAATAGCATTCACATAAGATAATAAAAGGTAATGATTACAATGTGGGCTACTGTACAAACTGCATAGGTTCGACTCCTGGATCTGCTATTTATGGTCATAGACCTCAGGGAGTTTACCAGAACAGTTTGTGTCTCCGTTTTCTGAAACATAAACTGGAGATACCCCCTCCTTAGAGTCATTGTGAGGACTAAGTGAATTATTCACATTTCAGAATGTTCTCAGAAGGATACCTGGAAGGCAGGTAGGGCTCAGTAGCTGCCAGGTCTTATTTAATGTGTCCAGAAGCCTATAAAGAATTTGCAAATGAATGCTCCTTGTTCCACTGCCTTGAAGTTGTGAAACCTCCAAGGTCGGGGGATGTTGACAGTGAAGTCCTAAAGGTTAGGAAATGTGACCCCTTTCAGCAACGCGGTCGTTCCGTGTAAATTCAGCTCAACTCTAATGTGCTCGTGGCTAAACACCTGGTGAGTGTTAGTTAATGATACCTCTCAGAGTTCATTTTAACCTGGCAATGAAGCTGAAGCCTAAGGGATACATTTAATGTAGAATTTCAATCTCCGCTGACACAGAAGAGAGCCTGTTTAAGAACCTATGAAACCAAGTACCTCCAGTGGAGGTTCATTCTTCCTGCTATAAAAACCTGACATGTCATCCTGTCATTTAAATTTTCAATTTTACCAGGAAACAGATCTCTCTTTCCTGCCAGGTGTTCTCTGATTCCCACTTTGCTCTCAGAAAGTTCAGCCTAAAATAAAGTTAGCCTGAGTCTAAAAAAACTGATGCCTTCTCAAAAAAGAAAATAGGGAAGGAAAAGAAAGACCTACTTATGACTCAATTTCTTTGTTGGTGTTATTTAAAGACATACAAAACCTAGAGAAGCTCCTGAGAGATGCTGTGATCTATGGCCAGCCGCGAACCCGCAGAGCCTGGAAAAAGATTCTCATTGTAGTGGAAGGCATCTACAGGTATGTAAGTCACCAGAGACATTAACACAGAGGCCCACAGCAATGGGGAAAGGCTTACCTGTCCTAGCTAAGTGGGAAAATGACTCACATACAGGTATTATGGAGGGACCTGAGCCAGAGCTATCAATGCAAACTGCCGGGCCTAGGGTCACCTGTCTTTCCAGTGGCTATACAAATGGCAGAGCACCTTGGAGGCTGGAGTGCTTCTGAAGGTGTCCTCAGAAATGCCCTCACAGAGCATTGCTAACTTTCACTGATACATCTGGCTGTCCCACAGTTTCAGGTGTCTTTGGGGGCTGGGCTATTTGACATCAGAATGCTCTTTGCCTTGATGGCAGTTAGATGCTGCTGCTGGGTGCCCAGATGCTCCTAACTGGACAGTGCATGTAAACTCCAGTTGTTGGACTTGGCCAATTGCTGGCATCAGAATACAAGAAGCCTGTCTATTTTCCTCAAGGTAAGACCAACCTAGAGTACGATTCTTGATCCTGAGCTGGGCAGGCTTGGGGGCATGGGGGTGTGGAATGGTTTTGGTATCTGAAAGTGTGCTTAACTTTCTCTGAACTCCTAGCTGAGCAGATAATACAGCCCCTAAGCCATTCAGACCTGCACTTTTATATTGCAGGTTGTGATTGAATTTGATTCATTCTCTGTCTGAATTGATTACATTACTGAAATAGAAATTGCCTCCAAGGTTTTATTCTGTTGAATGACCTAGTCCATGAGTCAGGGAAACATTGTCTCAGAGTACTCATTCCTAAATCAATTCTCAAACAGTCCTAATGTTAGAGCAATCAAGGGAGATGTTTCCTATGAGACAATTATAGAAAAGGGAACAATATGGAAAGCAGGGAATGAGGGCTTAACTACCTAGCAAGGAGAAGAACAACTGCAAAGAATACTTGACATCAGAGCAGCATTTCTTTCCACTGACCTAATCAGTGCCTGAGTGCTTGTCATTTCTGCTACATGAATAAATAACATGCCACAGAAGAAATATGTCTCCAACCCTTTTGCAAAAAAGAGGTGCTTTCCCCAAAATTTAGAATGATAATAATAAGTGTAGTATCACTGATTGTTTTTCTCCAGCTCTGCTGCCCCAGTGGTCGGTGTTCTGGGTGTTCCCAGTGCTAATGGAGGGTGGCAACATTGCTATTTCTAGTTTTTGGTTACCCGCTTTCTGCATAACCTACCTGCAAGGACCTCCTCAAGCCACCCCTGAGAGGGTGTCCTTTTATGAAGTCAGAGATCACCCAAAGCAGCGTTCTCAACCAAGGTGATTTCTCCCCTACAGCCCATGCCGACCTTAGGTGCAATTGGCAGTCTTCAGCTGTCACGACAGTAGCACACTCCTGGCATCTAGCGGGCAGGGGCCAGAGGTGCTACTGAACACTCTGCCATGCACAGGACAGTCCCCTACAATGGAGAATCATCCAGTTCAAAATGCCAATGGTGCCAAGGTTGAGAAACCTGGCTATAGAATAATTTAAGTGCTCACTGGCCCTAGATTTGCTGCTTTTAGGAAATACTCTTGCACTGACTCTGGGCTATCATAACTTCAAGCATGGGTCTTTCTCCCTTGTGAGCCGTGCCAGCCACCAGCCTGGGAAGGAGCCCTTATCCAAACACCTGTCATTCAGGCCTGGACCAGTGGGGTCACAGATCAGCTGAGGGAGAGCAGACTGGGCATCTCCTTTAATCAGAGTAAACAGAACACAGCTGCAAATAAATAGAACTTGGCTCCGCTGAAGGAAAGTTGCATTTTAAGCACTTTGATCATGGCTGAACTTAAGTGGACCACCAGCATTATACTGTCAAATATTCCCTTCAGCTACATGGAGAAACCACCCCAGCAGCAGGACTTGCTCATGGCTGTGCTGGGCCTGTGTCCTACCATCACGTCAGGAGGAGAGAGGAGCCCGGCACGGCCCCAAGCCGGCATGGGCTTCACTAGCAGTGATGGCCACCCAAAGCATAACGGCCCGCACAGCAGGGTGCTGTCACTTCCCGCGCCACTGAGGGCTGTCCGGACCAGCTGGGTGGTTCTTCTGCTCCTCATGGTGCTGGACGGGGCTGTTCACGGGGCTGCAGTCAGCGGGAACTCAGCTGGGACTGGAACATCCAAAATGATCTCACGCATACTTTGGGCTCTTGCTGCTGGCTGCCGACTGAGGCACCTTGTTCTCTTCCCTTCTCTGGGGTGCCTGCTCTCTGTGAGGCCACTCTCGGTCCACAGGCTAGCCAGAGCTTCCTTCCAGCATGGCATTGGCTTCCAAGAGAATGGAAGCAGAGGCTGCCAGCCTTTTACAGGCTGGGCCCAGAGCTGCTACAGCATTACTTCGGCTGCCCTCTATTAGCCAAAGCACATCACAGGCCAGCCTAGCACCAAGGGGAGGGGAAATCCTCTTCATGGGAGGACAGGCTTGTGTGTGGAGGGATGGGGAAACCTGCAGGCATCTTTGGAGGCAGTCTACCACCGCAACTCAGGCAGCCTGGATTTATACCCAGAAGTCTCCACGGACTTGCTGTTCCAGAGAGTTTCTTTCTGTCTCACCTATAGAAAAATCTTGTCTAAAAGACCTCACTCACAAGAAGCAGTGGCCATCTGTGAGACAGCCTTCAGTACCTCCTGGGCCTCAGTTTCCACACCTAGAAAATAAGGCAGGCTACCAGAGGCTGGAACACAGGGATGATCTCATTTGCTGTAGAATAATTTATACCAGGTCTTGCCAATGGGTTTCGGCCCCAGACAAAGTTCACTATGGATTCAATGTGACCAAAGAAATGACAGTAGAACGTTCTTGGGGTGGAAGGGTTATACCCAACTTTATTCCCATGGTGGCAGGTCAATCACTAGAATCCCGTCCACTCAGAGCGAGTCTGCATGCAGCCAGCCGGTCTCTGCCTCTGGGCCTCTGTTCCCCCTCAGCCGCCTCAGTCTCTGTCCTCGGTGCTGCCACCACTCCAGTCTCTGCTCTGCTCTCCAGCAGCCTTGCAGCTGTGCCGAGTCACCCAGAGCACTGGGCAGGGCTCTTTATATAGAGTCAGTAACAACGCATTGCCCACACGTGTGTAGTGAGCTAGCCAACCAGAGCCAGGTGAGAATCCTGGCCACAGGAACCTTCATTTTATCCACATCCCAGAAAAGGAGATTACTTCCCATAAGATTTTCCCAAGGGCCAGGGTTAATAATGTGAAATCAGTAGTTCACAAATGCACTTCTAACTTCTTAGAGATGTATCATGGACACGTACCTGGTTGATACCTACACAAAGCCTCCTTTGAATTTTCACTCCCAGATTTTTTTGTCTCTTGCTTGTGACTTATCACCACGGGCCCCCCATCGCAGAGAGCTCACATAAATGAATTTTTTCATAACTCCAGAAGAGAGCAGTCAGCCAAATCAAAAAATTTCAGGCAGGTTATCAAGGTATAAAAGACTAGATTCTAAAGCCGAGAAGTCAGTAAACTCCACAAAAGCAGCTAGGGTAATGATAATAGATAATAAATCATCTAGGTATTATTATTTATACATAGAATACAGAGGAGTCAGGATTTGGAGGGAGGTCTGGAACCTGGTTCAAATCCTGTTATCGCTATGTGCCCTGCATAGGGTTCTTTTGTAAAATTAATGAGATCACATAAGCTAGTGCTTGGCAGAAGCCCAGCCCATAGCAAGCTCACAACCAGGACAGATAACTAGAGGAAGCAGAGCTGGGATTCCAATCAGGCGGCCCTACTGAGACAGAGGCCCAGTGTAAATGAGTCAGCCCCGTGCCTGACTTGTGGTCTTAGCTCCTTTCTTTTTCTCTTCCCACCTTCCTTTCTTCCCCTGGATTGTATTTGGGGCCTTCCAAGGAGATTTTTCCACCCTAAGAGTTGGCAAACTAAGGGGTTAATTCCCAATCCTGCTGGTGTATAACATTGTTTATATGTGGATAAGGTGGAGAGAGGGAGATTTCAAAAGGAATCTTGTCACTTAGCTAATACGTATGTCATAAAAAAGATACACAGTTAATCATCAGAGAAATGCAAATTAAAACCACAATGAGATATCACCTCACACCAGTAAGGATGGCCAACATCCAAAAGACAAACAACAACAAATGTTGGCGAGGATGTGGAGAAAAGGGAACCCTCCTACACTGTTGGTGGGAATGCAAATTAGTTCAACCATTGTGGAAAGCAGTATGGAGGTCCCTCAAAAAACTCAAAATAGAAATACCATTTGACCCAGGAATTCCACTCCTAGGAATTTACCCTAAGAATGCAGCAGCCCAGTTTGAAAAAAAAAAGATACACAGAAAGTATTCACCAGTTTGCTAACTTAAGAATAATTCAAGCACAGAGCTTCAAATTAACTGGCAGAATTATCTTTACCCACAGTTGTATTTTAGTTGTTTTTATTCTATTGAAGTCAAAAGAAAATACAACCTTCCATTCAGGAAGAAAAAAATAAAATACTTCTCTTGTTTTCTTTATAATTTTGGCACTGTTTTTTGACAGCAATTTATGGGAATAACAGAGATAGCCTTTTTATACAAACTCAATATCCCACTATAGGAAAAGATTCAATTCAAATTGGGTCACACAGAAAATGAAAGCTTAGTGCGGGTGAATATAATTCGTTATAAAAGCTGAGTTCTCTCTAAGACTCATGTGTACCCTGCATTAACTCCAGAAATCAGCAGTATTGTAGAGTCATTAATCTTAGAGGAAGAAATATAAACCAGGTGGGTAGACTCCTAACATCAGCTAGACCAGCCGGAGAGAGGATGGCTAATTAGCTGCCCTGCATGTCTGCAAACTGTTCAACATTAACTCTGGCTGGGTCCTGCCAAATTCAGTTCCAGCACAAAGAATGGCTCTATGTGGCATGTAAGGTTTTTAGATATTTTTGTTACTAACTTATGACATTTTAAAGATGGGAAGAAAATTCTAGAATTTTGAGGGCGTATAGCCATTTATTATGTATGACTCCCATATACCTCTTTGCTAAAAGATTCAACACAGAGCATTGTCAAGCTATCCCTATTTCTTAAGTTAGACTTCATTGCAACCATTTCCTCCTAAGCTCCCCCTAAGAACAAGAACCCACTGAATATTCAAAACGTGTCTGACATTTTACAAGCATTACTCCCAGTCATCCTCATAAGAGATTCCATCATCATGCCTATTTTACATGTGTGGAAACTGAAACAGAGAACCTCCTGTAAGTTTCACAAGGCCTCAATAAGTGGTATGGCTACCAACTAAGCTTAGGCAATCAGTTGGCTGTGCATCTCCTCCTCAATCAAAACTATTTTAACAAGGAATCAATCTAAGAATATGTTGGATTAACTCACAAACTTATCTAAGAGAACATGACAGTATTTAGTCTTCATTTTATTAAGATCTGAAAACAGCTCTTTAGAAAGAACTTGTGAAAAACACAAACATAATAAGCTGGACTTCATTAAAATTAAGAACTTCTGCTCTGCAAAAGATGATATCAAGAGAATTTTAAGATAAGCCACAGACTGGGAGAAAATATTTACAAAAGGTACATCTGATACAGGACTGTTACCTAAAATATATAAAGAACTGTTAAATAAGGGTTTCAACAATGAGAAAACAAACAATCTGATTTAAAAATGGGCCAAAACCTTAGCAGATACCTCACCAAAGAAGAAATACACATATGAAAAGATGCTCTACATCATATGTCATCAGAGAAATACAAATTAAAACAATAAGATACCACCACACTCCTGTTAGAAGGCCAAAATCTGGAACACTGACAACAGTAAATGCTGACACGACTGTGGATCAACAAGAACCCTTATTCATTGCTAGTGGAAATGCAAAATGTTACAGTCTCTACAGAAGACAGTCTGATGGGGTTTTTTATTAAACTAAACCTACTCTAACCAAACCATCTAGCAATCATGCTTCTCAGTATTTACCCAAAGGAGTTAAAAACTTATGTTTTCACAAAACCCTGCACAAGGATGTTTATAGCATCTTTATTCATAATTGACAAAATTTGGAAGCAACCAAAATGCCCTTCAGTCAGTGAGTGGATACATGATCTATGTTACATCCAGACAATGGAAAATTATTCATCACTAAAAAGAAATGAGCTATCAAGCCGTGAAAAGACATGAAGGAACCCACAATGCATACGACTCAGTGAAAGAACCCAATCTAAAAAGGCTGCATAGTGTGTGATTCCAACTATATGACATTCTGGAAAAGATAAAACTACAGAGACAGTAAAAAGATCAGTGGTTGCAAAGCTTTGGGTTAGGGTTGGGCAGAGCACAGTGGAATTTTTAAGGTAGTGAAAATAGTCTGTATGGCATTATAATGAGGGGTACATGGCATGTTACACTTGTCTAAACCCATAGAATGTGCACCACCAAAAGTGAAGCCGAAGGAAAACTACAGACTTAGGGCGGCGATGCACCACGGTAGGCTCAGCGATTGGAACGAATGTGCCATCTAGGGGAGGATGTTGATAAGGCGGAAGATTATGCCAATGTGAGGCGGGGGTGTAGAGAAATCTCTGTACCTTCCCCTCAGTTTTGCTGTGAGCCTAAACAAAGCTGCTCCAAAAAAAGTCCTTTAAGAAAAAGGAAAAGCACGAACGTTGCCATCTATGATCGTCTTACCCCTCCAAACCAGCACCTATTGGTCTGGGTAACTACACAGCCAACTGGACTGTTTTGACTGAGTTGATGTAACACTTAAGTTTATATTATTTTTAACCACATTAAATTTAATAAATAAACTAATTTGGAAGAAGAGAGAAGTTCAGATCTCTGTTTGTGTCAATTGATTAGTTCTTGAGTTAAATTGACTGGTTGCTTGAATTGTTTGACAAGTGCCTTTGTGTGGTGAGGGTGAGTGTGTGTGTGTTTTTATAGAACTGGCCTGTCAGCTCAGTCAAAACTGTGTGCGGTGTAGACACAGCTTACAAAGTGCTCTGAGAACTGATTCTAGTCAACAGTTCTTTTAAATCCATTCAGCTCCAGAGATGCCATATAAATGTGAATTTTAATTTTACGTATTTATGTACTTCATATTTTTTCCTTTGCTGAAGGACATGAAATATTTTTGCAACTTATAATTCCATGAAAAATTAAGAGCTTAGGGCTAAAATAAAGGAGTTCTTCTATAGCAGTGGTTCTCAAAATGTTGTCCCCAACCAGCTGTAGGGCTTCTCCTGGAAGCTGGATAGAAATGCAAATTATCAGCCCATGCAGACTTACTAGCCAGAAAGTCTTGGGGTGGGGCCCAGCAATCTGTGTTTTAACAACATTCCGGGGATTCTGATGTTCACTTAAGACTGAGAACCATTGCCCTAAAGGAACAGAAAGGGGACATATATTTACGCTTCCAATAAAAACTTGACTTCCAATGTTTACTGAACAAGGGACGCTAAGAATCTATTATGTTTAGTTAATACTACATGTCTTAAATACAATTATTTGTGTGTTTTTAATCTCTGGCAATTCAAGCATTGAGTTTAGGCCAGACAGAACTGGCCAATTAGACAGTGGCAGGCTGGCCAAGATTTTTATTACCATAGAGCAATTTAATCAAAACTAGCAAAATGCCTAGAAATCCAAAATGCCCAGTCTAGCTACACTAGGTAGCTTAACAAATAAATTGATCTGCAAGGCAGTGAGCCAATTGTTTACTTGGAAATTAGCTAAAACAACTCAAGCACTTAAATCCATTGGATTGAAATTATTTTTTCAAGTAAAACAATGCCGTATTAGCCTTACAAGATAGAGAGGGTTGTCTCAGCCAAATAAAATGTGCCTTAAGAAGAAAGGAATAGCATGGCCCAGTCATCCCCGACTGGTGTCAGGGCAGGCTAAGTATTGGAAGGGAGACTGCCACAGAGCTTCCCAAGAGGGTACACACTAGTGACGAGCATTTCTCCTTATGCCCTAGCATGGAAGGTTCCATTGTGCGTCTGCCCCAGGTCGTGGCTCTGAAGAAGAAATACAAGGCTTACCTCTACATAGATGAAGCTCACAGTATTGGGTCCATTGGTCCCACCGGCCGGGGTGTTGTGGAATTCTTTGGAATGGACCCAGGAGATGTTGACGTGTACATGGGCACATTCACCAAAAGCTTTGGAGCTTCAGGAGGTTACCTAGCTGGAAGAAAGGTAAGAGAGAGACTCCTTGTGTCTATTTAAAATCTGCATAGTCTGGGGACACAGTCTGCAGGGCTCCCCCGGATGCCAGAGAGCTTCACTTCAGTTCAGCACTTTGACCACGATTGATCACTGCAGCCCAGATGCAATGGGTTCACTTCTAAGCAAGGCCCCGAATGTCAAGCGGCTCACCTTCTAACCGTGAAGAGGAGCGTGTGATGAGGAACCACATTCCTTAGTCCCTTATCCGTGGCTTCACTTCCACAGTTTCAGTTCCCCTGGTCCAGAAGCAGATGCTGCTTCCTTCTGATGTCCTCGGGTCATTAGTAGCATGACACCTCATCACAGTGCGTATGACACTGGCCTCCCTTCATCTCATCACATAGGCATTTTATCATCTCACACCATGAGAAAAAGAAGAGCGAGTACAGCACAAATGAGATGTTTTGAAAGAGAGGAGACCACATTCATGTTACTTTGATTACAGTATGCTGTTGTAATTGTTCTAGTGTATTATTAGCTGTTCGCCTAATTTATAAATTAAGCTTGATCATAGGTATGCATGTATAGGAAAAAATATAATATATATATATATATAGGATTCAGTACTATCTGTGGTTTCAGGCATCCACTGAGGGTCTTGAAATGTATCCCCTGAGGATAAGGGAGGACTGTATAATAAAATGGAGACACTAGCAGGGTACACAAGGAAAGACTTGGTACAAAATAAAAGGATGATTGACTCTGCAGTGTAGTATATCTAAGAAGTCTCAAAATGAATGTCATTCTTACAGGCAAATGTGGAGGGGTGGGGGCGTTATATTTCAGAGAGAGGGACTAAATGTATACCAAGTCACAGAAAGGATAGGGGATGTTACACAGCTGTAAGTAGTTTGGGGTTTGAAGCAGGTAAAAGCCACCAGTGGGCAAAGGCCAGGTATTATGGAGGTTGACCCTGTAAGTTGTGGGATTTAAGAGTTTTAATCAAAATTATAGCAAGATCAGAAAGTTCCTTTTAAAATCTTTTCTCTGCAAAACAATTCTCTCCCCCAATTTTGGATAAGCCATATGTCAAATCACGTCATCTCGGATATTCTGGTCTGAAGGGATTAGACTGATAGTGAATGTTATCCCTGTCATTTTAGTGCCAATATCACTAAACCAAAATCTTATAAAGAAATTAAAAAGAAGAAGGAAGGGACGGAGGAAAAGAAAACAAAATATTCAAACCTGGGTTTGAGGGTTAAAGGAGACAGTTGTCTGTCCTACTATATGACAGTTTTATCCAAACCCTGACAGGTATCTCCTGCAAGCCCACACCGGTCCCAGAGAGACCGTGTGACAGTTGGTGTGGGCTCCGCCCAGCAGCGCACAAACTCCAAACCGGTGCACACAGGTGGCCTCAACAACTTATCTAAAATTCCCAATTCCATACTACTGTGACCAGCAGGAACAAGAGTTCAGACTCCTGGTAAACCAGTTAGACAAATCAGGGAATGCAGCAGGAAACAGGCTGGTCATTGAAAGCCCATGATTTAAAATACGGTTTCATTGTGGTCACTCACCCTGCCATACAACGCACAGAAGCTTAAAATGTTTGGACTTTTCAGTGCTCTTTACCCTCAATAAGCACTACTTCCTTCTGAGCTCAAAGCAAGGTTTTCCATCCTCCCTCCACTGGGAATTAGCTGGCTAATGCTAAAAACATAGGGAATGGTCTGGGCCCTCCAAAACTCAGCTAAATCTGGGGAGGGTTTAAATGCTCCTTTCCTCAACTCTAGAAACAGCAGGATCAGAGGGTCTCAGATTTAGGAGGTCCGTTATCCAGGCTGCATTGCTGCATAAGCTTGTGGCTTTGTGATTACTTTAGCAGTTCTGAGCTACAGAATTGTTAACCAAGCGTAACTGTTTCCTGAACCAAAGACACCTGAATAAACTGAAGCAAGCTGATCCTTGAAATGTTGTCAGATTTGGTAGATGTCACATTTTTTCCCCTTAGAGATCCTTCATTTGATACCCACTTTAAACAAAGGCTCATGACTTGCTTGAAGTCAGGACTAGCTCACTATGGTTCTCTTTCATACTCTCCATCCTGAAGTTGGCTTACCATTTTTAAAGTATATTTGCTTTTGTCTGTGTAACTTATATTCGTTTGGGGTAGATACTGAGCAATTGTGAAAATTATTACTGACATTCATCAGGATGCAGAAAAAGTATGTACATCTATTCATTTCCTTGTTCTTTAAAATCTCATTCTGTGCATACTTGGGTGCAGAGTGCTGCAACTTTTCTCCTCCCTGCAATGATCCCCCTCTCGCCTGCGCCCTCCTCTTCCAGCGCCATATCACACTGCAGTCTCTAAATTTACCACTAGATGGCAGCAAGCATTAGAGCATGTTTGACAGTCTCACTAGCCTATGCTGAGACCCGTGCGGTGAAATAGCAAATGCTAAACCAAAAAAAAAAACACAGGGAAGTTTTCAAGATGTGGATGGTGAGCAGGAGATAGAAGGCTACTTGAGAATGTGTCTGTCATTCCCTGATGATATAAAAATCAGTCAGAGATACACCTGTCTGGAGTAGTTCTGGTGAGACTGTGATAAACCCAGATAAACGGTGTGGTTTCCCTCCAACCTAATGAGCCCCAGAATTAATGAAACTTTTGTATCTGCTCCTCTATACCTTTAATTTTAAAACTTGTGTTAATTTTAAGCTATGTGTACTTTGAATTTAAGTCATAGCTTTTATTCCCCTGGACTTTGAATAACTTTGTGAACAATTTTTATTTTTAGTTTGTCTTTTTAACTGATAGGACATAAGATTGGACAGCTGCTAATAATTTTTGTTTGAAAAAATCTATTTAAATAGAGTACAGTTTTCAGAGTTTCAGCATAAATTTTTTCGTGCATATTTTACAATATATATCTCAATTTAGAAGGTGCTGCAGAATATCCAGGATTCTCACCAATAGGTACAAAAGCAACAAAATTAACTATAAAAAGGTTAAAGTGCACATACTAGGGCTTTGCATTTTTCTGAAGCCTTAATAATTGCAACTTCACTGTGCTTATGGGGATCTTAGTAAATCTTGAGATTTGAAAAAAATTATTTGATCTAAATCTAGAAAAGATAAAACTATCTGGCTCTTAACTCTCTCTGTCAATGTCAATGCTAGGGTTAGTAATAGAGAGAAGACTATTCCCAGAACAGTTTCTAGGAGGCATTAGAAATATCTGTGGAGCTGGTCAAAGTCAGAACTGCATGCATTAGCGACCAGATGTGTCATATAAGAAAAAATATTGGACACAAACAAGAAGAGACAAAATTGGTTTGGTGTAAAGATACTGATACAGATAGTAGAGATTTTTGCCTTGACCTCAGAATTATGTCACACAATGTCCTACAAATTCATCTCTGCTTATTGGAGTTACTGCCCTAGCCTTACTCTTCTCTCCCCACCTCAGAGAAACTACCAGGCAGTCTCTTAAGAGCTAGAGAGATGTTGCTATTTTGTTCACTTTGAGTTCGGAGCTTCTGTAGATGATCTGTGAACAGCCCATCTCAGAGCACTGTGTCCTTTCAAGACCTTTGAGGTCAAATATCAGGTAATTACTTCTCTCTACCTGTCAGAGCTCCATGCCAAGAATGGCTTCTTTGAAGAATGTCTGAACTGATGGGGCTAGGTTTCTTTACTCTTTTTCTTTTTATTTATCCAGTTGCTGAGGAGATGTGGCCAACACTGCAGACCCCAATTTTAGGGGTCCAAGTTTTTCTCAGGCATGGATGCTAAGTCCTCTTGCATACCTGGTGCCAGCCACTGGCTTTCACAGCCTCCATAGGCTGACCAGAGACTTGCAAATGAATGAAGCAAAGGTGGACTTCCTGACTGATAGGTTGCAGGGCTGGAATTCTGGGGGAGGAAAGTAGGGCAGGACAGCCAAGTTTGGGGTGAGCGTTAACCCCAGAAGCCTGTGTTCCAGATGAAGGCAGGCTCCTCGCAGAAGGCAGTTCTGCCCTGTGTGCTCAGCCCCGGCTGCATTTAAGAGCACTTTGAAGTAAATGGGGGTCATGGAATGAATGCCAAGATGTTTACTCTAAGAGCCTCCTGTCTGATTTTCTCAGAAAAGCCACCCTTGCCCTTGAACTCCAGGCCTATGGGTAGAGAAAATAATCAGGGTTTTGAACTTACAAATGGACTTGGAAACTTCTGTTGGGGAGACCTCTAACCCACCCTGAAAGAAGACATAACCCAGACTTGCTTTGAAAGACCAAAACCAACTGTTAATTCATGGCTCATGGCGCCCAGTAGGGGAACGAAAGGAGGGAAGCAGAAGCTGGGAATCAAGGCTTTCCTTGATGGTCTGCAGAAGTCACTCAAAGAGCCCACTGTCTGAACCATGCAAAAAATTAGCTCCCATCCACACACCCAGCCCCTGAGAGAAAGCAGACCCCGTCTAAAGAGGCCCGTAGGTGAGATAGTCTGCTTGTTACGAGGGATGGTACTGTACTGATTCCACATTTATTTGCACTGAGAGTGCACGTGACCTTGGCTCTCTGAAGCTTCTCAATTTGTGAAAGAAAATTGGGGGTTGGGGACATTGAGAAGAGTCTTTGGGGATCACGGAAGCTTTGTTTTCTGCATCTGATCTTTGCCAGTGATACCCAAGGCTAAAAGAATATTACTACCCTTGCTCCTAAGAAGGAGGGTTAGTGGCTGCCATGAACTTCAGGCAATGTCACCATCCTTCCTCAGTCCCTAAAACCCCTCTGCTTTCCATGAAGTCTTCAGTATTTTCCAGGTCTTTGCTAAATACCCACACTATGGATTTTAAGAGGAGTGTATAACTCCATCCCTGCTCTCAAGGAGGTTTGGGTATTATTGAAGAAATAAGAGTAATGGACATGAAACATTTTAAGACTGATGCAATTCAGTCCATGGTTTGGTACCATAAGCACTTGAGTGGAATTCTACCCTGATGCCCCAAAAAAGAGGAACAATCTCTGTGGCTTAGGGAAAGCACCACAGCGTTAGGTAGAAGTGAAGATGGTCTTCTCTGTGTTCCCCTGGCCTCCGTTCTCCAGGCCAGCTCTTCTGCTCTGGAGAAGTCATACAGTGTGGGACTAAGGGTGGGGACCCTACAGCCAGACTGTCTAGGTCCAAATCCTTGTTGTCCAATCACTTTTTGGTTGGAAAATTTTCCGATTGGCTCCGTGACTCAGTTATCCCATCTATAAAATGAAGATAAAAATAGTACATACCTCACATATTCTGTGAGGTTAGGAGTTGACACATGTAAAATTCATAAAACGGAGCCTCCAGCAGCCAATGAACATCAGCTATGGCGTTAGCTTCTAGCCCCGTAGTCTCTCCAGAGTCATGCAATCTGGCAGGTCTGGGTACTCCTGTCTTTAAAATGCCTGTCTTTTCCTTTCTTTTCACTGCTACTGTTACCACCCCAATAAGGACAGCGAAAGAACTGTGCTGAAAATCTTCAGTTTGATGTCTGGGTCTACCAATGTGTAGTTGTAAAACCTTAGAACATTACCTTCTGCAAAATGACACAGCTGGGAAAGTGACACTCCAAGGTGTTTCTGTATTTTGCTCTCCTCCCAGGTCTAAGAATCTCTGAGTTGACAATCCATTAACAAGATTTGCCAGCCACATGGGGTTTTCACTATATTCCAGGCACTCTTTGGGGCACCCTATATATATATATATTAACTCATGTAATCATCATATGACTCTGAGGTCAGTGTTACTATTATCTCATTTTCCAGAGAACAAAAGTAAAGCACAGAGAGGTTTAGAAACTTAGTCATGGTCACATATCAGTAAGTGGCAGAGCTGGGAATTGGATCCAAACAACTGAGTTCCAGATCTTGTCCCAAGGGGCCAACTGCCCACCGCCTTGCCTTGGAAGCACTAGTTTCCCCCTCTACTCCCAACTGGCTCCTCCATTCTTTGCTGGTAAGATGCCATCCTTAGTCCTAATTTTAGCACATGTCCATGCCTCCCCTGTCCTTTACATCTATCCAAATCCACACATCTTTCAAGGCCAGATCGCCTCCTTGAAACAGACCTTTCCTGACCCCGTTCACATGAGTCTCCACTCTCTCCTGGGGAAGGATGGCTTCCCCAGCATCCTGCCAGGAGGAACTGCTCTCAACAGAACAAACCCCTGGTGCAGCTCGCAGGGGCGCTGAGCCTACAGCCGTGGAGGACAGCCCGGCTGCAGCTACCCTGGAAAGTGCTGGCCTCTCTCTCTGGGGCACCCACAGCCCTCCAAAGTGCACTTCCCAGATACCCTGTGGCCAGTTCCTTAAGTCAGGCCATCATTCAGCACATGCTCTTCACATAGGGTTAAGCTCCCAACTGTTTTTTAGGAGAGTCACTAAACAAAAGAATACACAGAAATTTAATTTTAATGGAAGCGGACAATGGCTGCCAGAGACGAGCCTTTCTGTCCTCAAACCCAGAGCAAGTCCTTGTACAGACTTGCTGGAAGGGAAGGTGGAGGGAGGAAAGGGAGGAAGGGAGAGAAGCAGGAAGGAGGGAGGAAGGAAGAAAAGACTTAGAAATGGAGAGAAAAAAGGATTAAATGAAGAATTTATAATGAAAAGGGGGAGAGAGGGAATCCGAGTAGAAAGAAATGGGGAAGAAAAGAGACAGGAAGGGAGGGAAGAAACAGATGAAGAATGTGAAATGAAAGGGAGAGAGAAACGCTACCAGAGAGGAAGGGTGCGGGGACCAGAGCGGGGATGAAGGGCGTACTGAAAGGGGCAGGAGGGACAGAACAGAGCTACCAGATCCCCATGGGCCGGGCAGAGGCAGCACGGCGCTAACCACCTGTGAGAGGCCACTCACCTCGCTGCGGAAGGTGAGCTGCTAGTGGTTAAAATGCTTGTGAACAACCATGCCACCCACACCCCCGGGGTGACAGAAATGTGAAGGGCTGGGCAGCCCCAGGCTCAGAGGTGGGCGTGGATGTAGTCGGTGAGCAGAGCCATCATCAGCCCCTAACCTCTCTGCAGGACTCCCCAAGGTTCCAGGCCATGAGCCAGCATAGGTGGGCTACCAGATGGTCTGCCCAGCCAGAGCTGGGGGGCCCCAGAGGCCAGCTCTGAGGCCCTCCCCACTGGGGCATTTGTTTATTGGGGCTCCTTAGGGCTCTCTTCAGGCTTACCTGGGACCTTATGTTTGGCCTTAGGAGTCAAGCCTGCAAGTGAAGAATTGTTCCTACTACTGAACACCAGCATTCTGGAGCCTTCCAAATAGCATTGCACAAAAATTCCAGTAGTTCCCTACTGCCCAAGGTATAACCAGAGCTTATCTGTTTCTACCCAACACTCTGGTTTAATTTACCACTTCTCTCACCCCAATTTACTCTTCTTCTCTATCTGTCTTCATCCCCAAGGCTTAATTCCACTCACTCACTGGAGCCCTCTTATCTTCTCCAGCTAGCAATACCCAATCCCTTTCCTCTGCAGACTTGTAGCCCTGTTGCATGTACTAGTTTGCAAGTTTTGTCACATTTCCTACCATTACTTTTCCCTGGGCAAAATCTTTTCAAGGGCAAGAATCATATCCTGTATTCTTTGGACCCTCTTAAATATTGAGCCTGTGCTCATACATACTAGGAACTCAACAAAAGATCGGGAAACTATTTCTTGTTTACACATCTGGTTTTCCCTTACAACCCTCAATTCCAAATTTGCAGCATCCCACTTTTCTATAGCTTTGAGGTTTTTGAGCGAGACACTAGGAGAAGGGACAGAAAAAAATGAACAGCTTGGTGATGCCCGTTGAAAACCGGACCACACTGAGGAATCAAATGTCTTGTGCCATGATGGATGGGTATGGGTCTAGAGTGGTCCTCACAACCAACACTGAGACTTATTTGCCTTCTTTTTGGATTTCCCTCCTTTGTTAAAGGACCTTGTGGATTATTTACGAGTTTACTCACATAGTGCTGTTTATGCTACATCCATGAGTCCCCCGATAGCAGAGCAAATCATCAGATCAATTAAATTGATCACAGGACTGGATGGCACCACACAAGGTAAGAGGGTCTGCAGTGAGCACGGCTCCCGTGAGCTCCTCTCTTAGATCTCTCCATGTCCCTTCTGCCTCATTAGTCTCCTCTCTTCTCAAATAGACGACTTTGCCTTAATGTGACCCAAGTCACAAATCAAGTCATAAATAGTACACAATACATACTCATACATGGTACATCAATGTACTAGAACTGCTGTAGCACACACACACACAAATGCTTTTTTAAAACAAAGGAAACTTTCTAATTCATGCCTTTATGGCATCAGCATATTTGGTTAATTTGGTGTAATCAGTGTGACAAAATGAAACAGTGGTGTGGGTATACCTGTGCTTGCTCGGGGCTACCACTTGGGTTTCCCTGAGAACAAGTCAATTTAAATATTCATTTTTTAATCTCTTCATTTGTTTCTTTCTTTCTTTCTTTCCAGCCAGATGTTGGGGAGGGGAAATCTACCACTGCCCATGTGAAGCTATATGACAAAATACACACAATTATAACTTTGCAGCCATTTCTTTGACACTGGGTCACCAGAGCCACGGTTTGCTACTCTGTTCAACCCAAATGAGTTTAATCTTCTTTTTAAAAAGTTGCATCATCAAAACCTTAGAACTCTGCTTCTATCTTTCAGATATTGTTTGTAAAGCTTCTACTACATATCAGAGTGGGGATACAACAATGACTAAGACAGTTCTTGCTGCCATGCTGTCAACTGAGTGCATGTATGGGAGTAGCAAATTAGTCTGGGCCCAGGACAGGTCACTGACCTGGGCAATCCATGTTCTCCACCCCATCTCTCAGCTGATGTGAAGCCCTACATTGTTTATGGCAACCATCCAAGCCTGCTATTTCAGTAAAAGTATGGAAAGATCCATCATTTTCCGATTTTATTAAAGCAGCAGAATACTTTATTCACATACAAATTTTACCCAGAAGCCTAGTACATAAAACAGTTTAAAACAGAGCTGGGCTGGCTGAAGTAGTGTCTCCACTTACCTCCATACTGACAGCCCTGGGACCCTTCTCCTGAGCCCTAGTGCTCTCCAGGACATTGGTTTGAAAACCTCCAAGACAGAACTTTCTTCTCAGTAAAGCAGGAAAATGGCTTGCAAAGTGATTTTGCTCCTCCAAGCATAATGCAGTTATTGAGGGACCATTAAACTTTTGGGCTTTATGATTCAGTCTCCTGTTGAATAGTCAGTCTGCAAAGGAAATGAAAATCCAATCTAGCGAGGCTGCATGGTGCTATACTTCAGGGCACAAACTGAAAGCAAATGCCTCAGTATGGCCCTTGAAATACTACCTACTCGTGTGTCCTTAGGCAAGTGACTTATCTGTTCAACCCTGAGCAAATTATTCCTCCAGCTGTAAAACAAGGAAAATACTGACCACTTGATATTTTTGTAAGAAATAGGTTAAGTAAGATGTATAAAATACTTAAAACTATGTCTGAAAACAATTGTATAGTAAGCATGATATCATTGCTTGCTACTGTTACTTGCTATTATTCCTGAGGTGTTTAAGAAGCAGTTGGCCCCTGTTTCAGGAATGCTGTAGGAAGGATTCTTATGATGGAAGTGAGGTAAGACTAGATGTCCTCCAAGGCCAAGGATTAGTCAGGATAAGATGCCACCATAATAAATAAACCCTGATAATCTCTATGGCTTACCAGAACCAAGGTTTATTTCTTGCTCATACCATGTCTAACACAGATCAGACAACTCTCTTCACATTATCCTCCAAGGGGACAATATTCAGGCTCCTTCTGGCTTGAGGCTTGGCCATGTTATCATGTGGCCCCCGTGGTCACCATGGCAGAGAACAGGGGACATCGGCCTGGAAGTGATACTTACTACCTTTATAGTCCATTGGTCAAAACTAGGCACATGGCCACCCCCAAATTTGGGGTGGTGGTAAATTAAAGTCCAGGGGTATGGATATAGGTAAGCAGATATCTTTCAACCTTTCAAAACTGAAGCTAGAAATAAGACTGTATCCATTCCCACATAAGCCATCAGGTTGTATGGAAAAACTGGTCTGAAACCACTGGCTTCTCATGAAGCCATATTAATGATCTTCTTGAACTTCATGCATTCTTATTGCAAAACAATTATCTGAGATTTCAGCTAAAATGCAAGTTAAATGGATTTTCCTACAATGACCAGAATTATCCTTTGGTCTTCTTTTAAAAATAAATAACTAGGAAAAAATTATTCTGAAATTAGTCTATGTCTCGATTAGGATCACTGATTTCTTAAACCCTTTAATATATGTACTATCAGAATCAGTTAATTTACATGTACCCAAGTTGACACTTCTTTCCTCTGGATTGGTTTACCACTTCATCACAGAGGAAACCCACTCCATTTATTCAATCACAGTTGAAGATCTGCAGAAAAATTACATTGAAAAGTATGATTATTTGTCTTTTGATAGTAAACTATCATTAGTTTTTCTTCTTCTGAAGTGGGAGATAGCTCCCTTAGTTCTGTTTCTTAGCCTTATAATTGAAGAATGAGTTGGTGGTTACTTTTAGCCTTCCGGAAGCTTCTCACTTTACTCCTCTTGCCATTTTAAGAGAGAAACTAAATAAACAAATGAGAAGGCTATGTGTAGTCTGTTTTCTTCAAGCCAAGATAAGAGAACCAGGGGGGAAGATAGGACAATTTCTTTTCAAAGGCAGGAACAAAGAGAAAACAGTAAAAAAGAAAATTGACAGAAACATCAGCCAAGTTTCAGATGGTTCTGCCTGACACATCTTTTGAAGAATTCAAAGGTTCACAGTGAGTGATCGTGCTGGCCTCATTTATGACAATGCCTGCTTTAAATAAAATGAACAGGACAGGTTGGGACTATTGCATTACCTGGCCCCTTTCCACTGAGATAGACCGACTCGCAGGGGAATGTTACCCAAGGCTCAAAGGGATGCGCTGTGTGGTGCCAGAGCCGCCTTTCAGGATCTGAGGAAAAGAGCCCGACTCAGGCTTCGTCCTCGGCCCGCTCTGCTGCCGCTGTGGTCGGAGCCTTTCAAGGCTTTGTTTCGGGTTGAGTTTGGGGAGCGGTTGGCCAGATCTGTTCCTTGATGAATGTCTTCACTTTAATCTGCAATGCAAAGCCATACGCTTCAAAGGCAGGCTACGGGAATAAGGTCAGTGTTGCTTTAAAGCCAAGGTTCAAAGATGAAATAGCAGCCCTGGTGAACTGATGTTTATGCACAAACAGTCACCTTCGCTCCGCAGCCGGGATGCTCGGGGAGCTAAGACACACGGGCGGTGGGGGCTGCTGCCGCGCAGGCGTCTCTCCCGCACCGGGGCTCTTTTACTCTCCTGGTCTGTCACCCGGTGCAGCACGAGGAGCCCAAAGTGGACATTTGGTTTCGCCGACCTAATGGGTGTTGGGTGGTCCACCAGCCAAACCAACCCTGTAAGCCCCGTAAGGGCAAGAAATGTGTCTTGAATCAATTTGGTGAACACCAAACCCAGTGCTCCACTTAATACGTCATGACTCAGCTTCCATCTCATCCCCTACTTGATTTCAGGTCCATGGTAATGCTAAACAAGGTCAAGGGGATGTTTATCTCATGGGACCGAGAGCCAGGAAGCGGTTCCACCCAGTGGTTAGGAGCCCTCAGTGACTGACATTTTTTGAGGCCCAGAAAGATCAGAGCTCACTCATTTTTGTCATCTAGACACGACACAAGCTGCCATGGGAGACTGAGCCCCAAACCCTGCCAACAACTCTCCTAAAGAGAGCATTGGCAATAGTTGTTTTATTATAATTTATTTAAATCTTTGATGCATAATTTTCAACTCATCAGTCAACATTATTTCTGAACTCCCACTAGGGGCCCTCCTTCCCCACCCTCCCTTTCCCCAGCTCTGGGTAACTTTCCATCTGAAAGAAAATAGAGGTTGTGCCTCGCGGAGGCTGAAGCATGTGAGCTCTGCAGCCTGTCATTTGCTCCATGACCAGCAGCCTGCTTAACCTCTGGAAGCCTCAGTCCCTGCATTGTAAATTGGGGTTGTATGCGGGATTCAGTGATGTGATCTAGCCAATGAACTTTAACACTATGTTTGGTGTGTAGGAAATTCTCAAGACAGATTAGCAGTTACTGTTATTTCAAACTCTACTTTCTTTCCTTCCTTCTCAAAATTCTCCAATAGCTTTTACTCATCCTGGAATTCTCCCTTTCTCTCAGACCTCACACCTACACTTCCTTTGATATTGTCTAGAATCTGGTCACTTCTCACCAGCTCCACGGCTGCCTCTGTCTGTTTACGCCTAGATTACTGGAGTAGCTCCCTGAATATTCTCCCCACTTCTGCCCTTGCCCTTTTACGACTTGCTTTCCATTCAGAAACCAAAACTATCTTAAAATATATATATGACTCAGAATAACCATCCATGCAGAACCCTTTAAAGCTTCCTATCTTACTGTAAAGTCCAGACTGTCCAGTGTAAAGTCCAGACCACAGGCCTTCAAGACTTCTCATGATACGATCTTCCATTTTTCTGCCACTTTGCTTCGATGCTTATAATTGAGTGGCCAGCGGTGTCCCTAGAAAGGAAAACAGTAGTGGAAATTTACTTACAAAAGAAAGTACAGAGTTCCAATTCCTAATGCGTAATGTTTAATTCTAGTAGAAGACACCTGCATCATTGCTCATAAAATCTCCTATGCTTAAACTATAGGTAAGAAAAATAGAATTGTTTATTTCTCTTCAAAGTCACACGTGTCCCTCTTTGCCCTTAAACAGAATGAGTTTCTGGGTAGCAGGGGAGATGTGTCTGGGTATTGTGTGCACAGAAAAGAAAACTAAAGGCAAAACTAAGATGAAATAATGAATTGTGTTTTTCCTGGAAATAAGGCAATTAGCTATACAGCATACTCAAAACTATAGGAATTTGACAGGATGGAACAATAGGGTGTTTTAGCTTTCTAATTTATATGTTTTCTGAATGTAGTGTGCAGAGGTTATTGCTCCAAAAAGATGACACAAATAGTCACAATATTACTAATATCCTTCCTCAATCATCTTAGCTATTACCAATCAAGCTTAGCTATTTTCCAGATAATTCTTCACTTTCAATATGAAGATAAAGCTGAGCAAGCCTATTAGAGTGTGTAAGTCTAGGTTTTGGTGAACTTCAGCAATCATACCAAATATAGGATGGGGAAACTGAGCCTGCAAATTAGGGCTAAATACCCCAGCTGGTGCAAGGAGTTCTTTCTCAAGCTGGGCTTCCTTTTCTCTGTAGATTATCAAACCTGTGATCAGCCCAAGCAAGATCTGAGAAGGAAGTATTAAACAGACATGCTCCCCAATAGAGGGCCTCTTCACACTGAACCTCCCTGAGGTTCTGTTTTTTTGCACGACTTGGGAAGTATTTGAACCATTCCATCTGTAAAGAAGTTGTTACCTTGGCCATAAAATCCTGCACTTCCCATGAGGCTTCGGCAGGACTGGGGAACGAAGGCTCTCAGCTAATGAGATTGGTATTTCTTTTTTTCTCTGAGTATCAGCCCTTGGGAGGGAGATGCTCTCCATTCCTGAACTGGGGAGACAGTGTCTTTTAAATTCACATATAGTTATTTTATGGTGACATTGCCTATTCTAAAGTTAAAATGGAGTATTCTTCAATGGAGTTTCTTCATTGCAAAATCCCTGGTTCCATTCACTGAGAACATCTGAAGGGCTAATGACTGGTTTCTTTACAACAAAGAACAATCATTGGAAAAGGAGGCGTATATTTTATTAGCTGAACAAGTTCAGATATGTAAAAACACAACTGAGGCAACAATTGTCAGTGATAAAATTTTTCTTAGCCCCCCAAACGGAGTATCTTTCTACAAAGTCAAACACACGACTGGTGTTGTCTCTGGTTTCCCAGAAGTTTGACCCCTTTGCTCATTTTTGACCCCTTGACCACCACATAAGACATCTTTGCTCCTGACTCCAGATGCAAATGCCCTGTGCTTTCTGCTACTCCAGAACAGTCTTTCAGAACAGGCTCAGAACCAAACTTGGGACCCAGAGGAAATCTGGACTCAGAACTTCTTGGAATGGAGGTTCATTTTGGAGTGATCCTTCTAACTCTGGCCACCAACCCAGAGGAACCTTCCCTCACCACCATTTTTAAAATATCACCTCCTTCCTTGTGGGCTGCTCTATCTGCCCCCTTATTCTGCACCATTTTTATTCATAGAACTTATTATCACCTGGAATTATGTCTTGCTATTATGTATTGGCTATTGTCTGTCTCCCCCAGGAGAATACAAATGCCATGGGGGGAGGCATGCTGTCCCCAGCTGTGTAGCTGTGTATGTTGACTGAATGAATGGCCCCACTCAGTGTAAACTTAGGCCATGTCCCATCAACTATTCACCAAGCACTGTTACTTCCCTTCTGCATGCTGGTGGTATTTCCTCTATCTGAAAGACCCTCATTTCTCCCCACAACCCACTACCCTTTATCTCCTACACCCCTGCTCAACCTTCTAAGCCCTAACTCAATGGCTGCAGCCAGGAAATAATCGTTCTCTACTCTGTCTTGTGCAATGTTTTGCTCCTACTATTTTAGTCACACACCCCTAGCCCAGCCCTTGAAATAAGTGTGATTGGTTAATGAGTTGTGCCTTAAGCATCAAATGGGTGAATGAATGAATACTGAATGGATGGACTTGAGGCTAAGCAGATTTCCTAAATAAGGCTTGGAATCTAATCACTATCTATAAACAATTGCAATATCATTTCTTTAGAGGTAACCTCTAGAATTATTTGGGTTCAAGTACTGAAGTTATAGTCACTTCCTTGGTATGCAGAGGCATGGGCCAAAATCTAGAATTCCTTTTCTATTCTTTTGATAAATGAATGGTTTTCTATTATTATATATACTAAGGCTTTGCCTAGACACCATCTAATATAGAGGTAAGCTGGGTAATTCAGGCCAGTGCTACCCAAATAGCAGAAGCAAAAATGGAGTTTTCCCTTTAATTATCCAAGCAGTTAGCTGAATCCCTCACTTAAGGTTTCCTAGGAGGGCATAAAGTGCATTTGACTTTTTTTTTCCACAGTAATCAGCAAGGACAGGGCACCAGCTAATCCTCTTTGTCCAAGTTGAAATTCATTTCTAAAATAGAGAGAGTAGGTTGATTTTTAAGCATCCAAGTGGCATTTTCCAGTACGTATGCTAGAGAGAACTTTCTCCCTCCTCTCCCTCATCTGAGTGGTGATTTGCACATAGGATCTTTTTTTAATCAGGAAACGTCATGTTTTCATTACTTGGCGACTCGTAATGAGAGGTTGAGAAACTAAAACTCTTGCATAAAAATTATGGTTTCCCTTTACACCATAGAGCCCATGGAAAAAAAGGAAAAGGGCATTGGGATTTTGAATTCTTGAAAGTTTTCATGGTATCTTTCTTTATAAGACCAGTATTAGTTAAGGTAAATTAGTTGTTGCAACAGACAAGCCCTATCATAGCAGTGGCTTAACACAATAGAAATTTGGTTTTTGGTCATATAAAGTCCAAAATGGGTCTTCTTGTGAGGCAGATGGTGGTTTTCCAGGAACTCAGCATCTTTCCATCTTGTAGTTTCTCCAGCTTCAACATATGGCTTCCAAATTTGCCACCAAGGGGTAAGGAGCATAGAGGATCATGCGTGTGATGCTCTCATGGGCCATAATTGAAAAGGTACATATAATTTCTGCCCACATTCTACTAGCCATAACTCAGTCACATGACCTTGCCTAACCACAGAGGAGCCTGGGAAATGAAGTTAATTGCCTGCCTAGGAGAAGGAAATGGGTTTGGTGAACAACTAGCCAGTCTTTTGCAATGTACTTACCCTCAGTCCAGAACATTCTTCCCCAGACTTTCTGATGGGCATATACTGCAGGGAGACATTGAAAATTTTAGACAGTTTACCAGTCTTTCCCTACTGACTTAGTAAATAAACTCTTGACCTGGTTTGGAATAAAAATAGATAAGAAAAAAGAGAAAAAAAGTCTACAGGTGGGAAGATGAATCTCTTTTCCTTTCATAAAGCCTCTCAAGGCTTCTAGTCTGGATTTTACCACCACCATTTCTGCTTCTTTTGGACAGAACCTAGGCCCAGGCCATGGCAGATACGGAGATCATTATTATTAATATGTTGCTAAATTCCCCAATGCTGTGTGCTTTTGGAAGCAGAACATGCTTCCCTATAAGAAATTAAAATGCCATGAAATTGGAATAGCTCCGAAAGTCAGGCCAGAATGGAAGAGAATGTAAACCTTAGAAATAGTAACACACTCTCAGACATTCAGGATAATTTTTATGGAATGATATGATGAGACAGAACACTGTAAATTGCATCATTATCAGAAATATTTTAAATTGCACTTCAACATATGCAATTTTCAAACATGGACATTAGGCTAGTTATCTGAACTGGATGGGTTGAGAAAGAGTTGAATAAAATGTCAAGGTCATTCAAGTCACTTCATTAATACATGAACTGCCACCATTTTTCTTTTCTTTACTCTCTGGAAAGAAAACTTAAGGATAAAGGTTTTAAAAAACTGAGACTAATAATGCATTCAAAATGGAAAATAGGACCATGCCTCATTTTGCATGGATTATTTCACTCATCCGGATCATTGTGAAGTTTCATCACAAGATTGGCAGGTGATGTACTGACCCTGCCTCTAACCCCACACGGACTTGGAGAAAGTGGCACCGGCACCTTCCAGCTGTGACCTTGGACCTTTGCTCTGGTCCCTGGAAAAGGGCACACATATTTTTACACTTGAGTTTGATAGGTTTAAAAAATGGGAGTGACTAACTGGGAAGATTTAGAGCTTTGAAGGCAGGAAAAAAGGAGTATATTGGGTGACAGCAATTCACTCTCAAGAGCAGAATTTTCTCCCTTTCCTACTGTTTATGTTTGACATGAGATACACCCACAAGTTTTTCTCATAAGATATTGCTTTTCTTCAGTGCAAGCTGTGTAGGGCTGCAAACTACACTAATCCATCTGCATCAGCAAGCTTATCCTGCGGCTGTTCTTGCTGATTTACTCTTCACCAGGAATTCTACCTCCTCAGAGGAGGGGTCAGTGAAAACCAAAATGGACTTGGACTGGGACGGAGACGCTATGATAATTAGACACGGGGTTTTAAAAGGTCCTCTCATGTTTCACAGCATCTACCTTGGCAGAGAGTTCAGCGAATACAAAACTGGCTTCCTGCAATGTCTTTTCTCCCCCCCAAATCCAGCAATGGATTGTTATTTCTGTCGCTCTGAAGTGCCTTAATGAGTGCAAGAGAAGTCCCCAGAGAATCCCACCTGGGTGTGCCATGTTGGCACTGAAGGCCCTTGGCATTGTTGAGGGAAGAACTAGCTGCTGCTTCCTAAATATATTTGCCACTTGGTTACCAGCTGCGGACACAGAGAGAGAGGCAGAGAAAGAGACACAAGGGCATGGAGAGCTGTGTTTTCTAAATGGTTTCAGGCCACTGGCATTTCAGTGATAGCTAATACAAAACAGATGGCGGGCGCTACGCTCTGCTGGCTTTCAACTGAGGGGCTGCCTTGGTGCATGATTAATCACCTGTGCTGGGGGGCGCAGGAAAGTCCTACCTGGTTTGTGTGTGCGGACCTAAGGTTGGCGTTAGCCAGCAAAGGGACAGGCATTGCCTTTCTGCCCTATTGTTGCTCGTCTGCATGTAAGATAACCTGGTTTTATCCAGTAAACAGAATTAGGCAGCAAATTGAACCCTAGCTAGGAGGAAAAGTCTGGTCGTGCAGAAATAGCTTGCAAAATGTTCTATACCTTCTTCCCCTTCATTTATTTCACCTTAAGAGTTAGCTAAGGGTGAGTTTTATGACAGCTTAGTAAATTCCGCACTTGCTTGTGGCCTTAAAAAATTTCCTTGCAAGAGTGTAATGAGATTTGTCTTTTCAGTGATACTGGGCAAAAGAATAGTGGATAGTGTGGCCACTTCCTTCCATCTATCCTACAAACAAGATATCCTTTTACACCATGAGTCTTAGGGAAGCATCCTCTTCACTTGGGTGACCGCTGGACAGATGGACTCTGGACGGGGGAGGGGTGATGTAACGCACATGGAATTTCATGCCGGTTCAGTACAACTGGAGGAGGGAAGAACCTGATTCCAGCTGTAGCGGATCTTTGAGGGTGCAGGGGAGCTGCTGGTCCACATTGCTCTTTGTTTTTCCCATCCCTGGTTCATTTTCAGCTAAGCAGCCAAGCCCCAAATGCAAACGGGTGCCGAACCTTAGCCCACACTTGTCTGGAGATGTTTACGGAGAAAACCAGCTACCCTACCAGCCACAGCTGGGGAGGATTAAGCAGGTGGATTTGTGCCTGGAGAGGCCAGGGTGTGCTCTGGGCTAGAGAGAATGTATTAGTTTTCTATTTCTGCATAACAAATTACCCCAATGCCACTTATTCTCTCACAGTCTGGAGTCTGGGCACAGTGTCCTCCGCTCAGGCTCTCCCAGGCTGGAATCAAGGTGTCAGCAGCTGCCCTCTTTTCTGGAGCTCAGGCTCCCGTCGCAAGCTCACAGGGTTGTGGCAGACTCCAGTTCTTTGGGGCTGCAGGAGTGAGATCCTTCTTCCTTTCCAGCTGCCAGCTGAGGTGCCCAGTGGACACTCGGAAAACCAGAGGTTTGAGTCATGGAGGTGGCTGCTTTGGACGGAGCTTATTTCCCTTGTACCGTTTCTCAGAGCCCTTCCAGGGGGCCCAGTTAACACAGTTACTCAGCCCCGGACCTGCCCTTTGTTGCCTCCTTTGTCTTCTTGCCACAAATCAGAACAGTTTCTCACACATCTCCTCACCTGCTTCAGCCATTCGCTGCCTCTCCGGCTTCCTACCCCGTCTCGCCTCCTCGCCCTCACGGGGCAGCACACACTATGGGCGCCCTCCTCCTAAATCCTTTAGAATGGGGCTTCCTGCTCCTGATGCTACGACAGCTGCCTGTTACCCCAAATTCCCAGCCTCCGGGCGGCATTCACACCTCTCAGTGGTGTGACTCCACTGACCTTCCTCGTGACTGTATCCATATGATCTAGGCCAGCGAGCCACCCATTTCCCCAGTGTTCCCACCTCCACATTTCCGTGCACAAGATGTGAACATACCACCTCCAGGTCTTTGCTCCAAACTCCCAGAACATTTCTTTTATGCAGCATCTGATTTTCTACCTTCTGTTATCACTACATGAATCTTTCTAGTCTACGAACTCCTTGAAAATAGTACATATGCAATATTTTAATGCTCTATGGAACACAACAGCCACAAAACAGCATCCTCCCCAAAGTCCTGGAAAATACATAGAGCAGCTATGGTCATCATCCCCATTTAACAGATCAGTACATTAAGGCTTGGAGACAGTGATTTGCTCATCTTCATAGAAAAAAGGAAATAGTAGATGGAACCTGACACCTATTGGTTGATCAGGTGCAAAACTAATTGGGAGACAAAATTGCTTTCTGGTGTCTTCAGTTAAAATCAGTTCTATTATCTTTGTAGAATCAACAACCACAGAATAATTTATAACTTCAAGTGTGCTTCTTAACTGGGTGCGCACACCACAGTTACTCAGGTGTTTTTCTAAAAGGTGCATGACAGTCCTTCTGGAGCACTATCTCTGCAGAGGAGGTTTTACTGCACATGTCCTAGAAAAAAATATTCCCAGAAGACTGGTCTGTTCCCTTTACAAGGTTCCCAGAAGACCCCTAGCCTCCCAAATTACCCCCATTTAATGGGTAAAATTCCATAACTCGTCACTTGCCAAGACACTGCTCTCTAGTTACATGCAAATTAACATTAAATCTTATCTATCAGTCTGTAAGTATTCATGAAGCACTGCTCTGTGAAAAAAAGCCTGCTAACTCTTGTCTGTATCTGTCTATGTCCCTTCCTCTCTCTTGTATATCATTTGTTATCTGCTCTGTGTGCTGTCAGAGCATTTCTTTCCAAACAGCTTCAGAATTATTTAATCTTCTACTCCTCTTTAGCAGCTGGCCCAGCTCCTGAACATAGTGGGCACTTTGACCTTTGTGAAACATATGAATCCATGAAAGATGGAATTCACACCTCATCAGGAATGAGTTTATCAGTGTCTTTCTAAAAAGCAATCTTTGATAGGCTCAGAGGCACAGCCAATGTCCGGGTTAGCTGGCTATTAATGATGTTCTAGCCTCAGTTTCTTCATCTGTGAAGGGGGCTGCAAACACAGTTCCTGGCTTATAACAGGTGCACCTGAGACATCCATTCAACCACTCCTTATGGATTAAACCCAAGCTAGTGCATTAGAGTGGTACGTGAGAAGGTGGAGGCAGTGTAGTGGCATCTTCCCAGGGCCCTTAAAATCAGGCAGTGAAGACAGGCGTCCACCCTTGAAGCCTGCTCCTGCATGCATTCCCCAGGGGAGACTGAGTGGCCTGGAGAGCCCTTGAAGCATGTGTCTGTGACCATAAAACAAGTTGTAACCTTGGAATCTGGACATCAAAAGGGAGCGCTTCAGTGCCTGATAAAAATGTGCCTTCCTCTCAGCAAACCACTCCAAACACTGTTTTCTCCATCCCACTGGGAAGCTTGTCACTGCTAATGCCGTTCTTATGATTCTTGCCTCTAGGTAGCCTCTTGATCTTTACTGAGATCTCTCTGCCCCTGAGTGTGTTGCAAACAAAATGTCCTGTCTGGTGTCCAGAGCTTAAAATAACAGACACTGGGTTCCTGCTGCCACGTTGAAACTTTATGCCAAGGTCTCTCCCCAGTACCTTCCGCCCCCTCCCCAAGCCACGGGGGGAAGCCAAGGGTGAACAGGCAGACTCTTAAGAAGGGGAAGAGGCAGGGCAATTTAGGCCTTCTTAGACCCCTGCAGGCATTCTTAAATAACAATTTTGTTTTTCAGAAAAATTGACTTCTTAAATTCTGAGAAATGGAATCCTCTTATCTCTAAAAGAACCACATTTTCCAAGTGATGCTGTCTAGTAGCATATGGGAGGCTGTGCAGTCGGTATTCTGAGCATGGTGATGTGCTGAATAATTTTAGGGGAGAGAGCATTGTGGATTTCTGCATGTGCACTCGTAGACCTGGGAAATAGTAAAATAAGTCCCCCATGGTATCTGGGCACATTCATGTTTCCTCTGTTGCAAAGTCTATAGAAAATAGAGAGTGGGGCTGGAGTTGGTGTACAAATCTGCCTCGAAATGCCTTTCTTTTTGCCTGCCCGTGGTTCAAGAGAGAAGAAATTTTCCTTCTGTAGCTTTTGACATGTCATTCTGGAAGTCCCCACTGTCCACAATTCCTTCTAGCCCTCTGGAGATTGAGTTGTCCCAAACATATTTTTGGAAACTCCACAGACGATTGTTTTTATTAGGGGACTGCAAAGCTTTGTAGTGGGATGCTTTGTATTTTATTTGTTTTCCTTCCCCTGCCCCAGCTGTTTTTGTTTTAATGGCATTGGAGAGAAGGTTAAAGTATTCGTGGCCTCTGTTAACCTAGCCCATACCTCAAGTCGACGGAGCTAGAAACCTGAATGGATGCAATGGCAACATACAGGCCATCTGCCTGGATGAGTTCATCCATGACTATATTCAGGCTCATGGAAGGGGCAAGATTGGTGAGGGGCTGATTTCAGGTTGAGAGAGCACTTTGGAGCAAGTAGCTGTCAGGGGAGCAGGTGTTCCCCACAAAACATGCTATCCAAGCGCCCAGGTACTCAGTAAATGCTGGGATGCGGTCATTCCAAACAAGATGTTACAACGTATGCCCATCTTTGATTTTCCGCATCCATCCGAGGAGCATGACTCAGCCAGGACACAATCGGGCACCTGACACAGCTGTGCATGGCCTCGAGCTCAGACGGGTGCACAATCGGGCACCGGAGCCATCTGTGTCTCCATAGCTGCACATTGTGAAAACCAGCCCTTATGCCTGGTCCCATCCCCAGATATCCTGACTTAATTGGCCTGGGGTGCTGTCTGGGCATGGGGTTTTGCCAAGGTTTCCAAATAATTCTGAGGCGCCACTGAGGCCACTACAAACTATTACCCCATGGAGAAAGGTTATTCATTTCTCAATCACCTACTGCATGCCAGGTACAGTGGTAAGCACTTTCCTGCATCAACGCCTTTATTTCTCCTAATCTTCTGGTGAGATAAACATTTATCTCTATTTTGCAAGTAAACGTGAGCTTTTAAAATCTTAAGTTGTCCAGGTGGAGTGTGGTTCCTAGTCCATTTCACCCCAAAGGCTATTCCTTTTCCAGAGAAACTAGAATATAGCAAAATAAACACTTGTATGAACTCTCTAGAACCCTATCGAAGAGATCAGCTCCTTTGTTTATTTATCTGAGCAGGAACATTCCCGGTCTTCTGTGTTGTATGTGGAAAAAGGATCAGAAACTATTTAACTAGAACTTTGAGTGTTAGGAAGGGGATGTGACTGCCATGCCCAGACTCACACCATCCCCGTGTGACATCCCTGTACAAAAGTACAGGCGCTGAACAGTCTTTCTGCTTTTACAGAGCACTCTTCAAGCGAGGATCTCAAAGCACATCATTAATAAAATCACCCACATCCTGTCTAGATGAGTAGTGTTTTATACATACAAATTCTTCTCTGCCCCCAGCCCTCCGAGAGTAAGAGAATGTTTCCAATTTTAAATAGTGAGAAAAAGAGTAATTGAAAGGAGCTGTATCTTGGCCACCTCAGAAGACCTCAAAGCATGTATAGTGACCTGCCTGAGAAAACATGGTGGCCATGAAGTGCGTCATGATGGCTAGTGAGCATGCCGTGCAACATGGGTCAGAGGTGGGAAAGACAGGACAGGAATAAAATGTGCAGTTCATAAGAGTCAGCTACCCCTGGGGTTAATAGTCTGATCTATTTGGTCAACCCTCCAAAGAATCTAGAAGCAGTAAAGTGATGACATCAACTGATGATCCAGTTACTTGGGTTAATCAAGGCAGAGGAGACAGACGGGGCCGATTAAGTAGGCAGGCAGCCCAGTGATAGATGAGTCATTATGGGCAAATGCAAAGGTAATGCCATTGGGAAAAGCAATTTAAGTCATTCAAGCATTTCCAGGCCAGGAAATCCTCCTAGTCTTTGAAGGGGATCATTTAGGAATCGTCAGACCCAGGCTGATGAAGTCATCTATTCATTGTGCAGTTAATGATCTACAAAAGTACTGAACACACAAGGCAACAGGCCATATGGAATACATTTTAGTCACTGAGATGTGTATCTGTGCCTTCATGTGAGTCACCTTCTTTAAAACAAGTCTTACTCCAGCCCGTCTTTACCTTCTCCTGTCCTTAATCCCCTGGACCTATCTCCCTAAACACAGTCTCGATGTACAGAGGAAATTTGTTTTAAAGTAAAGACAAACATTCTCCTTTCTAATTTCTAGTTCTTTCCTTCAAATAGGTTGCCCTCTGTATACATATAAGTTTCCAAAGGACACGTTAGCATGTTACAGAACAATTCTATCTTGAAGCAACAAAAAAGCTATCTATGTCTATGCAACAACATTTATATAAATGGTTCCTCTCTAAATCCCTTACTTGTATTCATGTTGAAAATCTGGAATTTGAGGGATAGGGCTCATCTTTTCTTTGAAGGATGTGGGTGGGGAAATAAAAGCTTATCTGAATTAAAGTAAACTATACTTGCAACTACCTATTTCTTCAAAAGCAAAGTCCCAGGCAGGGACCCCAAAGTAAAGGATGAATGACTGTCACGTTGATAAGTCCAATGAACACTATTTCATCTCCTGATCTATCTTCTCCCTCCCTGATTGCTCCTGTTTATCTCCCTTTAAATTCATTCTCTTTTCCCAACCATTCAATGGTGGATTCTTCAGTCCCTTTCCTTCTTTTTTTTATGCAGCCTACCCCTGTTCCAGCCTCCTCTTGCCCCACACTCAACCATATCTTGCCTGGTTCTCAAACATTGCTTTTCTACAAACCACAGGACCATTGCATCCGGTTTTGTGTTCCTGGAATGCTCTCCTCTGGTTCTTTGCCTGATTAACATGTGTCCATCCTTCAGATCTCAGCTCACTCATTACTTATGTATTTCTCAGACTTAGTTCAATCTTTTTAACATGGGCTCTTGTAAGACTATGGAGCATTATGCATCAGAGTTCAGAGTTCAGAGTTCAGTTGCAATTTTACATCCATTTCTGTGGATGTAATGTCCATCTCCCCAACTAAATTATAAGCTCTTCCCTGTTTCTATTTCTTCTCTTCCAGTTGCTACTGACTGACCTTGAACTGCCCACTTCTTTTCTTTGTGGGTCACCATAGCTTCTACTGACCAATGGCTTCCTCTGTCTCATAGATTCTGTTGACAAGCTTTTCTATGCCCCTCAATTTATAGTCTTACTACCAACTGTTGGTTCTCTCTAAATGTTTCACATCCACACTCTACCAGCAAGAAGATATTATTGGTTAAATTTCCATTTATTGTCTCTTTGGTGAAGTTCCTATGATAAACCAATTCAAAGCTGACCAGCACCCAGATGGACCACACCTGGGTCAAGGATGACCTGCACCCAATAGCTGTATCCAGCATGGTGGGGTTGAACGGTCAGCTTTCCTGAGAAAGTACAATAAGCCAGATACTTTCTCCATCACAACCTGCTTTCTGAGAGTGGGCAGAGTTGGGGAGGAATATTCCTTGAGAACCGGGGTTGGGTGAAGAGTAGTAACAGAAAACAAGCAGGGGCAATTGAAGCATTCAATATACTCCCCCTTGGTGGGTGTTCTACTCAACTAAATCTCCGTTCCTTGGCATGTATCATTAACACATTTAAGATGTCACAGAAGTCAAGTAAATTTCAGCCTGATGAGCAACGAAAAACTCTCCAAAGAAGATCTGAAGTAGTTTGGAAGACATAGAGCATAGTGAAAACTGTCAGATGATTGGCTAAAGAAAGTACCCTTTGGGGGCCTATCTACTTCTGGTTCACTCTTACTTCTCAGGAGTAGCCCTCCAGGCCCCCAACTCAAAGTAAATGGGGTTCACCAGTCCTTCCCTGTGGCAGGCCCCAGACTCTGTGCAAGATGCCCTGCCCACTCCCACACAATGTGAGGCTGTCAAAAGTTTGCTCAGCCCTCAATCTCTGAAATGCCTCTACTCGAAAAACTCAGTGCAATGATGATCCTAACACCTGGCAGAGGCAAAGTGTATTGAGCTTGTAGAAAAGAGATGACCATCATCCATTATCTCTGTACACATCCATTGGATGGATTTATCCAGATACCATCCATGATTACTATTGGGAAAATTCCATAATGTAGTGGTTAACAGCACAGATTCTAGAATGCAATTGCCTGGGGCCAAATTCTGGCTCTGCTACCTCCCCACTCTGAACTTGGGTAGGTTACTCAGCTCCTTCTCCTGGATAGCATGAGATCACAGCATTTACCTTAACAGAGGTGAAGACTAAATAAATGATCAAATGTCAAGTACTTACAATAGTGACACTACATTTTTGTGAGCTACCATTATTGTCGTTGTTATTATTTTTGTCCTTTAGAGGTAAGCTCCTTCAATGAGTGACCACTTGTATTTCTCAGGACACATTTGGTTATAGGTTGTAGAAATTCAGCTCAAAGAAGCTTCAGTTGGAAAAAGAAATGTATTGGTTCAACAACAGGGACAGCGAAAAGGTGGACTGACTTAGGCATGGCTAGACTGAAGGGTTCCAGTGACACCACTAGGAACTCTTGCTGCCTTGTGTTTTGGCTTTCTTCTAAGTCAAATCATTCTCAAGCAGGTTTCCTCTGTATGCTGACAAAACATGTAGCTGAAAGATGACTTCATTCTTACACTTCTTCCCTAGTAGATCTGAAAGACTTTGATAGGCCTAGATAGTGTTTGGGGAGATGGAATATGCCAATTGGCCAGGCCCTGGTCACATGCTACACTTGTAGCAGAAAAGAAAGGCAGAGCCAACTCTACCTGAACATCTTAGTTCCCTGGAGGAAAGATGCTGAGCAGGAGATGCCTAGAGCTCAGTGCTCTGTCAAAGCACAATCTAGGGCCATTTCTCCAAGAAGGAGCAAAAGGACAGTGATTGACGTGTTTACTGATATTTTTATCCATTTTCCATCCAGAGAGTTACAGACATCCAGAAATCATATTCAAAATATTGAATAACTGGTAGGGAAGGCTCTGATCTGCTTGAATGAACACTGGACCCATCAGAATGGAAGTCAGCTATAACAGCACATGCCTGCGAAATAGCAACCTTGCAGCAAATGCAAACATTGGCTGATTTCTAGGGGACTTAAATACCCAGCCTTACCAGTCTTCTTCACTGAGCAAACACTCTCTGGTTTACTGACTCACCTGATTAGAAGCAGGACTGAGGGGACAGTTGTCAGGACTCTTTCTGCTTTGTAATTCCCTTTGTCACTTCATGACCTTCCCCCTTGGGACACACACAAGGGATAGAGGATAAGCCTTTGAACTGAAGCACCAATAATCTGGACATGGACCCATGCACCTTGCCTGACCTTCTGTTTGGAGCCCCTCTTCCCTTCCCTCTATTACTCTGCCACTACCAAATGCCTCACAAAACAGTCCCAGTCTCAGCTGGACCCATTTTTGATCAGGGATGTGCTACCCTTTCAAATTCAGGTGGTGAAGTATTTTTTGTTGAGGGACTTAGATGAGGGACAACTTAATGGGCCAGCTCAGCTTGGCTAAAATGCCTCTACCAACAACTGCTGTGTGTGTGTGTGTGTGTGTGTGTGTATGTGTGACTTCTTGTCATACTCCTTTCTCCTGAGTTAATGTTTTTAAAACACTTAGCACAAAGTTTGTATGCAATAGATACCTAGTAAACGACTAGTTCATCTTTTTCTGGCTAGACACCCTCCCACCCCCACTGCCCTGCAGCCTAGCCCGCCATTAGTTGATAGCAGTACTTCGCAGCACCATCCCCCCGCATCCTGCCTTGCGGGGCTCAGGGTTGTCAGGCCTCAGCACGCACACCTACTCACCAGGGGATATATCCTCGATCTACTTCGACCACCTCCCAGCTAACGATACAAGCCTGCAGAAAGACTCAGGAATACTGGCCTAGTCAGTTTGACATTTGCTTCCCTCTTCCTGGTGGGAATTGATGGATTTCATGCCTGTCTCTTTTCAGGATTGCAGAGAATACGGCAACTTGGAAAAAACACAAGATACTTCAGAAAGAGACTGAACAAAATGGGCTTCATCATCTACGGCAATGAGGAATCTCCTGTTATTCCCCTGCTCCTTTACATGCCTGCTAAGGTGGCGTGAGTATCCAAGAATAACACCTGAGCCCCAAGGTGATGTGACTAACATGGTGCTTTTGACTCTGTGAGGCTCCTTCTGCAGAGGCTTTGATTTTGCACCAGGAACAGGGTGCCAAGTTCAGAATTCCCTTGTAGAGCTTTTACAAGAATCCACCTGCCAGCCCACAAGCAGGGCGTTTTCACAAGTCTTACAGGTAGGGAACCAGGTGTGCAGAAGGCCCACCACTTTCAAGCTCTGTGAATTTGGGTGAGTCCCTTCTCCCCATAGGCCTCAATTGTACATTAAAGATGATCCTGCACCCCATCCCCAGATCTTTCTCATGGGGAATTTCTGAAGACCATCTCTCCCAACATTTGAAAACAGCATTACCAGGCTCTGTATTTCTCCCATTGACCTGTCATGTACATCCCTGGAAGATGGAGCCTCATTGCAGTATGAGGGAACCTACGGCTGAGAGCAGTTAACTTGTCCAACGTCATACAAGTCAAGCACTAGTAAATTCAAGAGGCAAACCCAAACCTAGGCTCACTCCAAAGCTCATGCTCTTGACACCGAATTGTAATGCCTCACCTGTAAGTTTATCTAGGGTTGTTTTCCATGGATGGCAGCTCTGAAACTGAGCATTAGTAACAACTCCAGAGAGATAAAATTACTTTTTCTCAGTGTGGCCTAGACAATTTTATACATGAGCCATTGTCCAACCTGCTAGAGACTAATTCTCTCTGTAATGAGAAGGAAGTTCATTAAAATCCTTTCTAAATATAAGATGTTTATTTGTATGTCTGACCACACTCTGGTGGAAAGTAATAACATATATTTATGAGATGCTAGGGGTCCTGATTCTCCTCTAATGTAACCCCTTTGTTGGCACAAATTTCTGTTTGACTCACTAACGGTCTGGATAAGTTGACAGAGTATTTAAAGTATAAAAAAGAGGGCCTGGGGCTGTTAGTAGAGAACTTAGGTGCATAGGACTGAGTTATCAGTTCCCAAGAGATTGATTCTTTGGAGTACATGCTTGTGTTGTTTCACCACAACAAAACAGCAAGTAGTTGAAACACACACATGAGTTTTCCAATGTGCCACGCCACTACCACGAGTCAGCCCTTTGTCCACAAATCTGAGTCAGGATAACAATGCATGGAGTGGCCAAGAAGACAGTGAGCGACAGAAATGTCCACTGGATCCCTCTCTGTACTAATGGCAGGAAGGAGTGACAATGATTCAAAGTAGCAGATAATCCAAACTCCCTTACCATCTGATTTTGGAAAGCACAAAAGAAAACCTTTATTGAGAGTGGTAATAAAATGGTGTGTTCTAGAAGAAAAATTTCACACTCCCCCCTTGTCTATTTAGTATTTTTATCATTAACCCAAATGAAGACACCAAAAATAAACTTGTTTTATTTTTGAGAATATAAAGTGTACAACCCTGGAGCCCAGCAGTAGGGGGTATATTGGATAGTTCCAACTTGGATGATGGAAACTGGACTTAGAATCGCAACTGGTTAGGAAAATGAATCAACCAGTGAGAAGATCCCATGAAAATTTTTTTTAATTTTAAATTTAAGAATTCAACTGTACAATAACAGAAAGAGAGAGAAAGTTTGCTGCTCCTTTATATGCTAGGAGTCCTGACTGGACAACAGCTAATGTGAAAAATGAAAGTAGAACAAAGAGGGAGATTCATGTAAAAGTTATATTCTTTGGCACAGTGAAATGTTTGCAAAGAAAAAGAATTTGACTCTGCCTCTTCTCAGCTGGGAAGTTACTCAACCTTCTGAAAATCCAGTTTCCTTATTTTTAAAATGTGATATAATAGTACCTACTTCACAAGGTCATAGTGAAGATTAAGCAAGATGAGGTCTACCAGCATTCGGCATGTTGTCTCCTATAGAGGAGCCACTCAGTTGTTATCAGTAGTATCGGTAATGTAGATAAAGCTCAATATAGTGCTTCATGTACTGTAGGCAGTCAGTGGTAGCCATTATTATTACCACTACAATGATTATCATTAGTTTCAACTGAGTACAAGATTGAACTACCATGGTTGCATGGCTCTCCAAAATAGCTATTGCAATCATTGGTTACATTAATAAAAATAGAATTTCTAGGAAAACAACAGATAAAGATCCTGCTATTCTCTGCATCAATTATGCTATGTTGGACACTAGGTGATATGTCAAACTATCTAGTGCCTTCCAATTTAAGGTGCTTTTTAAGGAGGTGCTAATATGGATGAAGGCTAATTACATGCTACATAAGGCTCTTAGACCCAGTGATGACCCAGTAAGGGTAGAAGGTTCAGATTTAGTTTACAGATGAGACCCTAAGACCCACAAAAGTCAAACTACTTTCTAAGAATCACTCAGGTTGTAGGTAGTACAGCCCAGAATTCAAAGCTAGTTCCATATTTTCTTCCTAAACCGAAGTTCTTTTCCATGAACAGAATAGTCTCTCCAGCTTTAGTCCACAGGGAAAAAATGCACATCTCATTAAAGCAACAGAGAGTGTAAGTTTAGCTCTCTTTTATGTTGTCTTTGGTGAATCAATAGGCATCAGTCACTAAAATGGGGAAAAAATAACTAATTGGGCTATCTACAAAACCTTAGAACAGGTTAATTACAAAAGATAGTATCATCTCTTGTTGGCAAGAATTACTGACAAGAGCTTCCTGTTACCTGGTCTTGTCTCCTTCTCTGATATTTCTTCAGTGGAAGGTTTATTCGTAGAGAAGCTTTTGAGATAAGGAAGTTCATTACATAAGCCAGCCTATGAGCACATCTTCCATTTTCTCATTCTAAAACCTTTTATTTTAATCAAAGTACTGTGATTTCTCCACATTTTCACCTGCTTCAGAATGAAAATATAATCTCCAGCCAGTTATCCTTTTGAACAAAGTTCTGTTGCAACTCTACCACTGTAATCTTCTATGGAGTTCAGGATAATGTGATTTTGCCCATAAAAGAGTCACTTAAATAGTCAAAAATGTATTGTGTTTACTCTTTAGTACTAGGTTTACATTTTCTTCCATGAGTCTCATGATACACTTGGAGGATGGTGGGACACAAGATGCAGAAATGCTGCATTCAAGGCAGTACTGATGTTTTATTATTATTATTAACATAGTTTAGTTTCTTTCAGCCTACTCCAGCTCTAATCTTTGGGGAGTACAAACCAGAGGTTCATTATATAAAATGTCCGGGGAAATCACACACATTAACTGAAGGAGTCTAGGCCTAGTAGTGTGAATTTTAGGCTCCAGGGAGGCCTCAGATTAGCCTAATGAATCAACAGTCTTTTGCTTTGCTCGACATTCTTTGGCAAAACATACTTCCTCTGGCACCAAAAGAAGCATGCAGACAATGAAAATGGTCTTTTGGGAGTCCCAAATACTAGCCTGAGATCATGGGTCAGGTGGTTTGTTCTCTAGTAATAAAAGCACTTGACTTGTTTCTCAGACAAGTACGAGCTCTCATCCTGTGTAGTTCCGTGGGCAGCCTTCCAGAAGGTGATCAAGAAGAAGAAAGAACAGCTTCTGTTTTCAAATTTTATCACTGAGAAAGCTTCATCTTCGTGTAACCTTCCCAGTCCAAATCAAGGGGTGAATCTTGCCTTGCCCAAGCCAGGGGGCCAGAGGGGCTGTGTGTTCAGTACATCCTGAAGTCTCCATTGCTTCATTTAATTACCTGCATGCTGCATGAGGCTCCCAAAAGTCAGACAGCTAAACAGCAGGAGGAATGAGTGAATGGGCAGGCTTACTCTCCACATCTGGTTCAAGAATTTTTCCTGAGTTATGAAAGGAAGGTTTCAGTGGTGCTATCAGCTTCCAGCCTACAAGAAGACACAAGCAACCTCTGAATGCCAGGAACAGATCTGAAATATTTGCCTCACTGTGGACAGAGCCACCCAATCATTCAGGTTTCCTGCAGAGAGCAACAGAGTACAAAGGGGAAAGATACACTTGGGAAGTGTGCTTTTTTTTTATCCGACGTTGGTTCTGGGCACAAGAAATTTACAGACTTTGAGAGCTTGATATTCCAAATTGCTACGGATATTAGCTCTGGAAAGAAAGAGGCTAGAAGCAGGTGAGGGGAAGGAATCATGACTTAAAAAGGTTTTCCCCTGCATCAAAGAGCTTTGGAGTCATATGACTTATGTCCTGCAGGCTGCATCTACTGGCCAGCCTCTGCGATGCACCTTTCCTTCCATCTCCCTCCTGCCCCATTCCCGTTAACCTAGCCAATGGGTATTATCCCTGAACATACCTGGGTGTGTTAAAAAATAAGGAGAACCTTGCTATTTCCTATCTCTAGTTTGAAGGAATATAAAATCTTTGGGTCTAGAGTGAAAATATGGCGTGGGGTTGGCTTCTGCAGACCTTCTGATTCTGGTCTTCAAATTAGAGTCATTAAGTATAGACTTTTGAAATTTCCATGCTACATCATTGGTATTTAGTTTTTAAAACATATGGGTCTGCATTTAATATATATATACTCTTTCTTTATGTAATTGTTAGTTGTTTTGTTTTTCTTCCTAGGAACCTTCCAGACAAAGGATTTTACATCAGTGCAGACTTGTTAAACCAGGGTCACATACAGCAGAATTTTCTGCTCAGTGTCAAAGACTCGGTACTCACAATTGTCTAATGAGAGTGCCAGGTCCCATAATATACACATTCAGTTATGGGTGCTGTCAACTGACTGACTATCCCATTTCCTTATCAGTTATATTTGACATAAGTTTAATACTTTAATCATTTTACTATTTATTGTTACAAAAAAAGATAAAGTCAATTAGCCATATCCCTTTTTTTGCAGGATCATTTTGTCATGTCTCAGTTAACCTCTTCTTGCCTTTCCCATAGGGCTTTTGCAAGGCATCTACTAGACCGAAAAATTGGAGTGGTGGTGGTTGGATTTCCAGCCACTCCCCTCGCAGAAGCTCGGGCTCGGATTTGCATTTCAGCAGCACATACGCGGGAGATGTTAGATGCGGTGAGTCCACCATAGGCCAACAGGATCGCCAGTAACGGTTCCTCAGGTTCTGAGCACATTCTTTTAGTGAACTAGCTTGGGTTTCCCTGGGTCTCTCTTGGGTAGTTTAGGAAAACACTAATAAAACTCACTGCTTAAAAACATGGGTATGCCAACGATATCCAACAAGTGATGAATTCAGGGACAGAAAAGAAAATCAGTTTAGTGAACACTTGAGTCAAATTAGTTCTTTGGTTTCATAGAAAAGATTGACTGAGCAGCCAAATGTAGCACTATTGATTTGTTCTTAAATGCAAAAGTGAGTCTAACACGCTATTGCAGCATTAGTCGCCTGCATCCTGACATGTTTCATAGCCACCAAATCCATCGTAATAAAATACAGTGGAAACCCAATAATACAGACAGATCTATCATATCAGCCAGACCTATATGAGGTGTGAATTATTTTAAAACCACATTTCATTGTCATTTGAGTTCAATCTATCTTGTGAATGAGTAACATCAGAGAACTAAGCCATCTCAATCAGCTTGGGGTTGAGTTATATACATACAACCAAATCAATTATATATACACATTTATATATTATATATGCTATTACACATATACATATACATGTATTGTAATATATATATATATTTCACAAATACACATAAATCATTCCTGCCTCTGTATTTAATAACTGATTTACATATAATGAATAAACTCATATATAATCAGTCCAACCTTCATATAATTCATTTATATATAATGAATGAACATATATATAATAACTTCATATGTAATAATTCATTCCCACATTTATGCTTCCACAGTTCTTTAAATTTATTTTCTGAGATTAATTTATTCTGTCTGGGATTATCATTCATTTTGTGTGTGTGTGTGTGTGTGTGTGTGTGTGTGTGTGTGTGTGTGTGTCTGTGTGTCCCAGGTTTTTGAACTAGGCCTTTTTTATAAGGGGTGTGGGACATCACCCAAGGTTTCCAACATGTAATCATGTCATTACAAACCAAATGTGAGAAATGGATCCCAGAGGAAAGAGGCAAGAAGAAAGGACCTAAAATGGAGCTACTTGAACAAATCAAGAGATGACAAGGTTAATGATGGATCTGTGAGCAGATATTATAAATGCATGGAGCTGACAAGACTTGGCAAACGATTGGATTCAGGGCACATGTGGGAAGAGGAAATCTAGATAATTCAAGGTGTCTAGACCTGGTAACGAAAGGATGCTAAAGCTAAGACATTTGTGTATAATAAGATACACAATAAGGAAAGCAGTTCATCAATGGGAACCAGAGGAATAAAATGCACTCAGTTCTCAGCATGTTGGGTTTATGTGTCTATGGGCCATTTTTGGAAAAGAAAATCAGATTCTAGAGCTTAGAAAAGTATGCAAGGCTGGAGCTGCTACACTTTGGGAAACTGATGGGTCTTTAAGGCCAACAGGAGAATATATAATTATCCAATACAAATGAACAGGAGAAGGGCAGACTCCCATGGACTGACTACATCCCAGGGTGAATGTAGGAATCACAGGTGAGGAACCAGCTTTTTGACATCGGTAGAAAAGTCCGAAAAAACTTGAGCCAGTAAAGTGGTGAACTCAGTATAAAGGGAAAAGTTTCAAGGATGGAGAAGATCAAAATGTCCCCATGAAACTGCAAAAGTTCAAGTGGGGTGAGAGATAAGAAATATAACTATTTATTAGCTTAAGTAATTAGTAGGAGCTTAAGGTTCCTCAGAACAGACAGCTTTAGGAGAACTCAGGGAACAGAAATAAGAATACAAAGAATTAAAAAAGTGAAAAGGATACTTTGAGCTCAAATTACACACACACATGCACACATACAGCATTCGTGTCTTCCTGCTTCACTGTTACATTTTTTAGGACTTAAATTAGCGTATAGTACACAGTAGGCACACAATAAAAACATATTGAATGACAGATTAATAACTGAGCTAACCCTGGATTTTGAGATGATGGGTGAACTTTGCTGTTATTGTTCTTTATACCTTCCTATGTTGTCCAGGTGAGTATATATTTCTAATACATTAATTTTAACAAATTCTTTTAAATGGTATAGGTTGGTGGTAAGAAAGGTTAGGCAAATTGTTCAAGAAGTTTGCTGTAATAGCAAGAAAAACAGGTTTAGAAAAAGCCATTGAAAAGGGGGAAGGCTTGAGCATGCTTACAACATTTAGGGCGGAAGAGAGGGAAGAATGGGTCCCTGCAGGCATGAGGGAGAAGAGGACATGGCCAGGGAGCAAACTCCCAGAGATGACAGGAGGGGATGGACAGCATGGGTGGGTTTGTATTTTTTGTGATCCATCAGCCCTGAGGGGCTCATGAACACACGGTCCTGTAGGCATCGGATCTTATAACTCTCCCCAAGTTCTTAATTTCTGGAATATCTGGCTTGGAGGGAGCATTGAGACATTATCTTGACAGGTGCCTCTAAACTTTCTAGATCAGGCATCCATATTAATAAAAAATTTCGAGCAGATTCCTTGATATACGCTTAAGAGAAAGTGGAAAATGACCCCTTGAACAGCCAGAGCAGTAAGGTAGCAATTGAACATAAGCAACACTCATAGAAAACGCATCATATTAACACAAGTCCATCCTATGGCCATGTTTGGAACGAGACAGAGATGAGGCCACTTGACAAACACAAAATGGCTTAAATTTCCCTCTTCTCACATGAGTGGTGGCTGCTCCTTCCTAATGGCAGCTCTAGCCTTGCCTTAATTCTCCCCGTGTCCAGGTAAGAATTCTCCATGCAGCCAATTAATTTCTGAACTTCTGCATCCAGGCAGCATACAACCAGAACTGGTCCTTGCTTCCTTAGAATTGTCTTGACCACAAGTCCAAGTGTGATAAGTAACCCTTCTCATCTCCCTACTAAGATGACTTTTATGGAGTGCACATTCCCAGGCTGTAGCAGCTGGATAAACCTAACTTTGCAGACAGGGGTGTTCTGGGTAATCTTTGATCAGTGGGCTTCAACATGAATCCACTTACAAATTATACGTGCATTACCAATGTGTTATGTCAATTTTATAATAGACACAAAGACAGACATTAAAAACATTGAAATGAAAACAAATGGAAATCCTATGTTTTCTGCCCACATCCTCCATGAATTGTCTGCCATCCCTCCAAGTGTACTCCACATTGAAAACCACTGAGCTACTCCAATCCCCGCACTTTCAGCAAAGAGCAGTAGAAACTCCCAGATTGATGTCATTAAAGATATCTTCCTGACTTTTTCCTAGTGCTTAGGTTTCATTCAAAAATTTAAAAAATACTTTGAAGTAAAAACAACATTTTAATCATCCCTAATACTACCACCCTAATATAAACTACTCTCCCCATGTTGGTAGATATCTTAATTGGTGTCAGTTTGAAAAAGTTCCCAAAGAGGAAAGTCCACAAACTTCACTATTCATTCATGCTAATGTTAACAATGGTCACTGTATCTTTTCCGAAGCACTAGACCCTATATTGTCTTCCTCCTTATTTGACAGGTTAAGAAAAACAGACCCAAAAAGTTTAAAAAGGCATGCCCAATACCATAGGATTAGTGCTATACTAAAAGTAAAAAATTATATTTTGTATATTCTGGGATCTCAGTTTTATTTGTAAAACTGAAGATGCATTTACTTCCCTGAATTAAGAGAATTGAAACAGATGAGTTTTCTGTCCTTTGTAATTTTAAATTCTAGTATTGTGTGGAACATAGGGATGAACATTTAAAGAATGGGGGTAGGAAACCAGGGGGTAGGAAGCATGGGAGAAACGGGAAGATGCTGATCAGCTCCCACAATGCCCCGTTTTGTCCTTCGCCAGGCTGGTTTGCTGTGTCATGAAGGCGTGACCCGAATGTGATCTGTAACCTTATCTTTTTCTTCCACAGGGTTATATAAGTCATTCGACTTTAAAATAAAGCCTTAAAGAGTAAGCATGGGTCAAATGCTTCTATTCTGCCCCTCACACCCCAGAAATCAAACATTCATAATGTGGAGTTAGCCTATTAAAGAATACAAATATTAAACAAAATGAATTAGCATGTAACACTCCTCTGGGGCCGGCTTACCAACCACACCTCAATGATTTGGATCTTCCACCTTTTCTTTAAAATTAAAGAAGCTGACAGAAGTAAACTGTGGCTCTCTCTGAGGCTGCAGAGCACGGAGCCATGAGGGGGTCTGAAGATAACTGATGGAAAGCTATCTCTTTGCAGGTGCTGGACGCCCTGGATGAGATGGGTGATTTCCTGCAACTGAAATATTCCCGGCACAGGAAGTCAGCACGCCCCGAACTCTATGATGAGACAAGCTTTGAACTTGAAGATGAAGTTTCCTAGTCCTGAATTAGACCTAAAGACTTTGCCAGAAATCCCTCCCTCCTTGCCTCAAAAGGAATATAAATGGATTTCTCCCCCTTTTTAAGGATAATTTTGGTTTCCAAACCAGCTTCATTGAACTGAGAGAGACTTTGTGTTTTTAATGTCTCCAACTAGAGACTGCAGAGACAAAAATGTGGTTCCAGATTTTACTTTTCTCCTCTCCCTGATATCCTGCTACAAATACACACACACACTTCTTAGAACGTTTTTAATGGCAATGAGCCTGTGTTAAAAGTCATTACTGTGCAACCTCTGTGGTCCAGACTCTTTCAGGAGTTCTAAACAAATGAGAGGGTTTTGATCTTTAAGTCAGTAGACCTCACTATGGGTTTGCCTCTTTCATCTGCAGACATGGGCAAGGGTGGTGAGCAGTAGCTGACCTCATTGTTTCATCCCTGAAAGTACCAGCTAGCACTCAGCCCCATTGGGGAAACCAGGCAGGAAAGTAAAGAAACGTTGCTTCTACCATTTGCCACATCTGGACTTTTTCCAAGGACAAGTGTCAAAAGCCATAGTTAACATTTTGAGGGAGAGAGCAGAACTAGCCAGCAGTGCCTAGAGAACTCTTTGAAGGAAACTTTCTTTTTCTTCATGCTGGTCTCCTACAGTTTTATAGCTGAGTTGTTGAGGTTTGGAAAATTTAAGACTTTTGTTTCATAAGGATGGGTGCAGAAAGCAGGCACAAACCAATTTTAGACCTAGACTAAAACTATAAAGTTATAACAACTTGAATATTGTTGGTGCCATGTGGAGTAAATGTTCAGCAGACATAGTCTTTATTACTTTAAGACATGAGTGGTCGTTTTCCTATTGAATTTTGAGTAAATAGTGAGATTCAATTTCCTTTAGAGTTGACCTCCAAGACTACACTTAAAGAATGTATTGATTTAAAAATGGCATTTAAAAGCAAATTCTACTCAACTCTTTCGAGAATGACACCCCATTCAGGCCTATTAAATAGTCTTGTCATCTGGACCATGCACTCTAATTTGGGGCAAAGCGGGCTTGACCACTATCAGGCAATTCACTGTAATTTACTTGAGCTCTCTTTGTCTCTCTGTCTGTATGTCTCTCTGTCTAAATGTGAAAACAAACTTCTCTGGAATAGTATCCCTTTGCTAATGGGATCTAATTGGTATGGAAAAAGCCAGTGGAAAGCCTTATCTTTAGTTAACAAACTCCCAGATGGTGCCCAGATTTGGAACTCTAAAGAGCAGTGGTGACCTTTTAGCAAAGCTTCTGAAATAGTTCAAATGAGTTACAGAACATTCCACTCCATCAAGTAACACTATAAACAAATCACTTCAAGAGAGGTTTGACTTGGTGTGACACAGATGGACCTAAACTTTCATGCTGGGCATTGAGATAGAAATTCAATCCAAAGCACCGGTGTTGGATGGAGCAATGTGCCCTGAGCTTATAGCTTATTAAAGGATAAAGGTGATAAGTGTGGAAAGCTTTTTATGGGGAAATTATAACCCCCAGTAGATTTAACAGTTTAAAAGTGGATCATAAGTTCCTCATGAATATTTGTAAGGAGTATTCACAGTGGAAGAGGAGAAGTGGGTTCTGAAAAGCTTCCCCATCCAGTAACTGGTTTTGATAACTAGATTCCAACTGTTCTCAATGAATTGCTACAGCATTACTTGGGCAAAGAAAATATATGTTCTATAAATGCACAAAGAAAAGAAAGATATGCAGTTCTTTTCTCTTGAAAATGTGTATTTAAGTGAGTTTGATCCTAGTTAATTGTCCAAAATGCATGAATGCCTTCAGTCCTATAAAACAAACAGGAGGGCAGTGGGCCATCTGGGTACAGCAAGCAGTTAAAATCCCCTACCATTATGGATGTCTGTGATCTTCATACACACCTTCATGCCCAATCTTTGAGTTTTAAGCCTCTGGAGGGGTGTCTTTGGGAGCAGGCAAGTCTATCATTATTATTTTGGGGGGGATCTTCAGTCTGACTCCTGAAAGGAAACTACCCACCAGCATGGGCAACAAGAGGGCGGTTACCCCCTCTTCATCAAGATCCTAGAGTCCTGGGGCAATTTGTTACATTCTCACATACAATATGAACAACTATCAGTCAGAAAGTCTGTTGAATATACACCCATGAGAACTGTAATCCAAGTGGAATGCTGTTAGAGCATGGCAGGAGGGACCCAGGTCTCTTAGAACTGGGTACTATATAAAAGTATATGTCATATACAATGAGGTTCATTAGGTGGCTGATTGTGAAAATTTTTGTTTTTGCTATTATTAATATACAATTACATGAGCAACATTATAGTTACTAGACTCCCCCTGTTATCAAGTCCCCACCACATACCCTATTGCAGTCACTGTCCATCAGCATAGTAGGATGTTATAGAATCACTACTTGTCTTCTCTGTGTTATACTGCCTTCCCCGTATCCCCCCACCCCACCCCGCCCCCATCCCCACTAATTGTGCTAATTGTAATAGCCTTTTTCCCCCTTGTCCCTCCCTTCTCACCCCTCTTCCCCAGTCCTTTTCCCTTTGGTAACTGTTAGTCCATTCTAGGGTTCTGTGAGTCTGCTGCTGTTTTGTTCCTTCAGTTTTTTCTTGGTTTTTATACTCCACAGATGAATGAAATCATTTGACACTTGTCTTTCTCCACCTGGTTTATTTCACTGAGCATAATACCCTCTAGCTCCATCCATGTTGTTGCAAATGGTAGGATTTGTTTTCTTCTTATGGCTGAATAATATTCCATTGTGTATATGTACCACCTCTTCTATATCCATTCATCTGCTGATGGACACTTAGATTGCTTCCATTTCTTGGCTATTGTAAATAGTGCTGGGATAAGCATAGGGGTGCATACGTCTTTTTCAAACTGGGCTGCTGCATTTTAGGGTAAATTCCTAGGACTGGAATTCCTGGGTCAAATGGTATTTCTACTTTGAGTTTTTTGAGGAACCTCCATACTGCTTTCCACAATGGTTGAACTAATTTACATTCCCACCAGCAGTGTAGGAGGGTTCCCCTTTCTCCACATCCTTGCCAAAATTTGTTGTTGTTTGTCTTTTGGATGGTGGCCATCCTAACTAGTGTGAGGTGATATCTTATTGTGGTTTTAATTTGCATTTCTCTGATGATTAGTGATGTGGAGCATCTTTTCATGTGCCTGTTGGCCATCTGAATTTCTTCTTTGGAGAAGTGTCTGTTAACCCCCTTGCACATTTTTTAATTGGCTTATTTGCTTTTTGTTTGTTGAGATGCATGAGCTCTTTATATAATTTGGATGTCAACCCCTTATCAGATATGTCATTTATGAATATATTCTCCCATACTGTAGGATGTCTTTTTGTTCTACTGATGGTGTCCTTTGCTGTACAGGAGCTTTTTAGTTTGATATAGTCCCACTTGTTCATTTTTGCTTTTGTTTCCCTTGCCCAGGGAGATATGTTCATGAAGAAGTTCTTCATGTTTATGTCCAAGAGATTTTGCCTATATTTCTTTCTAAGAGTTTTATGACTTATATTCAGGTCTTTGATCCATTTTGAGTTTACTTTTGTGTATGGGGTTAGACAGTAATCCAGTTTCATTCTCTTACATGTAGCTGTCCAGTGTTGCCAACACCAGCCATTGAAGAGGCTGTCATTTCCCCATTGAATATCTATGGCTCCTTTGTCATATATTAATTGACCCTATATGCTTGGGTTTATATCTGGGCTCTCTATTTTGTTCCACTGGTCTATGGGTCTGTTCTTGTGCCAGTACCAAATTGTCTTCATTACTGTAGCTTTCTGGTAGAGCTCAAAATCAGGGAGCATAATCTCCCCTGCTTTGTTCTTCCTTCTCAGGATTGCTTTGGCTATTCGAGGTCTTTTGTGGTTCCATATGAATTTTAGAACTATTTGCTCTAATTCATTGAAGAATGCTGTTGGTATTTTGATAGGGATTACATTGAATCTGTAGACTGCTTTAGGCAGGATGGCCATTTTGACAGTATTAATTCTTCCTAGCCAAGAGCATGGGATGAATTTCCATTTATTAGTATCCTCTTTAACTTCTCTTAAGAGTGTCTTGTAGTTTTCAGGGTATAGTTCTTTCACTTCCTTGGTTAGGTTTATTCCTAGGTATTTTATTCTTTTTGATGCAGTTGTGAATGAAATTGTTTTCCTGATTTCTCTTGCTGCTACTTCATTGTTAGTGTACAGGAATGCAACAGATTTTTGTGTATTAATTTTGTATCCTGCAACTTTGCTGAATTCAGATATTAGTTCTAGTAGTTTTGGAGTGGATTCTTTAGAGTTTTTTATGTACAATATCATGTCATCTGCAAACAGGGACAGTTTGAGTTCTTCCTTGCCAATTTGGATGCCTTTTATTTCTTTGTGTTGTATGATTGCCATGGCTAGGACCTCCAGAAGTATGTTGAATAGAAGTGGGAAGACTGAGCATCTTTGTCTTGTTCCCGATCTTAAAGGAAAAGCTTTCAGCTTCTCGCTGTTAAGTATAATGGTGTCTGTGGGTTTGTCATATGTGGCCTTTATGATGTTGAGGTACTTGCCCTCTATACCCATTGTGTTGAGAGTCTTAATCATGAATGAATGTAGAATTTTGTCAAATGCTTTTTCACCATCTATGGAGATGATCATGTGGTTTTTGTCCTTCTTTTTGTTGATGTAGTGGATGATGTTGATGGATTTTCGAATGTTGTACCATCCTTGCATCCCTGGGATGAATCCAACTTGATCATGATGGATGATCTTTTTGATGTATTTTTGAATTCAGTTTGCTAATATTTTGTTGAATATTTTTGCATCTATGTTCATCAGGGATATTGGTCTGTAATTTTCTTTTTTTGTGGTGTCTTTGCCTGGTTTTGGTATTAGAGTGATGTTGGCCTCGTAGGATGAGTTTGGGAGTATTCCCTCCTCTTCTACTTTTTGGAAAACTTTAATGAGGATGGGTATTAGGTCTTCACTAAATGTTTGATAAAATTCAGCAGTGAAACCATCTGGTCCAGGAGTTTTGTTCTTAGGTGGTTTTTTGATTACCAATTCAATTTCTTTGCTGGTAATTGGTCTATTCAGATTTTCTGTTTCTTCCTGGGTCAGCCTTGGAAGGTTGTATTTTTCTAGAAAGTTGTCCATTTCTTCTAGGTTATCCAGTTTGTGACCATATAATTTTTCATAGTATTCTCTCATAATTCTTTGTATTTCTGTGGTTTCCATAGTGATTTTTCCTTTCTCATTTCTGATTCTGTTTATGTGTGTAGACTCTCTTTTTTTCTTGATAAGTCTGGCTAGGGGTTTATCTATTTTGTTTATTTTCTCAAAGACCCAGCTCCTGCTTTCAATATTCTTCCTATTCTTTTATTCTTCTCAATTTTATTTATTTCTGCTTTAATCTTTATTATGTCCCTCCTTCTACTGACTTTGGGTCTCATTTGTTCTTCCTTTTCTAGTTTCATTAATTGCGAGTTTAGACTGTTCATTTGGGATTGTTCTGCTTTCCTGTGGTAGGCCTGTATTGCAATATATTTCCCTCTTAGCACGGCCTTTACTGCATCCCACAGATTTTGTGGTATTGAATTATTGTTGTCATTTGTCTCCATATATTGCTTGATCTCTGTTTTTATTTGGTCATTGATCCATTGATTATTTAGGAACATGTTATTAAGCCTCCATGTGTTTGTGGGCTTTTTCATTCTCTTTGTGTAATTTATTTCTAGTTCCATACCTTTGTGATCTGAGAAGCTGGTTGGTACAATTTCAGTCTTTTTAATTTACTGAAGTTCTTTTTGTGGCCTAATATATGATAAAATGTTCCATGTACACTTGAGAAGAATGTGCATCCTGTTGCTTTTGGATGGAGTGTTCTGTAGATGTTTGTTAGGTCCATCTGTTCTAATATGTTGTTCAGTGCCTCTGTCTCTTTACTTATTTTCTGTCTGGTTGATCTGTCCTTTGGAGTGAGTGGTGTGTTGAAGTCTCCTAAAATGAATGCATTGCATTCTCTTTGCACCTTTAATTCTGTTAGTATTTGTTTCACATATGTAGGTGATCCTGTGTTGGGTGCATAGATATTTATAATAGCTATATCCTCTTGTTGGACTGATCCTTTTATCATTATGTAATGTCCTTCTTTGTCTCTTGTGACTTTCTTTGTTTTGAAGTCTATTTTGTCTGATATAAGTACTTCAACTCCTGCTTTTTTCTCACTATTAGTTGCATGAAATATCTTTTTCCATCCCTTCACTTTCAGTCTGTGTATGTCTTTGGGTTTGAAGTGAGTCTCTTGTAGGCAGCATATAGATGGGTCTTATTTTTTTATCCATTCAGTGACTCTATGTCTTTTGATTGGTGCATTCAGACCATTTACAATTAGGGTGATTATCGATAGGTATGTACTTATTGCCATTGCAGGCTTTAGATTCATGGTTACCAAAGGTTCAATTCCCTTACTATCTAACAGTCTAATTTAACTTACTTCATATACTATTACAAACACAACCTAAAGATTCTTTTTCTTTCTTCCTTTTTCTTCCTCCTCCATTTTTTGTATGTTATGAATCATATTCTGTACTCTTTTTCTTCCCTTGGGTGACATCTTTTTAGCCTTAGGAATACTTCCATCTATAGGAGTCCCTCCAAAATGCACTGTAGAGGTGGTTTGTGGGAAGTAAATTTTCTCAGCTTTTGCTTATCTGAAAATTGTTTAATCCCTCCTTCAAATTTAAATGATAACCTTGTCGGGTAAAGTATTCTTGGTTCAAGGCCCTTCTGCTTCATTGCATTAAATATATCATGCCACTCCCTTCTGGCCTGTAAGGTTTCTGTTGAGAAGTCTGATGATAGCCTGATGGGTTTTCCTTTGTATGTGATCTTTTTTCTCTCTCTAGTGGCTTTTAAAAGTCTGTCTTTATCCTTGATCTTTGCCATTTTAATTATTATATGTCTTGATGTCCTCCTTGGGTCCCTTGTGTTGGGAGATCTGTGCACCTCCATGGCTTGAGGGACTATATCCTTCCCCAGATTGGGGAAGTTTTCAGCCATTACCTCCTCAATGACACTTTGTATCTCTTTTCTCTCTCTTTTTCTTCTGGTACCCCTATAATGCGAATATTGAGGAGTGGTCACACAGTTCTCTCAATATTCTTTCATTCTTAGAGATCCTTTTTTCTTTCTGTGCCTCAACTTCTTTGTATTCCTCTTCTCTAATTTCTATTCCATTTACTGTCTCTTCTACTACATCTAATCTGTTTTTAAATCCCTCCATTGTATATTGCATTTCCATTATGGAATTTCTTAATGATTGAATCTCCAACTTAAATTCGTTCCTGAGTTTTTGAACATTTTTCTGTACCTCCATAAGCATGTTTATAATTTTTATTTTGAACTCTCTTTCAGGAAGATTGGTAAATTTGGTTTCAGTTGGTCTTCTTTCTGGGGTTTGTGAGATTTTGGTCTGAACCATGTTCTTTTGTCATTTCATATTTCTGTGTGGTGCCCACTAGTGTGCAGAAACTCCAGTCTCTGGAGCTGCTCAGCCCCTAGAGTAAGGTTGGGGGTCGTAGGTGAGTGGAGCTGGTGCCTGGGGTTAGGAAAGATCTGTTTCCTGATTCCCATCTGTGGTGCCTGTCTCCAGTGTCAGAGCCAGTGGGCCAAGAACATACGTGTAACCCTCTGTGCTTTGCGTCTCTAGCTGTTGTAGGTGGGGCCACCCTCTGGGTGGCCTGGCGCCTGAGCAGTGACTGCCAGTTTAAGAGCAGGTGCAAGCAGGCCAGTAAGAAGGTTTGGCAGGCTGTGTCACAGTGGGGGGCCTCGGAGCTGAGTAGGCAGCCAGGGGGATGGAGCACCTGAAGCTCCCCAAAGTTCCCAACCAGCTGGGCAGAGGCGCCCAGGCAACCTTGTCCAGGTCTCCCTTCTCCCGCACAGGAAGCTCCATTGCAAACCCCGCCCCTTCAGCAGCCCTCTGGCTGCTAGGAAGCCTCCCAGACTTCCTGCCTTTCCTCTGACACAGAGCGGCCAGGTGTGCATCCCCTCCTCCACAAACAGCCACAATGTCAATTTCTCAAGCACTCTGCCTGTCCAAGCTCCCTAACATCCAGAGCACCACACACTATAGGATTTTGCTCACAAAGCAGATCTCAAGTGCTAGGTGTTCAGCAGTCCCAGTCTTCCACCCCCTCCCCCGCTCCATTTCTCTTCCTCCTGGCCAGTGAGCTGGGGTGGGAGAAGGGCTTGGGTCCTGCTAGATTAAGTCTTTCCTACATTACCCTGTTTCGTGAGGTCTGCTCTGTTTGTGAGGTCTGTTTGCAGTCTGGTTCAGCCTTCTTTCTTGTTGCTATTTTAAGGTTAGTTGTATTAATTAACTATATTTTTGTACAATTTGTGGTTTTGGGAGGAGCTCTCCATTTCACCTCTCACGCCATCTTGCAAGTCCTGAAAATTTTTAATTTTTATAAGAAAAAGTCTACTGCTAGGTTAATAAAACCATGATTTCAATTCAATAGAGATTTTGAGTGTCAGTAACTGTAGTAGAGACAAAAAATGTCCCTTTGGTTAGTTCTGTTGGGAGAATTTTCTAACAGAACTATAATATTCTGAATCCCCAACCCTTCCCATTGCACAAGTGGGCGTTCGCACACACACACACACACACACACACACACTCATTTTTCCCTTCCTTTCTAGAGCAAGAGTATAAAGATACAGAGATGAGAATCTGACTGGTTAATGGATAGATGGAAGATGTTGTCCTAATAATGGCCTTCAGGAAGCAGAAGGTAAAGGATCCAGATTAATATTTGTAAGGGGGATACATTAGTAGGGAAATGGCATAGACACAGCCCTAATCATATCACAGAACTGGATGTTTGGCTAAATTGCCTTTCCACATGTTTTGGTTTGACAGACTATGAGCTTCAGAATTTACTAGGAAGCTTGCTAAAATGAAAATCCCTGGATCCCAGGCCAGAACTCCACTGAACTGGAATAGCTGCACTTCCCAGGAATCTACATTTTAGCCTGCCTTTCCAGGGGATTCTAATCCATTTCATCATTTAAAAGCCATTATTGGAGATTTTGTTTTGACGTATCAGCTGGCTGTCATACATAACAAGGAACTTGGTTCTGATTCTCTGTTGATAGTTAAGGGTGTTTATACTACTAAAGTAAAGTGAATTATCCCAATTTTTTTTCTCAATGGGGCATTTTGTTTACATTTTCCAGGCCTTTTCTCTTTCTACAAAAATGGATCCACTATTGAAAAATAATCTGTCCTTCATTTGGACAAAATAATCCCTTCTCCAGTTTTCCTCTGTATCATTTCCTGCAAGACGTCCCGTGTTCTATTGAATGTGGTGTCTTGTTTATTTTCTTCCTAGCCTTAAAAAAATCTTCAACTTCTGATTATTTATTTATTCCAACAACAGCTGGTAAATAGAAAGTCTTAACAGTTCTTGAAACATACAATGCTCCTCTGTATTTTTCTTCAGAGAGAGCAAAAATGACTTAGTCTGACTTGAAAGTTCTGATGAGGAAACCATACTCTTTTAAATATATACTTTGGTTTATTGCAGTAATGAACAACTGTATTTTGAACTTATCTGGTGATTAATCAGCAATTTTTCCTGGCCTTGGTAAGAACTATATATTTGGAGTTTGTTTTTTCATAATTCCCTATGTAGTCACAAAATGCTTAGGACATTAAATGGAATCTGTATTTTAAATATTTCTAGGTAATTATTGTGAAACATTGGCTTACAGTGTTGTGGTGGTGGTATGTGTGTGTGTGTACACACATGTACATGCATGTTTCATTGAGACATTTGAGGTACCAGTTTCATTTCATTCTACCTGTGAAATGTTAGTTTCTTTAATAAACAATTCACCAAGATTGACAACATAAAAAATAATTGATGGTTTTGTGTTGACTTAGTTTGGGTTACTCTAAAAAAAAATGGAGATGGAGATTTGCATTAAGAGTTGCATTGAGGAAAACTGGAAAGGCTGGCTAGTGCTGGCTTGCACTGTGTCACAAGAACCAGTTGTGCTCATCTATTTTCAACTCCACATCTCAACTCTGTGACATCACATTGGTAGCTTGAAATTCGCCATGTTGGGAGTATTTACACCATGGAAATTGGCAAACACTACAAATTAAGGATCTGGAGAACCAGCTGGTAAACATCTACCAGCACTTCACTGAGGCCACATACAATGGTGGAATATTTTGGTTGGAGCAAGGGCACAGGATTGGAAAAGGGAGAAACTGAACTGTGATGTCATCATAGCAAAAGCCTCAGTTGATCCCTGTAGAGCTGTGTAATTAAGATGGTCCTTTAAGGTGACCTCAAAATAAGGCAAGAGAATCAAGTCTTTATTCCTCCCCACCAATAGGGCATCACTGGATACAAGCTACCAGGTTAGAGGCTGGGGAGGAGGGTGTTATCTTTGCCAAGACAGTTATATTTAGCTGAAGGCAGTTCTTGAGGAGGAGCTCAAGTATGAGCTGAGAGCAGTCCATCCACTTAAAAAATTTATTTCTAACCCATCCACTTAAAAGAAGTTTTATTAAAGAAAACTTAAAACTTACAATAGAACAGAATAGAATAATGAACCCCCTTGTACCTATCACCCAGCTTCAAACATTGTCAATTCTAGTTCCCCTACCCACCAGATTATTTTGAAGCGAGCCCCCAGAAATCACATTACATCAATAAATATTTCATTGAGTCTCACTAAGAGGTAGAGATTTGTTCCTTAATTTGTTTCAACTGTGTTAAAAGACAAGCCTTCAGGGTAACAAAGGCATCAATGTTAACCTTTTCTTTCTCTATCTCATACCCTGCATGCAAACTTCCTGGATCAAGACTAGGGATTATTTTTAAGACAGACATGTGGTGTCTCAAAAGATGATAAATCAGTCATTTTTTTGGACACATTATGTGCCAGACACTGTACTAAAAACCCTAACATATTATCTTCGGGGACTCTCACAGAGATTGGTAATGGATTCATCTCAGAAGACAAGAGTTTGAAGTTGTCAGGGGATTAGCATTATATAAAGAGGACTTCCAAGACTCTGACAGGGCGCTGCTTTTTGCTGAGAATGCCTTCTTCCCTATTAAATCAAATGTTTTAAAAAGTTAGTCAGCTAAACTTTATCTATTAGCAGGGTAATTCAAGCAGGAATAAGAGAATAAGTAAGAACAGCTTATACATTTGGAAAAGGTCGACACCTAAGACAGGGTTTAAGGTAGACCTGGTCACTTTCATTGTCACTGCATCCCTTGGTCCAAATCAGAGGTAAATCTGACAGTTGCAAGTCAGCTGCTCTGAAAAGTTATCACAGATACAAATTAATAAAATATCCAGCATCAGGAGGTCAGAATGGAAGCTAGAAGGAATGTTTTGCTATGGCATGAAACAGTGCTCCCTTTTATTCAACCCAGATGCTAATTTTTATATCAAAAATATTGATTGAAGGAGCTAGTGATTTTGGCTCTCATCCAAGTTTATTCAAGATCTTTCTTAATTAGGTTTGGGTTGGCTGCAGTGCCCATGGCCAGGGATAGGTCTGGCTCCAATCACCACATCATGCTCTCTTCATCAACAGCCAAGGAATAAGGCAAGGAAATTGCTGCTTCTTTGTTTCTCCAGCCCACGAGTATGTTTTCTTCCAGATCTGAAGCATGCACAGAGCAAATGTGTAAGGAAGACTAGAAGAGGGGGAATGGCTTCATGGTGCTGAGATCAAGCTAGCCTACAACTTGACTGTGATCCCCAGCATGAATAAGGCTCTGTGTGTGAAAATAAATGGGTAGCAACGTGAGATCATGGAAAAAGATTTTGGCATCTTTTGAATGAAAAGTCTTCACCAGCCAATGTAGCCGATCAGTCTGAGTTTTTTTAAAGGGAAGAATAATCTCTTTTGCCAACAGTAGATGATTTCCTTATAATGTATCTATTTTGCAAATAACTTTAGTTAAATCATGCAACTATTTTAATAGTATCCATACCAATTCTATATACTTTATGCCAGTCATTTAAAAACATCTCTACATACATAAAGTGTCAATAAATCACAAATCATAGAAACCTATGACAAAATGGATTTCCTTTACATATAAAATAGTAGTGGTTTGATATATAAAAATTCAATTCAGTTCCCCTAAAACATTTTCAACTAGATAGCTCTGCAGTTTTTAACTCAAAGAATTCTTAGATAAAACTTCAGAGTATACATTTGTAAGATATTAATGAGACAACTTTAAGTGGGATCAACCAAATGTTAAAGATTTCTTACATAGATAAGTCTAGCAATCCTATAGATAGAAAATCAATGTTACAGGCACATTATATAGAAAAATTAAAATATTTTATTAAAGTAGATCCCTTTCAAATAAGATGAACACTAACCCTTTTGTAAATTACATTGTTATTTTTTACTGTCCATTTATGCCAAGTGGAAAAGAAACATTTCAGCTATTCCACTTAATCAACATGGACTTGGATTGTAAATGAGGATAGATTAGGGATTACCAGGTATTTGAGGAAAACCAACAACCCCAATATGAGTGGCCAAGATGAGAAAGGAGAAAAACTTTCACCAATAGGAACAATCATGGGAAAAAGAACTTTTAAGATATTCTAATTATCCTTGTTGGTCAACTTGATTGTATGAAGATAACACATCCACAAAAACCAGAAGAGGCTGATATGAAAAGGAAACAGAGTTCATGAAAATTAAAAATATTTAATATTTGAATGTTTGGTGAAATAGAAAGCAAAGAAGAAAATTTTTTTAAATCTCGGAATAGAAAGCAAAGTATAAAAACGATAGAAAACATGAGCGGAAATTTAAAAGATATAGCAGATCCACACAGAGGACCAATATTCATCTAATGAAAAGCTGAGAAAGAAAGAATCAGAAAAATTGAGAGTAGGAAAAAACATCAGAGAAATAACAGAACTATTTCTCTGAGGCTGAAACAAAACAGAGATGGAAATGACCCAGTAAGGGCTTAGCTGATGAATAAAAATATTTTTTCCCCTAAACCCATCTTCATGAAACTTTGCTACACCAAAGATAAAGAAAAGAACTAAACAGTTTGCAGCTAGAAAAGAACAAAACAATCTCACTTATAAAGGTAAAATAACAGATTTTATTTCTAATTTTACAAATACGTGCTCTAGAAAGTTCATTCTGATTTTCACACCCATCAGCAGTGTATAAGAAGCACTCATTTCCCTGAGTCTGCACCAGTGCTGGGCACTGCCATTTTTCCAATCTGCCGATCTGATAGACAAGAACATGCATTCTTCTTCACTAGCAGTAACATGTTTTTCCATGCGTATAATGGCTGTTTGTATTGGTCTTTTGCACATTTTTTTGTCTGTATCCCCTGCAACTTTTTGTCATAAATACTCACTAGCATGACTGGACTCTAGAAGACAATGAAGCAATGTCTTCAAATTCAGAATGAAATAGTTTGGAATCTAGAATCCTATAGCCAGAAAAATATATCTAATCAAGGGAGGAAAAAATAGGACCTTTTTTTTTTTACATGAGAGTTTCAGAAAGCTTATTTCCTCAGTACCATGTCTATAAAAAATTACTTGGCCAGTATTGCAATAAACATATCAAAGCAAAAAGAAGACATGTCATTGAGAAAAAAGCAGAATTAATCCCAGAATACTGTAAAGAGCAATCCCAGGTGATAATTTATTGGTTACAACAGATTAAACTTCCACAACAAAAAGCGATGGGCTGTTTTTCCGCTCATATAGAAGTCTGCGGCTGGCAAGCAGCCTCCCCCACAGGATGTTTCAAAGAGCCGGGCTATTTTCCCACCTGTGACTCCACCAAGCCCTAGGTCTTCATCATTTCAGGTGTGCCTGAGCCTCCAGGTTTCAAGCTCTGAGAAAGGAAAAGTGAACTTTGAGGAGGCTGACCTCTTATCCCTCACCAGTGACTAACTGAACTCCAACTCTTTGGCTGTATTCTGAGGATGACAGGCCCTGATCCTGCAATCCAGGAGACTCCAGAAATCTGTAAGAAGCAGAGCTGCCACAGATAACACCCTACCATCTCAGTTCCCAGGGAGCCGGCCCTTCCCGCCCATCACTGCTCCAACACCAATTGCCTTTACTCCCGTCAGATAGATGAGACCTTATAAGTTCTGTCCACACTCCAGTCCTAGAGCTCGGAGTCACCATCCCACAACCAGCTGGTGTGCTGGTCAGACCAGTTACCCATCCGATCTGTCCTGTCATCACCTCATCCCCTGTGGATGCATTTACCTCACTTCTCATAAATAGTATGTGCAAGGTGGCTGTGGGATCTGCATGCTCTCAGCTAAGGCACCTTTGAAAATGCTGGGCTGGTCCAGGCTGGAGGAGGGAGTGTCACAGCAGTGGGTGTCCATCTTTGTGCAGCTCTCAGGCAGAGGGAACTCTGTCCCAGCCACAAGAACTTTGGGCAAGCCAAGTCTGCCCCATATGTTCCTCAGGATATGAAAGAGAGAGGTGATAAGTTTCTCACCTCTGTGATCTTCACTCGGCCTTGCAAATTGTCACACCTCTCAGAGGGACCCTCCGGGGTTTCATCTGTGATGGGGAAAGCCAGCCAACTGGAGATTAGTATAGGTTTGTTTAGGGTTGGCTCTTTTAAAATTCCACTTTCACAGGGTACAGGCTGGGGTCAACTCTTCAGTGAAGACTAGAAAAGAGAAAACACAGTGCACGTTAAGTCTTGTTTGTCCAACTGCATCTTCCCTGGTGCACGTTCCTGGGGTCGCTCCCCTCCTGGGTTATGACCTTTTGGGGTTTTGCAGTTTGTTCAAAGCTACTTTTCAGTGACAGTTTGAGGACTAGGAGCGGTAGCCACTAAAAATAACAGCAAACACAGCCACTCATGCCTGCCCCTCCTATGTAGCGTCCTCCTGTTTTCATCATTCAGCTTTAAACATGAGTATTGGTGAAGGATGTGAAAATGGAATTTATATACAGTAGGTCCTCACCTTCACCTTGTAGAAGTAACAGTTTGGGGATGCACTTTTAGAAAACTGGTTCATCAGGATTGCATGCACATCTTGCTCAGGTCTTTTAGATTTATACTCCCAAAGGTTTTGATGAGATAGATGTTCTGTTAAAGGGGAAAGTACCAGAAACAAAAATCTAAGGGTGAGCTTCACACTTTGCAACCTGCTTTTTTCGCTTCTGGAAAAAATAAAGAGTGTCAATAAGATGCTTAAAATGGGAGATAAGTTAAGTTGAAAATAGATATTATTAAACAAAAAGCTAAGAAATTATTTAAAAGCTTTCCTCTATTCATTATTGTGCCCTTGAGTTATACTCATAAAATATTTGTCCAATAGGACAAAATGCTTTCAACATTGTATATATACAATAAATATATTTATCAAATTTTAGTTGATTAGATACATTAAATATGTACATGTTTCTTAAACTCAAAACTCCTCCTATGAGAATTTACACTAAGGAAATATTTAAGAACTTTATTTCTGACAACGTTTTGGTCTAAATAACCAGAAACCTCATTGCAAAGTGGAAATACTAGAGAAATATAAGATCCTTTTAAATGTAGACCTAAACTTGCAAAAAGTTAGAGAAATCCCCTAGGATGAAAAATGAAGAGGAACCCGAAATCTTAAGCTGCAACGGCTAAGTTGTAACACTGAAAGCTCTATGGGTATTTTCTGATCTCATAACATAGAGGCTTGGGTTTTAAAGCCCATGGAGAGACCACAGATGAGCACTTAGGCCAATGAGAGGGAAAGTTTGGACTGGAATAATTCACCCAAAAGTAGAGAGATAACAATGATGTTTTTCAGTCTAGGCTCTAGAGGGAGACAAAAAATTGGTTTAGTCTGAGAATTCATAACCCTAGGTCTAACTCCATGGGCTTGGCATTCAGATTTACACTAGAATTCCCATGTCCAGAAATTAACATAAAACATGTTCTGAGCTGATACTGCCCATTGTGTACCTGACAGAAGTGATAAGAAAATCTCTCTGAAGGGGCATATTCTTACATCAGGATCCCACTGAGTTCCCAAAGAACTTGAGTTCCAAGTCCAAAATTACAAAACTCGTGGGAGAAATAAGCCACCATGAGCAAGAGCACCTGAAGTCGGTATCAGAAACAATGACAGTAGACTCCTTTGAATGGACACCACAGAAAATTATGTTTACATTATTAAAGACATAAAAAAATGAATGGAAAATATGAGAAAAGAGGACAGATTTGGAAATAGAACTTTTAGAAATGTCAAAATATGGTCATTGAAAATAAAATCTCAATAGATGGCTTAAACAGCAGCTTAGAAACACCTTAAGAGAAAATTAGTGAACTGTAAGAAAAAAAAATCATTCAGAATGGTTCAAAATGATCCAGAGATCAAAAGATTAAAAAATGTGAAAGAGAGCTTAAGAACAAATTAAGAATATTGCAAAGATTTAGCAACAAGGATCAGAGTATTTTTTTATAAAATCTAGATGTTGGAAATAATAGAACTTTCCATAAATAGATCTGTTTGATTTTAATGTCTTATTTTTTAAGATTTTTATTTATTTTAAGATTTATTTAAGTTTAATGAACTCAAGGTTAAATGGTACTGTAAAAATGTATCTATCGATATTGGAAGTATAATATTTTTACAAAACTAATGAAATATTTAAAACAGGTAATTATATTAATGCATAAGAAAAGATCTGGAAGATGATACCCCATTTTCTCTGGGTGAGGAATATGGATATTTGTGTGTGTGTGTGTAATCTTCCACAAATAAAATAAACTTAATTTGGAGGAAAAATACTAAAATACTGGAATAACTCAGAGCATCACTCCTGAATTAACAGTTCTTCCTTGTTTCCTACCTTGACTGCAAGTCTCCATAGGTCAGGCACTGAGCCCTAAAGACAGTGGTCTAGGTTGCTTAAAGATTTGCGGTTTTGCATTCAGAGACGAGAGTACAGAGGCCTCTTGAGAGGTCTTATGATCCATGTAGAGTGAAATTTGGATCTCAAATATAGAATGTTCTTCACTAAGGGTCAACATTTGGATTGTACAGGGACAAGTGGTCACCATGTCCCTTGTCCTCCACTCTGAAGAGTCTGCACAACTTTTTCAGGGCACCCAGCCCACTGTCTGGCAGCAAGGTGTTTAGGATACTGACTGGGCCGAACCCCATCCTGTTTTATAGAGTGTGAACCCCATTCTGTTTTAGGGGGTGAATTTGTTGATTCCCCTAATGTCATCATCCAGCAAGTCTTCCTATGCTACAGTTTGTACGCTACGGAGACACAGTCAGCCATTTTCAGTATTCAGGGGAAGGGCCGTGCCCTTCTCTGTAGTCATCACTCATCCAGGCGTTGCGTTAGGCACCTCACCCCATTCTGAATCCTGACTGGCTGATAGTGATTCACAAGGACTCAGATATTCACGACAGAGAAATCTAGGGTAAGGTTATGATTTCAAGGGTACACTCTGCCTTAGACCGCAGGCTACCTGCTTCAGGAGTCACATCCCTCTGTTGCAATAACAATCACGTATATCACAAGATACAAACGGACAATATGCTATTGGCACACTTTCAACCAAGAGAGTCTCATGCATAACATCCTGATAGTAAACTAAATTGCTTTTGTAATTTAAATGTAGTAAATTAAACTACATTTAATTAAATGCCTGTAACCTGCCAAGTCCTAATCTAGGTACCCAGTAGATACAGTGGCAGCACCAAAGGGGTACTTAGCAGGGCTTCTTTAGCTTCCCCACAGTGTCCACAGCCCTTCCCCAGTCAGTGATATGTACTGGGCAAAGTACCCACCCCCACTTTCCCTCCCACCTAGATGCCCTTTGTTCCCATATAGAACTTCTAGAGCAACCACTGAAAAATTGTTCACTCATTTACTTCTTACAATAATACTTGAGCCCAGCATCACTATTTCAATGTTAAAGATGAGGAAATAGAGTAAGAGAAGCAAATAACTTCTTACTTGCTATTTAATTATGCTAATACAATAGCATAAATCACCAAGCCACAAGACTCTACATCTGTCCAGCCCTAAGGGCCAAGCTCTCTCTACTCTCCTAAATAGCATCCCTACGCCACCATTTATTAAGTAATGATGTGTTAGATTAACTAGATATTGGAAAAGGAAGATAAAAACCACTCTGGCCCTACCTACAAGATGCTCACATTCTAATAAATGAACCCAGTGGCCCCCTTAAATAAAATAAAGGTTTATTGAAGGCCAGCTGAGTTCACAGAAGTATTTCACAAAAGGAGTCATGACATGCTCAGACTCATTTTAGTCTCCACATTCTAATACCTTCTTGTAACAGATGCCCTGCCTAGGGCTTCTCAGCCCACCCTGGAGGTTACCTGCAGATCAGTGGACATTTTCCTGCACACTGACAGCTTCCTATCACAGCGCCTGCATCCCTCTGCCTAAGGGTTTTCTCCAGACTGGGACTTAGTAGACCCTAGTCTACACAAAGCAGGAGATAATACCCCAGGGGCATCCTTACCCAGACAGTGATGAGAGTTGACAGATGATCACTTTGACCTCTTTGCCATCTAGGGGGATAATCTGAAGGTATGTTCTGTGCAGTTTCTCAGAGTGCCCTCAGCAGGATAGAGCTCCAGCTGGCCACAGAGGCAAACTGCTCATCAATGAGCACTTTATTGGCTGTCCTCTCTTCCCTGTTTCCTTTTTCCACTCATTCACCATGCTTCTGGAATCACCTCCCAAATAAACTGGCACCTAAATCCTTATTCCTGGGCCTGCTCGTGGGTAAAGACAAGCAAAAAGTCTATTCTTTGCCTTTCACCCACACACTCCAAATCTTGAAGTCTTGTTAGGGTCACAAGAGCTTGCCCAATCAAATGTGATATTACTTTAACCTTCTCCAAGAAACCAAACATTGACCTTTTCATAGGACCATCTGCCAAAAAAGCCGTCAGCTATATAGAAAGTGCCCAGTCTAGATCAGCCAAATCTCAGTTAACCACAGACACAGGAGTAAGAGAAAATGCTTATTGTTAGAAGTACTGAGTTATCACACCAACAGATGAGAAGATCTATACATTTTAAATAGCTGAATGGTGAGAGAAAAAAGAGAAGAAAAGCAAAAGATTAGGGGAGATTTTTTCCTCAAATATTAAACATAATATATATATATATTATATATATATATTATATATAATGGATTTATTTAAAAAGCAATACTATCACAAAGAACCAGTAAATAAAAGACAGGAGACAGTAATTTCACATAAATAAATACATAAAGAAAAACACTGCATTCGAATAGCAGCAAAATGAAATGCAATATACATCCATAGTAAGGCACACTTTCTAATTTTCTACCTATTAAATATGTTGAGTTTTAAAGAAACTAGTCCACTGCTCTTCAGTCAGCACTCCACCGCGAGCACTAGGCCCCCATCTCCAGTGCTGTTTCCCACCCCTCTCCCCCTTCAGCTCCACTGCTGGATTTCTTAACTATTCTTAGCTTCTTCCTGCCTCAGGACCTCCCCATACTTTGTCCCTTCTGTCTGGAAAGTCTCCTTTCTCCTCCTCCTCATCCACCCTCCCCAGCTTTTCTCTGCTCCTTTCTCCTAGTTGACATAAGTCTACTATGCACTGACAGGCAAAATTGTCCACATTGTTTAAATTATTTTCTCTCTATTGATTAACTTTTGTTTGAGCACATCTAGTTGATGTCATGTAAGGTAAGCGTAGGTACGGTTCAACCCCACTTCGTTTCTTTACGACAAAGGAATCGCCTCTAAAATTTAAGTATGGAATGCCATTTTATTGACCTTCTGCTATGGGTAACACATTACTTGTTCATAGATGACTGTCTCATAAAGTCATGGCACTACCACTGAAAGGTAGCCATAAATGTACTCATTTTCATAAATGGAGAAAGTGAGACTCAATGGGGAGGTAAGGGACTTCGGGCTCAGCTCTAATATGTAAAGAGTTTGGAAGTTGTCACTCCCATCCTTACAATGAGAAATGGAAAAACAAACGTGAAAATCAGTGACTTTGCTCAGACCTCTCAGAGAACTGAGGTGGCAGGACAAACAGCCACTCTGAAATCTGGAAGGACAGGGGCATCCAGAGAGTCACAGTCATGATCTGGAGCAGATGCTGCCAGAGCCGTAAAGTAGTAGGAGCAGTCAGAGGTAATTTTGATGAATTGCTGGAGGCTGAGTGTGGACTAGCACAAGAGTGAGAAACTCCTTGGGGCCCCAGTGTTAGAGGGGGAGTCAAACTTTTGTGGGATTTATCTCTAAGAACCCCACAAGATGTTCACAGTGAAGATCTGAGGAAGATCCCTTCCTGACCAGGAGAGAAGTAATCCTTGTAAAAATATGTCCAGAACATTTTCCATAATGAAGACCTACTCTCCAGGGGAAAAAAACTAAGCCTTATCCCATCTGAGGCATGGGCATGTCTCCTAGCCTTCTTGTTTCATCTAAGTGGGGCAGGGGTAGGAGACATAATCAACAGGAGACAGGGTTCCACGAAAATAGATTGGGAACACTGCATCCAGGGAAGGAATTAAGGGGCAAAGGGGGAAAACAGCTATACTACTAACAAAACACTGGTGAAGGTCATACCAAAGACAGCCTGACTGAAACACTGATATTTAATTGGAAGGCTATATAAAAAAAGGACTCAGTCACTGACATGTTTGCTATATGAAAATCTTCTAAGTTACATCCATCAAAGCATAAAACACAGGGAGTTAAAATCTCAAATGACCTTAGATATTTAAAAAATTGTTAAAGTGGTTTCATATGCCAATTAGGAATGTACTAGGCTGCAAGTAATAAAATATCCCCTAAACATTGGCTTAATCAAATAAGGATTTGATTTCTCACCTAAGAGAAAGATAAGAGAAAGCAGTTTTGAGCATGGGTTCTTCTGCTTAACAGAGCCATCTGGGAACCAGATTATTTACGCCTTTTCACTCCACTTACCTTGGATTTTGCCCTCATGTCTTTGGCCTCATTATCACAAAATGGCCACCATAGTTCCAGACTTCACACCATCATTCAAGGCAGGGAAAAGAGGAAAAATGTCATGCTGTAGTACATGTCCCATTTTTATCAGGAAAGAAATGCTTTCCCTTAAAACCTCACAGAAGACACCTGCTTATCCTTTACTGACCAGAACTGTATCATATAACCACTTACAGCTACAAGATAGGCTAAGAAGTGAGTACTTTGCTTTTCCAATCTATGTCATGTGACCTAAGCATGGTGAGAAGTGAGAAGAAGGTGGACAAACCCCATTATAGTGGCTACCATTGTATATCCAAATGAAAAGAGAAAATCTCATTTTCTAGCTATCATTAGTATTGCTTTTTCTTCCTTTGTGGTCTGAATTTACAATTTCTCAAAAATTGTTTTCAGTGAATATTCTCCATATGAACTATAAATTCACGTAAAAGTGAAACAAATCTTTCTTCTTCATCTACTTAACACTTTTTCTTTTCCATTCCTAGCATAGATCTGGTCTCCAAGCTACAACCTGGATGATATTTATGCTTCTACAGATTATGACATACACTTCAAGTGAAAATATATAATTTAGGTAAGCATGTTGTGCAAATACATAAAATCCCTCTAGGTTTTGCATACAGGAAGGCGGTTTACGATTTTCCCTCTAGGATGAACTGAGGAATTTGGTGTACAGCACCAAACCAGGAGTCAGAAAAAACATTCTCAGCTGCAAGTGTGTGGAAATCCAATCCTAAATGGCTTTCTTAAACAGTAAAGGGAGTTTCTCAGCTTCAGCAGAGTTTTATCCAGTGAATCAAGAATATCACCAAGGACCCTGTTTTTGTTTTTTGCTTTTGGGGTTTTTTTCATCTATCTTTTCCTCCATCGATGACATCAGCTTCAGCCTAAGGCTGGGTTGCCTCACTTAACATGATGACTGCCAACTACAAGACTAGATATTTTCTCACACACATGTGAAATAAACAAGAAATTTCTCTTATACTGGCCATTTGGTTTGGTAGAGTCCTTCACTTTGCTGTGAACTGAGCCAATCACCATGTCAACAAGAACACAAAGATCAGATTGGCTTTGGCCAATCAAGGCCCACCCTTAGAGCTGGGAATGGGGTGAATCCCATGCAAAGTGAATAGTGACATGGTGGGGGAGAGAGAACGGATAGGGGTGTTGGGGAGCCAATCATAATTTCCACAAAACCCAGTTCCCCACAATGCTTCTTTACCATCTGTGAGCATGGGTCCCCATAACCTCAGATCCATCTTCTAAAACAACCCACCCCTTAGGGTTCTCGCAAGGACTGAGTAAGGTAACAGAAATGAAGGTCTTTTATAAACTGTAAAGTACTCAGTGATATAAGGTACAATGAAATTAAGTGCTAAAGGTAAGCTTCTAGATGAATTTCCACTAGACACACTGAGCAGTACTGTCAGTGACTTGCCTAGGCCACTTGACCTTTCCCAACTTCCAACTGTGCACATCCACATCCCTTTCCCAAGTTTTTTTTTCTGGGCATGAAGCCCGCTGTACCTGCGTGGGTGTCAATTAACAAGTACCTGGGGATTAATATCCATCCCCCCATCCGGAGAAGCATAGCCCGGGACTGACATAGTTGGGGAATAAATTCCTTACTTCTGAGGTAGGATAATTCTGGAGCACATTCTACACAAATCCCAGAGTGGCATAGCATGAGCAGGCCCTAGTTGTCCACCCCAGTCACTGGCTTGCTAATACACGTTGTGCTGGTTTCTTTCCCTCCCTGTCTCGTCCCTCCTCACCCCTGCTTACTGGCATTGCCTCCCAAATAAACTTGCATTCATATCCTTTTCTCAGGGTTTGCTTCTGGAGAATTCCAAATGAAGACATACATCAAACCACTGTCACGTCGATGTGAGAATGCTCCTTGGACGTGAAAAGCATATTCCAGGCGTTTTATTTTAAAATACATTCAATGATTCTTTCTAAGTGATTTTTATGTGTTTTCATTTCTCTGTATAACATACCTTTGTTTCTAATTAATTCATTATGTTGCTAGGCTAATGGAGGGGTCAAACATGGCCTGCCTCAAGAGACAGATAAAACACAAGCAATGGTGCCCAGATGTATTTTTTACCAAGTCCTGTCCTGAAGATAGATAATGCTGTTAGAACCTAGAATCTACAATTAGTATATTTATCAGTAAAATACACACTAGACCATGATGAATTTGCACGTTTGCAGGCAAAAGAAAAAAAAATATGTTCAAGATGCATTCACTTAGCCATTATTTTTTAAGAAAGTTTTGTTTTACACTCATTTCTATTGTAACCAAGCTATTAAACTGAATTTAACCGATCATTTCATTTAGGCTCATGAGAAATGATGGCTTGTTGTGTTATGTAGACATTTTGAAAGGATAATTTGGTTTTAACCATTTAGCAGGGCTGCATTTGTATATTATAAATGAAACATCAAGCACTATTTGTTTTCTAATTTTAAAACTCAATTCAAATTTGATTAAAAATTTTACCCTGCCTCAGGGCCTTTTCACTTACTGATCCCTCTATCTGGAATGCATATCTCTGTACGGTGGCCATTCTTTCTCATTTGGGGGCAGAAGTCCTTCTTCATCCACTATTTAAAACTGTTCTGTCTAGTACAATAGCCACTAGCCTTACGTGGATCTTGAGCACCTCAGAGGTGCTATACAAACAAAAGATACACTGGATTTTGAAAATTTAGTATGACAAAATATGTATGAAACATCTCATTAATAACTTTTATATTGATTGCATGTTGAAATTTAATCCAGGATATAGTGAGTTGACATAGATATTATTAAAATTAATGTTGTCTGTTTTCTTACTTTTCTTAATGTGACTTACCAGCAAATTTAAAATAACATACATGGCTCATATTTTGACCACATGATATTCCTGTTGTTTGGTACTGACCTAAGGTAATGCCAAAATCAGCCTCAGCACCCTGTTTACCATCATCATAGCACTTTGTCACTCTTCCACAAGTAAACTCTGTACTGGAATTACACAAGAAAATTCTAAATTGTCTCCTTGTATACTGTCATTTCCAAGGATCTTGTTGGCCAACCTTGCTCTACCAGTGTCTGGCATATAGTAGAGTTGAAAACACACTTAATGAATAAATAAATGAAAGAATAAGGGAATGAGTGGGCCATGAGTTCTGGCAGGGGGAGGGGGCCCTCCACCTTAGGTCAATCGCACCTCAGGGCATATTCATCAGGTTAATGAGCTGGGAGAGAGCCCCCTGACTGGAGAAGAGAGACCATCACACAAAAGAAACAGAACTTCCTCACTGGCTATTGCTCAAATATATTTTGTGGTTTTCTTTATGAAATCATAATCAGAAATGGAAGACTATTTGGTCCATCTGGCAAGAATGATCAACACACCTAACCAAGACAGATCTAGCTTACCAGAGGATCTGCCAGTTATTAGGCAGCTAATGAATCAGTAACTAAAGCGATTGAGTGGGATCAAAAAGACTTTAACTGACTTTCTGCTTAGTGAACAATCATTACAACAATTAAGAAACTAGATGTACTTCACTGGGCTAAAGTCACCACTAATTGCTGGCCTCTGAGTCTCCTAACTGCCATCAAATGGCTAACAGTGATGTAATTAAACTTCAGAGTTGACAACCCCAATAAGATGAATGGGAAAGTTCACACTCCACTCACTATTATTTTTAGATTTGCCTGTCTGAACCCTCAAAGACCAGACCTACTTACACCTTGCTCACTAAATTGCAAGCATAGTGCTCTATAAGTTACATGGTAAGTCATACTTTCCCCCCTTATTATCCTAGAATAGAGATTTCTATATTTAAACAACAGAGGAGATACGTGATTTTCTTCAGCTCACATCCAGAGAGCCTAGGGTTCAAGTTCTATCCTGGCAGGTAATGTAGAAAGGTTTTAAACAAATTTTTAACCCCTTTCTGTTCCTGTCTCCTGATTCTGGATATGCCCGCTGTGAAACAGTTCAACTTCCATGAAAAAAAAAAAAAAGAAAAGAAAGGAGAGTTTTATGTTCATGGACCTACTATTATAATTATTCCTTTCCTGAGACACAAATTACTTCAAAAAATTAATTAAGAAAGTAGCAAAGCCTTCCTGGGATTCTCTACCAGTCTTTATCAAAAGCCTGGAAAATTTCAGCCTAATTAACATTTTGATATTGTTCACCGCCTATCACAAATATTCAGTTACTTGGGAATGCCTGGATTGTTAGCCAAATTTTTCAGTTTTAATTAGATTCTCATTATTATGCAGACATGACATAACAAAGAGCACCTCCTTCTGACTCACATCTAGTGCCTGCAAAGTGGCTCCACTCTCTCTGATCATCTTTTTTTTATGCCATAATTCTCACCTCATCCCACAAACCCACATACTCATTTTATCCTCATTCTTGTTATTTCTCTTTTCCTTTCTTCCCTTGTTCTTCCTTTTCCCAGCTCTTTCTTTAAGCCTTCTTCCTCCCTGAAACTTGCTCTTAGTAACTGGCTTCTATTTGAATAACAACAACATGCGTAGTTTATTTCATTTCCTTCCTTCCTACCTTCTTTCCTTCCTTTTTCCTGCATGCATTCAAAACTAAGCATTGCACTTCTACTACTCAAAAGACCCATGAGTAAAACAGACCTGGTTCCTGCCCTCATAAAGCTCCTCTAGTGAGAGACAAACACGCATGATCTGTCTTGTCTCTCATGCCTAACTCACAATCCCGAGGGCAAGGATCACTTTTTATCCTGCAAGGCAAAGGAGATTCTCGGGAATACCTTTTAAATTGACCGAGGCCGTATAAGAAGATTTGATATTTATGTGCATAACTAACTTGGGGTCCAGCATTTGCCTCTTAGACTCTAATTGAGGTTTTCAGGTAACAGTTGCTCACTACTCCCGGGGCAGCATCCTAAACCTTTCTGGGGAATACAAAGGAAGGGAAGGGGTGGAGCCTGGCCTCAAGAAGCAGCCAAGGTGGCCCCAAATCTAGAAGTTTACAAGTCAACACACGGCCCTTCAGTTTCACTGATTCTTCCTCTTGCAAGGCGAGCCTATGCTCAAGCTTAACTCCTTTAACTAATGGTGTTGAATTCACTCTTTCTGCATGGACCAGGCCCAAGGCCTGATTCAGGAACTCTTATTCTTAGGAGGCTTTATCCAGCAGTGCTAAAACCCAATTAACAGACGTGTGCATTTATCCTTCAAAGATCATTTCAAACTAAAGTGTTTCTCTTCAAATGATTCCAAATAGGTAAAATAGCAAGTTTCTCCTAATACATATAAATATGAGTTGATTTCTCAAAACTCAAATAATAGAGCACTTAAAAATAAGTTCCCAAAAGGTACTGTGGCTACTTCATTAGCTTTCTGCATCTGTTTCCTTCATGGTCTTGGAAACCAAGCCACAATCTGAGACTGAAACTGCGCAAATGAATAAAGAGTAATTAATGTAAGATTGTCAATGCTGAAGGTCATTTGCACCATAATCTGTGTTAAATAAGCAGGTCTCCCTTTAAGCACTGTCAGTAGCTGAGGATTTGTCCCTTGAAGATGCATTTCTCCCTTCAAACAGTGATTTTCCTAGAGCAGAGACCTACAGATGTCTTCTTTAGTGCTGTTAGCACTAAACCTGTTCCTGGAAGCTGGTCAGCCCCAAAGCAAATACTAAACCTCAGCATCCTGGGAACCATCACCATAAACTTCTATAAAAAGCTATAAAAACTATAAAAATCACCACTCTAAGTCACCTTCTAGTAAAAGCTTTTCTCTTTCTCGGGCTATTTGGACGCCATCTCCCAGCTAAGGAAACAGCGGGAGCACCACTGTCTGAGTCTAGAGAAAAGCACCGCCTTTAGGAAGTGTTTTGCTTATTTTGCCATAAACCCACTTGACTTTATTCATCCACATCCATTTTGTAGTTAAAAAAGAAGAAACCCCTAAAAATACCAATAGAGTGACCAAAGAAGAAAATGACATTTGAGTGAAATTCCCACCTTCTGTGGACCAGGTTTCCCAGGGCAGCTCCCCGCCCGTGAGAGGAGGGGTTAGCAGCCTGCATCATTAGCCATAATGATAATTACACACACTTTCAAAGAGGCTTTTATCCCCAAGGCTCCCAGGGCTCTATAAACATTAATTAATTTAAGCTCTGAGTAGGCAGTGCCATTATGTCTTTTGTAAAGAAGAGTAAACAGAAGTGTTTGGAAGTTAAGTGGTTTCACTAGGCTCCTTCAGCCCTGCCCACAGAGCTGTGAACAAAATCGGGTCTGAATGGAGACTCCGGGGACAGGCGGGGAGGCTGCCAGGGAGGAAGGGAGGGACGGGTTCTGCAAAGTGGGGGAAAAGGAGGAAATGGCTACATTTTAGCCAAAGTAACAGCTAAACAGTGTATGTAGCACAGCGGGTCAGATGGACCTAAACATGTGCATCACCGTGTCCCCAATTTTCTTCAAGGCAAAGCTTCTCAAACTACGTACAGACAGATCAGCCAGGACACCTCACCATCCTGATTCAGCCAGTCCCTTGTGAGGCCTGAGGTCTTCACGGCCAAAAAGCCCTCAGGGAATGCCCCTGGAGGCTGCTGGGCCGTGGACCCTGTTGTGTGATAATTGCCTGTGCGTTATTTGTTGCTCTTTTCTTTCCTTATCCAATCTGTGCTTCTTGACTTTTTTAGTACCCGTGTAGTATCATTCTTGTTCCTTTTTAAATTGTTGTATGATATTTATAGGGGAAGCAAACAAGACTTGAGTTTTGAGTTCTAACAAATGCATGCACATGGGTAATCCACAAACCTATCAAGATATGGGTCATTGCCACCACCCCAAAAAGCCCCTGTTTTGTGTAGCTAAGTTATAGGATCTCACTGTACAAGGTCAAGATAAAAACAGAATATTGGTTAATTTCTAAAGTGAGAAGCATATTATTCTCTGAGCCTTTCAAGTTAAGAAAATGGGGTCGTCATCAACCCACTCATTTCCCTGTGACCTTTTCAGGAATTTGGAGGCAGAGTTGCAAACCCATTATGCTGCAAACATCAGGCAGGTCAGCTGCCCTCTGATCTCAGCATAGAGACACTGCTAGTCCTCTGAGCAGGTCTGCTTTGGCAGCTGCTACAAAATGCACAAGAGGAATTTCACTTCATGATACTCATTAGTAGTCAATATTGGTAATTTTAGTGTTTCTCCGCCTTTCCTTAAAAAGGAAACACTAAAATTTTTAAAGATGTTTCCTAAGAGGACGCACTAGACAGAAGCAAATTTGCACTGTTTGAGCAAGCAAGAGAACATGATATGCTGATAAGAAACAAATCATGGGATTGTGTTCAAATAATTCTAAACCGCAAAGATGAAAAGGAAGACATTTAATCAGTCATTTAGAGTTGTCTTTTTTCCTACATGAAAATGAACATCTGGACATTTGGAAACATTTGGGTAATTAACTCACTTTTTCAGTTTTTCACCGTAAACAAATGAACTGAGTGACTTTTACTGAGGGCAGGTCTATTTGGGGAACCAGAAAAAAGGCAAGTAAATAAATAACTCACATTAACAAATGACCAAAAAAAGGACAATAAATGAAAGAGATACAAACCTGTGCCCAAGACAAATGTAAGCAGAGGGACTGATTTTATATAGGATGATCAAGGAAGACCTTTCTGAAGAGGTGATATTTCAGCTAAAGTCTGAAGAACAAAAAGTAGCTAGGTTTTGGGGACGGGGAAGCACAAGGATGATCCAGACAGCACGACTGTTGTGCAAAGACCCCACCCAAGTCAGGAAAGAGTGGATGTGTTCCAGGAACTGCCAGAACAAGACACTTGGAGTTCAGGAAGCTGGGGGAAGAATGGTCCAAAAGGAGGTGGGGCGAACAGGCAAAAACCAGATCTCATAGAATCTTAGGGGCCACGCAAGGAATTTGCATTTTGGGGCAATGCACACCCCTGGATAGGTTTTAAGATAGGAGTGACACAACCTGATTTGCATGCTTAAAAGATTAATGCTACGTCTAAGTCCTAGAGCTCTACTATATGGGCATAGTGCCCATGGTAATAGTGTCTTGTAGACTTTTGTGGGTAAAATTGTAACATTTCCAGAATATCTCGCCTGGCTTTAGTGTATTTGCATATTCTCAGGGGTGGAGAGAAATTCACCTCCATGTCAATGGATGATTACCTGGGCAACCGAGGGCGTGTCTGAGCCTGAGTGGTTAAGGGGAGGGGCTTGCTTGCTGGCTGGCTTCTTCCGGAGCAGGGAAGAGAGACTTTGCTGAACTGCAGTTGTAAGCAATAAATGGGTTTTAAACTTTATTTCTCCCTTTGATTTCGGTTTTTAGATGTATTTTGCCCCGGGATTTCCTTTCCCCGGACTTACAACTTTACATTTGCTAAAAGGGTAGATTACAGGAGTAAAGAGGATGGGCAGAAATATTTGGAGATGATGAATATGTTCATGGCATTGACTGGTGATGTTTGCACAGATGTATCCTTATCTCCAAACTCATCAAGTTGTAATTGAATATGTACAGCTTTTTGTATGTCAATCATATAAGTAAAGTGGTTTTTTAAAAAGAATGAAAAAAATAAAGTCAATGTATTCAAGGAAAAAAAGGAGATCATTCCTACTGCTATGAGAAGAGGAGATTGGAAAAGAGCAGGAAGGCTTGGTGAGAGCTGAGAGAGCTCACGGGGGTGTGTCTGAGCCGCTGGACCCCGGCAGGAGAGGCTGGTGAATTTCAGCTGTGGATTTGGAGGCAGAGAACCAGCAGCTTGCTGATGGATAGGCTAAAAGGGTGAGTGAGGGAAAGGAAAAATGTTTGATGGTAGTATTCAGTTAAGATACCGTTCTGGATTTTCCATGCTATAGCTACCTGTATTAGTACACATCTTTCAATAAATCAGCTAAGAAAGAAAGGTAACATCCAATTCTTGTAAGAATTCCTAAAATGCTACTCATATGCTACCAAGAGTTAATTATTTAAATGTTTATGTGCAAAGAAAGAAAAGTGAAAAAAGGAAATACATGTAGATTTTCACTCTGAATGATCAGAAATATCACAAATATCACAAATATGGGTTCAGCTGTTCCTGATGCAATGAGCTGTGAAAACAAATACAAATAAAAATTGGGAATGAAGCAGTCAAATAGTGTGGGCTCTCTTAGACCACAATCTCTTTGAAGATATCCACACCCCTTCCAACCCCGGCATGCCATCCCCACCCGCTTCTCCAGGCCAAGCACAAATGGAGCATTGCTGAGTTCTGTTGTCTAAATACTTGCTCTATGGCTGATTTCAGTCTACCAAGATGAGTAACATCACTGAAAAAGAGAGATGCAAAAGCATGCCATTATATAGTATGTCCACCATATAGCTATGCATTCAGCAGCAAAGGGAGTTGTAAAAAGGAAAACGAGTCATTGATAATTTCTAAGTATTATCTTTACATTTAAATAAACTTATTTAATCATACACTTACATAATTTAATTCTTAATAATGTCAGTGTTTAAAAGCAGCTCACTGAACTCCTGGAAATTAACGTTCCTCTTTCACGTATCAGTATGTCTTTCTCTAGCACACCCCTGATGGTTCACTGTAGTACGTGATAGGCATCAATGAATGTGTGCTGAATAAGCTTCATTGGCCTCCATGAGCTAATGAAAATATCTGTCTTATCACTCAAATTCTAGAAAAGGTCTATCTTACCAGAATATTCATTCATAAGAAATTGCTAAGCATTAGCTACATTCTCCATAGCTGCATGTCAGGTTGGGGAATATATAATAACATGTATTGAATGTTATTGTGTCCCAATCACCATTCTAGATTCTTTATTGCCTAATAACTGCAAGAACCCTCAAATAGTTACTACTATTATCCCCATTCTATGAGGAAAAATGAAGCACAGAAAGAAGTTGATAATGTGATGATTTGAATCCTTGCTCTAAAGTTAAGACAAATAAATAAAAATGAAGTAAGATCTCTCCTTTAGCAATCTCATGAGGGTACAAGTGCACATGGATCTATGTTATATGCGAACACTCAACTTAGTTCCTGAATCAAACTTTTTTACCTTGCTCACATACTAGAAGGGTTATGCATTTTCAACTGCCTCCTAGCTTTTGAGATAATGGTCTATTTTAATAAAATGTACCTTTATGAATAAAAAAGGGAATTAAGTGATAATATGAAAAAGCAATTCTTTGAATCAGTTGACATTGTCAATACTTGCATTTTTAATTAGCAGTGATTTATTGTACATTTTTATGGCCACTGACTATTTCTTTTCATGCCATAACTTGTAGAAATTTTAGTTATAAAACTGTTTATATGCTCTGTAAAATGGAAAAGAAAGAAAGTAATTTGTACTGTCAACCTATCTTTATTTTTTATTAAGGTATTATTGATATACACTCTTCTGAAGGTTTCACATGAAAAAACAATGTGGTTACTACATTTACCCATATTATCAAGTCCCCACCCATACCCCAATGCAGTCACTGTCCATCAGGGTAGGAAGATGCCACAGATTCACTATTTGCCTTCTCTGTGCTACACTGTTTCCCCGTGATCCCCCACACCATGTGTACTAAACATAATACCCCTCAATCCCCTTCTCCCACCCGCCCCACCCTCCCGCCCACACCCCTCCCCTTTGGTAACCGCTAGTTCCTTCTTGGGTTCTGTGAGTCTGCTGCTATTTTGTTCCTTCAGTTTTGCTTCGTTGTTATACCCCACAAATGAGGGAAATCATTTGGCACTTGTCTTTCTCTGCCTGGCTTATTTCACTGAGCATAATACCCTCTAGCTCCATCCATGTTGTGGCAAATGGCAGGATTTGTTTCCTCTTATGGCTGAATAGTATTCCATTGTGTATATGTACCACCTCTTCTTCATCCATTCATCTACTGATGGGCACGTAGGTGGCTTCCCTATCTTTTGCCAAGCCATCTTTTTCATGGAGGCTGTGCACTTCAGACTAAGAAATGCAGGACCGGCAAGAAAAATCTCACCTTTTAAAACAATTTCTGACCCAACTCTTTGAATCCGTTTTGAAACCACAATAAATGGTCCTCTCAGAGGAAAAAAAAGGGTTTATCCAAGTGCTTGTCACATTGGCTCACACCGCAAACAGCTTTGCCTAATCATTTCACATAAAACTTAATAACACTGTAAGACTTCTCGGAATCCTCATGAATATATGATATTCCTCATTTATCTATACATTTAAAGACAGACAATCAGTCTTTTGAGTACTGACTGGTTTTGGATTTCTGTAGTTTTATTTTAATTCTGACACGTCTTAGTTCTAAGTCTCAAACAATCGAATTGCTTTCACAGCAGAATTCCCCACCTTTGAAGGGAGTGGTGTGACAGGGACCCCCCTCAGAAGACTGAGTTGTTCTGCCTGTCTGAACCACTTTTAGTCAATTATTTTACATCTATGGCTCACAATTTCCCCCCACCATTTTCAGGACCCCTTGTTGGAATTTTCAGGGGTCTATTTTGTCCACCTTTGTAATAGGATTCTCCCCTTGGGCATGGAAATATTGCTGGGGCCTCCTTTAATAATTTAACTTGTGGGGGAATGGGTGGCACAAAAAAATATTTATTTCATGTGGGGCAAAGTATGGAGGAAATGCCTTTTTAATAGTGGATCATATTTTCTTCACAGTCAAATCAACCCCTGTTTAGATTTGGTATGAAGTAGCTGGCAATGTCAATTAAGACAGAATAGGGCCTGAGGTGTACATTTAGGAAGCAGTGGAGGTGCCTTCCTCCATCCAGGGCCGCCTCCACCAGCTTTTTTGACTGGAAGGAAGAACAGAGTGTGGTCAAAGTGGAAAGCAGTGGGCAGAGCATTGGTCACCACGTGCAGGGGCACTGGTCCCCACCAAGCCTGGCCTCCCCGCCAAGAGAGAGTCACAGGTGGACCTTGTTCAGTAGTTATACTGCCTCCTGCCAAAAAGGGCCAGTGTCTTGGTTCCCACATTTTCTGGAAGTATTTGTTATTGAACTCTGGAAACATAAATCAAGTTAAACAGCTCCTCTGCTTTCCATCTTCATTAGGATAAATTCAACTCTCTCCATGGAGATCTGGTCCATGCCCACCTCTCAAAGGGCTCCTCTCACCAAGCACCTCCTCGCTGCGGCCATACAGGCCTCATTTCTTCACCTTGAGCACACCATCCTTCCCCACTTCCAGGACTCTTTTAAGTGGTTAATCTTTTGCCTAAAACTCTCTTCTAGTCTGTCCCTCCTCAAATTCATGCTTTTTTTTCAAAAGTCACCTGTTTAGAGATGCCTCTGCTCAAGCACTATGCCATGTCACCTATGGGGGAAGTGAGAGGAGAGGGAAGGAGCCCCAAGAAGGAGTGTTCATGGGCAGCTGACCACTGTGGCAGGCCCAGCTGGAAGACTGTGTAATAGGCTTCAAAGGAAGGAAATTGGTGTTTGCCTACCAACATCTGTGTGTGTGCCCTGGTGGAGGGCAGCTCCCAGACATCCATCACTGAACGCAGGTGGGACCAGAGAAAACCCCCGAGCAGAAGCACAGGTGATCAGATTGCAATGTCCTTGGCATCTGTCAGTGGTGCCATGGCAACACGGGACACTGGCAGTGTCTGTGGCAAACTATTTCATGATCCTGATGGGACTAAATACATGGACAGCATTCCTGGAATATGGCCAGTTTGGTATTTGGACATCTTGGATTCAAGCCCCAGGTCCTGCTCTAACTTGCTGTGCACACTTGGGTGAAACCCCTCCCTCTCTGAGACTCAATTCCTTTGACTGTAAAATGGGGATTTGGATCATAGCAGTGTATGGATCACAAGAGGTACAGAAGTAAGCATTGGTTATAAATGGATGAATGTAAATGGATGTTCTAATTTTAAGGGTTATACATTTTGTTAGATAAGCTGCTAACCATTAAAACAAATACCTCCTCAAATCTCAGTAGTTTAATATAGTAAGCATTTATTTCTCACTCATGGACAGTCCAGTGTGGGCTGGTTGGGTAAGAGGGGAGATGGAAGGAAGTGGGTGGGAGGAATCAGACCTACAAAGTGGTTTAAAAATCAAGATTCCATCCATCTACTGACTCTGCCATTTTCAAGGACCCTGGAGTCCTAAACTATATTCTTTGCATCCAGCAAGTAGACAAAGAAAGAGAGATTGAGACAGAGGTATAGATTAGGAGATTTTAGGGACCAGGTCTAGAAATGAGTGAACCAGTACCACTGATTCTGACCATTCCTGATTGAACCATTCTTGGCCAGTATTCAGTCACAGGGCCCCACCTAGCCTGGAAATGTAATCTTTCTATGTGCCCAGGAAAATCATAAGTGAGGTTTGATGAATACACATATAGAATGATGACTGCCACAATATGTATGTACATATAGATACAGATACAGTTATAGATGCAGATATGAAAAATATAACAACACATCAAACATTTGATTTGATGAATATTACTGCTTAGATATGGATAGGTGGAAATACTGATCTAAATGATTGATTTGAAATTAAGTCAAAGAAAATGTTAATGGAGGAGTTGTGTAGATGAGGCAAATTGTAAAGGTGTGATATGAATATCTTCCAACTATATGATTTTATATGGAATTTGTTTATTCAGGTTTTGTGTTGGTAAATGTGAACCTGAGACATAGACAATTCAGGTCATTCTCCTGGAAATTATAGGAATCAGTTAACTAGTTTCACAACAATGTTGCAATCCCTCTAAAACTCAGTAACTTAAAATCATCACTTACTCACATATCTGCAGAGCAGATGGGGTTGGATGACCTAGAATGGGCCCAGCTAACCTTGGCCTCAGGCTGCGGTTGGGTCCTGGTCTGCTCCATGCATCTCTCATCCTTCTTGAAACAGTAGCTGCCCCAGGGCAGAAGCATAGAGGATGGGAGAAACACACTAAGTCTCTTAACACAGCCTTAGGACAGACACTTCATTGCTTCTACCCACAAAGCAAAGCAAGTCATGTGGCTAAGCCCAATATCAACAAGGTAGAAACATATACTCCACGAAAGGGCTGAGGAAAATAATGCAATCCACCACAGGTTCCCTCAAAAACATCCAAGGGAACATGAAGGATCTGGGGAAGAAAAAACTGGGGGAAGTGAGAATAAAATTCACAACCTATTTGCACAATTTTATTCATTATGAAAACTTATTCTGTTTCTCTGTAGCATTTTCTCTGCTCATGCAGTTTCTTATTACAGTTGATAGAATGATGACCACTGAAAATGTGGGGAGACAAAAGAGACAAAGTATTTGTGTCACCTTCCTCTGCTGTCATAGGTGCTAGCAAATAACTTCCTCAAGGTCTCAGTATGTGCCTGACTAAGATCCTAAATGGGCAAAAAACCATCATGTGTTGATGTCTTACTGGTTTGGGACAGCACACAGTAGGATCTTAAGATAAGATAAGCTACCCAGTATAAGTTGTTTTTCCTTATGTGGCATACTGTTATATAAAACAAAGTCAAAACTGAATTAACTACATTGAAATATTTTTTCCTGGTTTTAAAAATTCAGATATTCCTTCCCTTCCCACCCTTACAAACTGTGGTCAGTATGGTAGTTTACAGATCTGCCCATAATTCCCTACTCTTCTCTTTATCTGTACCCTCTGTAATGAGCCTTTGCAGCTCTTCTCATCAGGCAGAGGAGTCTGTTTGCTCACACTTTGCATCTGGACCCATTCTGTGACTTGCTTTAGACAACAGAATGAAGCAGAGGTTAAGCTAAACATGTTCCAAGCCTAACTCAAGCTTCCATTCTCTTCCTGACCATGCCACTGCTATAAGAACAAGTCCAAGCTGGCCTGCTGGGGAATGAGACACCATATGGAACACAGCTGTATTGTCTCAGCTGAGGTGACCATAGATGCAAGAGACCAGATGCATGAGACCAGCCAAGATTAGTAAAGCCAACTCATAGACCAGTGAGAATTTATTATTTTTGTTTTAAGACCATGAGTTTTGGGGTTGTTTGTTACGCAGCTATACTTACTGATATACACAGACTGAACTTATCCCAGTCTTCCCCCTTCCTAATGCACAGATGTTGGACTTGGTTGTGGCATTTTGGCCAATGGAATGCAAGCAGATGTGACATAAAGCTAAAGCTTTAAATGTGTTTGTGTGGCTGGATAAAGGCCTCTTGCAGCTTCCACCACCATGAAGCCCCAGCTAGTTGTTGTGCCTTTAGCTTGGGTCCTGGGATGTAGATATGGATATGGAAAGCCAACTTTAAATTGACTTGAAACCTATAGGCCATCCTGGAGGAGCAAAGTGAAATGATACAAAATGTATTTTTTTGTATCTATTTTTACCATTGAGCATTATGTCTGTGAAAATCATGGATATTGTTAAATGCAACAGCCAACCATTAGTTCTTTTCCATTGATGAATAGTATTCCATTGTATGCATATACCAAAAGTTGTATACCAAAAGTTGTTTATCCATTGTAAAATTGACACACATTTGAATTATTTCAACTGTGGACTATTAAGAATAAAGTTTTTTGGCTTTTCTAGGCCAGCACTAGCCAACATACATTGGCTCTTTCACCAAGGAGAAAGCCATGTTCAGCTGGAGCACGAAGATCACGAAGCCCGATGGTGAGAAGATGGACGACTTCAAGCTGGAAATCTCCAAGGCCATCCTTGAGCTGTAGATGAACTTGGGCCTCAGGGCCCAGCTGCAGGAGCTGAATATAACAGCAGCCAGGGGAATTGAAGTTGATCAAAAAGCTATTTTAATCTTTGTTCTCATTCCCCAACTGAAATGTCTCCAGAAAATCAAAGCCCAGCTAGTATGTGAATTGGAGAAAAAGTTCAGTGGGAAGCATGTTGTCTTTATTGCTCAAGAGGAGAATTCTGCCTAAGCTAATTCTGCCTAAGCCAACTTGGAAAAGCTGTACAAAAAATAAGCAAAAGCGTCCCAGGAGCCGCACTCTGACAACCATGTATATGCAATCCTGGAAGAGCTGGTTTTCACAAGTGAAATTGTGGGCAAGAGAATCCGCATGAAACCGATGGCAGCTGGCTCAGAGGGGTCCATTTGGACAAAGCACAGCAGAACAATGTGGAGCACAAGGTCGAAATTTTTTCTGGTGTCTGGAAGAAGCTCATGGGCAAGGATGTTAATTTTGAATTCCCGGAGTTTCAGTTGTAAACAAAAAATGACTAAATAAAATATCACTCAAAAAAAAAAAAAGAATAACGTTGTTTGAATTTTTTTACACATTTTTTTTTGTTGAAATAAGCACATAATTGTTGGGCATAACTCTCTTAATGGTATTTTAATTAAGGAAATTTTGTACAACTTAAGTGTCCAAAAATAGAGATTAGGCTCAGTAAATTATGATATAGTCATAAGAGATAATATGCTGCAGCCATTTTCTTTTAGAAGAATTTTAATGATTATGTACAATATGGTTTCAATTATGTCCCCAAACTACGCAAAAATGTCTCAGTAGGTATGCAGGTTATGTATATTTGTGTGTGTGTGTGTGTGTGTGTGTGTGTGTGTTTGGTGTGTGTATATGTGTGTATAAACAGGAAAGAACTATAGCAGAAGGCTAACAATGATCATCTTTAGGTGACAGACATATGTCTAATTTCAATTTTCCTTTTTCATAATTTTCCATGTTTTCTACAGTGAAAATATATCACTTGTGTAACTACAAAAATGATTCATAAAAAAGATTGAAAGTAACAACAGAAATCCTCATTCATAAAAGCTTATATTGTAAACCACATTTTTGCAATGCTTCCTTTTATTATGGTTATTTAATCTAAATGATATATAAAATCTTACCCCTTACCATACAGCTCATGAGACAGGACTGATATGGTCAGGCCAAGCAGACCTCCTATGTGGCTCTGTCTGGACTATTCCATGAGTCCAGTTTCTTATTAATATTAATTAAAAATAATATTAATGTCATCAATTAATTGATAATATTAATATTGTTAATATATAATGTGTGTAGTACAATAACCACAAGGAAAGAAAGAAGAGCAAGAAGAAAGGCAACATCAGTGCTTAATTGAGACAACAGAAGTACTAGATGAGTCTCAAAATAGAATTATTACAAATAAAGTGCCTGGAAAATATTGGCATGATATAACTATATTATGTTGCAGAAATAAACCCTTTTATAATGCCATTTAACTTGGTTTATTATATTTTGGAATATAACCTAATACTTCCTATTTAATATTCAGTTCACAGTAAATATTTTTATTTTAAATGCTATCTCCCAAGAATCTAACTTTGTTTTATTCTGCATATTCTTCATAGCATCTATTAAATCTTTACTCTCATATAATTTACCATTAAGGGTCATCTGAAAAACCTCAGCCAAAGTCAAAATCAGCTTAGCAAAGAACCTGAGAAACAGAAAATCCTGCAGCACCAAATACTTCCTTTCAGAATTTCTCTAGTCTAAAGTCAGCAAACTATGGCTCATGGGCCACATCCACCTCACTGTCTCTTTTTATGGTCCTTGAGCCAAGAATGGCTTTTACATTTTTAAGTAGTTACACTTTAAATAGTTATAAAAGTACATATATAACCTCTTTAATTTTTCTTCTTGTCCCACAAAGCTGAAAATGTTTACAATCTAGCCCTTTATAGAAAAATTCATTGACCGTCCATGGGTCCGTCCATGATACGACAAGCTTTTGTTCACAGACTGGTGGGAAGAAGAGTTATTTTGGCAGAGGTAATTCTGTGTGGAAATAGCACTATGTATTCAACATACCCATTTTATTGTATTATCCTGCTGAATTACAGGAATTCTACATTTCCCAGCTATTCTTGAAGCTGAGTGGGGACATGTGACTGAGTTATGGGCAATGACACGTGGTCTGGCCCTTAAAGCTTCCTGAGTAATCCTCCATATATTATTTCTCTCTTCCCTTGGCTACTGGATAAGTGTTCTAAAACGTGCATAGCTACTAAAAGGAGGCCTGGGCCCCTTAATCAAAGGAAGGCTGCCCTTTAAAGTATTCAAAGTATTGTGGCACAAGCAAGAAATAAACTTTTGTTGCCTTAACTCACTGACCTTTTTGGGGGTTGTTTGTTATAGCAGCCAATGTTACCTTCCCTGACTAATACATGTATAAAAATGTTTTCAATATTGGTGTGCCTGATATCACCACTGAATATCGTTTACGCACATACACATAAAAAAGTATGAGAACAGTTTCTCCTTTAATCTTTGTAAGTAATCAAAACATATCTTTAAAGTATTATTTGGCTTTAATATCCCCAGCAACTAAACTACGTATTCCAAAATACTACTTTTGTTTGTCACTTATGGATAAAACTGAACTAAAATCTCAGAACCAAGTTAGACACCACGTAAATAAAGGAAAACACTGACCTTTGTAAAATAGCAACCACCCCAAATTTGAGCTCCAGAAATGTGTAAACAGCTCTTTCATGCTTATTCCTTTACAAGGCTATTTCTCATCTAACTTTCATCATTTTGTTTAGAGTTTACCAAATGAGAATCCTCATATTTCAGTTTAGACACATCTGGCTCACAAATGAGGCACTACACCACACCCCCCTCACCCCCATCATTGTGAAATCCTTGCCACAACAGCACTGGTGATGAGATCTTGCGTTTATTAGCAAAGATGTGAGAACCAGTCAGTTGCAAAGCTATTTTGAGGGGAGACATCTCTGATGTGGCATCTTAGAGATGTCAGTTTGATCTTTCTCTGTTGAGGAACTGTTGTCATTAAATTCACTTCTAAATGCAAATTTACCAGTTTTAGCTTTCTTTCAGATATAACCTCACCTGGAGCTGTTGAAAAGATCATTTCAACTACTCTTTAGTTGTTAAAAAAGAGTTAACATTTCCAACCTGTTGGTTTATTCATTTGACTGAGCTCTTCTTAACTTCCCTATTTAGATTCCTTGCATTTTGTAAAAAAAAATGAATCATGAAGCTAAGGTATTTATTATTTTTAAATCGCTGAAGTCAGTTGGGATAAATAACAAATTTATCTCTCCTTTATCTTACACCCAGTCTGGCTTGTTACTAAAAAAGAAAAGTTTAAGTCTAAACTATTAAGAATGAATTGATAATGACTTTCGCTTGGAGCAAATAAATAATAATTCATTTATAAAGAAAAGTCACCCTCTAATACGGTCACAGCCCTCTGCCCTGAGGGGGCTAGATAAGGTTGACAAACAGCTTAGAACAAAGTAGAGTATGTTCCCAGGAAATCAGATGAACTGGTGTTGCCTCTCTTTCCTCAAACAAAAAAAAAATTAACACACTAATATATTCTCCATCAAGAACTCTTGCCACTTAATCTCGCAAAAATGACTCAAGATATCTACATCTTGAAAGAGATTCCCCAACAACTGGGTGAATTGGCTTCATGGGCCCCATCATGTGATACAATGAGAAGAACACATTATCCGGGTAGTTTTCCTGCCCAAAGTGCATAATCTGAAATTAACCGTGGAGAAACAGTCATATAAGTATTAATTGAAGGTGATTCTCCAAAATAAACTGGGCTAGACTTTTTAAAATGTTAATGATAGGAAAGATTAAAAGAAAAAGCAGATGGGGAGGAAAGGGGCACTATTCAAGACAGACAAAAAGACAATTAAATGTAATAAGTAATTCTCACCTAAATTCTGAGTAGAAGAAAAATAGCTATAAAGGATATTGTAGGGACAGTTAGACAATTTTGAGTACAAATTGTAAATTAGATTACTATTACGGTATCAGTGGTAAATGTCCTGATCATAATTAAATTGTGATGATGTAGGAGAATCTCTTTATTCTTAGGACATACATGCTGAAATATCTGGGGCGAAGGGTTATATTGAGTAGTTTTTTCTGTGTTATAAGTGCCCATACAACAGCACCCATTCGTTTATTTAACTCATTATAATATCGGGGCTGCATACCCCTGGGTGTTTCTGTAATTGCCTCCGGGTTTCCTTATGTGTGGTTTCCTTGTATCAGTGCAGGTCAGTAGGGTGGCTTTGCCTCTGGGGATAGACTGCTTGATGGCTACAGTGACTAAGGCCCTGTGTCTTTTCTTCCAGCACCTTAGTCCTGGCTTATTCACGTGGCAGTGGCCAAACTCCAGAAGAACAGGAAGTATGCAAGGCTTCTGGGGGCTGAACTGCTAGAACTGGTGCTTCCTTACTTGTGCTGTGCTTACATTAGCCAAGGCCAGCATGGGGTTTAGGGGTGGATGCCTCTACATTGTTAGGGAGAAGCCCCAGAGCCACCTTGTAAAGGGCCTGGACACAATGAAGGAAAAATTGTGGTCATTTGTGCAATTTACTGCAAGGATGTATGGCTGTTCATTCAATTATACTTGCAACTTTCTATGGGTTTGAAATTTTGCAAAATAAAAAGCTGGGGAGAAGGATAGAAGACAGCCCAAGAAGCCAGATACCAAAGAGAATATACTGTAAAATTCAATTTATATTAATTTTAAAAGTCATTCAAAAATATGATGATACAAGCGAGAATAGTGGTAATATTTGGGTAATTGGTGTCTGGGGAGCTGCTAATATACTGTTTCTTGATCCAAGTAGTGAAAATTCCATTGAGCTATACACTTAGGATATGTGCCTTATTCCATACACATGTCATACTTTAATATTTTAAAGCTTCCTTTGAAAAATAGAGGATTGGTCTTGGAACTGCTACCAAATCCCTCAAAAATGTCTATTTAATTCTCTGGGCCTCACTTTCCTCATCTGTAAAAGGAAGCTGGATGAACTCTATGGGCCTCTTTCAGCATCTAGACACTGAGCTTCACTTCTAACTGAATAGTTTGCTTCCTCCTGCCTAGGAATTGTCAGAAGTTTTAAAAAAACTTGAAATGTAAAACCTCAGAATTATGAGGCACCCTACTCCTCCAGCTATAACATGTCCTTGAGATTTTATTTTGCTTTCCAGAATTTGCACAGAAAAAGTTACAGCAAAACAAATGCAATAAACGGGTCTTTTAAATACAGATGAGAGCTAAATGGGGTCACTATCTGCAGAAGAGGTCCTTGGACAGGCAGGACACCATATTTTAATATCCCACTGGAAAGCAGTAGAGGGCCCTGCCACTTAAGGCAGAACAGTCACTAACGCTTACAAAAAGCCAATCCCATCTCCCCATCACTGCAGTCTGTGCTTGGGCAGAACAGCCCTCACATTGGAATGCAGCTTCTTGACCTCGTCAGAAGGTCACACACTGTCTCTTGGGCTTTTTGTACATTTAGGGTGAAGCGGGTGGATCCGCAAGCATCCTGTCAGTCTTTACACGGAGTGTGTGTGTGTGTGTGTGTTGGAACATCAGGAAGCTGAACATTGCTGGAGGTCCAGCTGTCCCACAAGCCTAGCTGTCGCTTGAAGGAGTGGAGCCCCTGAGGGTGATGATTTCCTCACTTCTGAGCACTACGACCCCTCATACTACAAAGGACTCTCATGCAACAACCCTTTGGGCTCTTTGCTTGTGTTTCCTTGAGGACTTAGAGTTTACCTCCATGTCCCCTTTCAGCTACAACTTTCAGCAGTAAAAATTGGACACAATATTGGACACAACAGGGAGTCCTTCATAGGATGGACAGACCTGGAACTGCTCCCCTTGTCCTACTGTGGAAGTGACAGTTAAACTTCACAACAGCCCTAGAGTAGTTATTCTTTAGCTCCAATTTACAGATTAGAAAACTGAGACTCAGAGAGGTAAAATAACTTGCCCAAGAGGGTACCTGGCTAGTAGTGGAATCCAACTGACCCCACTCTGCTTTAATTCCTTTATATGTGGCACCTCGGACAAGGTGGTGAGCTGTGCTGGTCTAGACCAGGGATTGGCAAACTAGATCATGTGGTCCTGTTTGAGTACACAAAGTATAATTAAAACACAGCCACACCCTTTTGTTCACGCATTTTCTTTGACTGCTTTCCCACTGCCAAAACAGAGGTGAGTCATTACAACAGAGACCTTACAAGCCACAAAGACAAAAAGTTTGCCACCCCTCCCTCTGAGAACACTACCCCTTATTAATGAGGGTAATGAAAGCTCCTGTAACTAAACCCCAAATTTTAGTGGCTTAGCACATTTTTTTAAAGTTTATTTCTCAATCACACAATGGCCGAGCAGGTTGTTCTGGGCAGATTTGAGCTGGGGGAAAGGCTCTGCTCCAGGGATCCAGGCTGATCATTGCCCTAAGGCCACCCTGGATAGAATCATCCAGCTAGCCGACAAGGGAAAAGAGAGGATAATGCACAGGAGACTTTTATGGGCTAGATAGGGAAGTGGCAGACATCACTTCCACACTCCCTTCTATTAGCCAGAACTCGGTCACATGACTACTTAAATGCAGAGGATATGGGGAAATGTAGTCTACTGCTATGTCCAGGAAGAAGAAAAAACAGGTTCCGGGAACACATAACAGCCTCCACCACATCCCTAAATGATAATCATTCTTACACCCAGAAAATGTCTCTGGTTTTGACTTCTCAAATCTGTTTTATACCTCACATACAGCATGCACATGTTTAAATTCTAATTGAGCCCTCATCTTTTTGAGATACATACTGAAATACGTACAAGTGAAATGATATGATGTCATGGATTTGCTTCAAAATAATCTGAGAAGGAGGAAGTGCACGAAAATATAGATGAGTTACGATTGGCCATAAGTTTTGTTGAAGATGGGTTATGAGTATAGTATTCTCTTTACTTTTTTATATATTTAACTTTTTCCATAATAAAAAATTTTAAGGATTATTAAAACTACTCTGCTGTCTTGCAATAGTTTTTAGTAAAAACAATAAAAATCCTGACCATAATAGACTATGAGGTTCTCTTCAATTTACTATAGACATTTACTATAGGTGTTCTGGCTTGTTGTTCATTTCCATTACTTTCTTCCAATGTTCCAATCCAGTAAGCTTGTCTGCAAAAGAAATGGACCAATAAGAAAAGACAAAATCTGTGAGAGAATAGCACAGTCAAGAGACAGAGAAGTTAATATTCATAGCCCAGCCACTTATATTAGGAACATTCTAAGGAGAGTAAATTTATTAGGTAGGGTCTATATAAAGACCACATTTGTTACACCCATTAAATAAACTCTGGTTGAGCAACTACTGCATGAAGGCGTTATGCTCAGCTCTACAATAATGAGGAAGATGTCCCTGTCTGGAATATTGTACTTGGGATGGGTGACACTTGATGCTGTAGCAAACATCTCAAATGTCACAATGGCTTTGAACAACAAAGTTTTATTTCTCATTGTGCAAGGTTAAATGCAGATATTCCTGGCCCAATAGGTCTCTTTGGAGCAAAAACTCAAAATTTGGATTTGGATTCCTTCCATCTCAGAGTCATTTGCCATGTAGAAAGGAAAGAGTGTGTGTTGATCATTCAAATTTTTATGGCCAGACCTGGAAGGAACAGAGCTTTCACAGTCCCACCTAGACTGTGTTGCTGGAAATGTTCTCTAGCTGTGAACCCAGGAAGAAGAAAACTGGATACTGGAGGAGGCGAGGGGATGTGTGCTCTGGAATGTCCTACCACAAAGATGATGGAGGTCTGGTGGGAAGGCAGACATGCAAACAGACACATTCCACTAGGGCATAGTAAGATTAACAAAAAAGATGTAAGGTGCTATGGGAACTCTGAAGAAGAAGGTAGGAGTTTTAAAACTTTCATCAGCTGTTGTGCTTAAACCTTAATTTGTTTGGGCCATTAAATTTGTAAATCCTTTTCACCAAAAATTGTAATACAGTTTTCCCTAACTCCTCAAAGGCAGAGCACTGCTAGCAGCCTTATTTGGCAACTTTAGTCACAGAGCACATTTATCAATGCTAGTTATATGTGCCTACTAGAACATAAACTCACCTGGAATTTGGATCTCACAGCATGAAAGGATTTTAATAGGATTCACTGATACATTTGTTCACTATTTTATAAAGACTGTTGTCCCCAAAATTCAATTTACAACTTTTACAACATTTTACAAAGACTTTAATCTCCAACTCTCCCTTTACAGATTTACAAGAATTTATACTCTCCGCAAGGATTTCTTTCCGTGTTTTTTTAACGTTTTTTTTTTCCTTAGGATCGAAAATGTTCATTTTAGATGGGAGAGGCAGCTGAGGCTCACATGTGGGGACTGTGTGTGATGAAAACACAGGACACAGCAGCGCCTGGATTCTAATTTTGACCAGCCTGCCTCAGGCAATAAGAAAGTCATTTGTCCCTGTTGCACCCACATCACAATCTGGCACAACTGGGGGTCAGAGCCATCCTTAAACTCTCTCTGCCTGCAGGATTTTATTTTGCCATCTTAATTTATATTATCCGTTCATGTGCTGATTCTTCCCGTCCTCCCCCCCGCCCTTTCTAAGCGATTCTAATTAGAAAACGCACAGGAGGATCCTTGTGGGATCTGAAAGCTGCTGGGATCCCCTCTTTGATCTCCCATCTGACCCGCGGACCATCTATTGTTTCAAATTCTCCCCTAGCGCTTCAGTTGACAATTACTGGCATTTTAGAGCCTGGAGATGGCCATAAACGCCTGACAGGCTGCCCCAAAGCCCCAAACAGGCACACACTCTAATCATCTCCCTTTCCTCCCCCCACCTCACCTCTTCCCAAAAAAATAACTGAAAAGGAAAAGATATCAAATGCTTTATAAACAACTGCAGGCTTATTAATAAGATGCCAAGGCTGATTACAATTTTAAAGATGTTCAAGACATCTCTAAAGCCGCAACCAGCCCTGCTTTTCCTGATACAATCCAAGTCAGCTCCACATACCTTAACAGCGCTATTTAAATTCTGCAAAATGCCACGGTGACCTGAGGAACTTTCAGAATGATTAAAGTGTTTCTTGTCTTAATTTGGGTGAGACTTGGCTGAGCTGCCTTGCGTACAGATGTGAATTCAAAAGGTAGCTGATTTAAGAATCTTCAACTGGTAGGACAGGGAGGTGGAGGGCAGACACCGGGCACGGGGCGAAGGGGCGTGCCGGCGAGAAAGGTTTGTTTATTTAACTTCAGTCACCAAGGAAAAATCGGGAGGATGCATGCCTGGGGCACTGGAGTCCAGGATGCGAAATGGGCTTGGAAATTTGAGAAACAGACATGTGCAAACGCCTAGGCTGAGGGCTCTGCTCTCGGGGAAGGAAGGGTGGGCGGGCTCACCAGAAGGGGGAAGGAGGAAGCCGGGTGGGAGGCGGAGGACGCGCAGTATAAAGGGCCCAGCCTTGCAGTACGCTCGCCACTCCGAGCCACTCGGGGAACGGGGAAGCTAGAGCTGGATCTGGAGGGAGGGAAACGCACGGTGCTACTGGCGATCTGAGCCCACCACCTGATGCAGTTCGCTCTGGCATCCGAGGCGAGGATCCCGCGCCCTCTGCTCGACCTCAGAGCCCTTCCATTCACCAGCGGCTCCCTGTAAGGCATGAGCGGAGCGCAGGAGCTGGAGGCTGCAGAGCAGTCATGAGGCGGTGGCCCAGCAGTGGCTGTGCGACGGTAGCTCCCAGGTCCCCTCCGGGACAGGCGCCTCCGGGATGAGCCCCACGACCCGCGACTGCCTGAGCTGAGATTTACGCCCAGTGCCTCATCTCCGTTCTGCGTGCCTGAGCCGCGGGCACCCCGCCCCTACAACTTTCCGCCGCGACACCTGCGCGCTTGGCCAGACCGACGCCCAGCGGACAGGGCTCGCCTCCCTTCGCAGTCTCTACCAGGTTCCGCAGGCGCGTGAGCTGCGGCCTTCAGGTTGCTGGCGGCCCACCGTCCAGGAGCAAGTGTCAAGAGCCTCCTGGAACGACACTTTATCTTCCCCCTTATACACACGCACGCCAGCTTCAGGCACGCGCGCACAGTTCCAGACAGCCACCTGGCTTGTCCTGCGCCCCCTCCGCTCTCCGTCACCACAACTCCTAACTCCACTTTGTCAATAAAGGTTTCTAAACTCATCCAGGCACCCCCACCTACCCACAGCCCCAGCCTCAGCACGCACAAGGGCTCTGCCGTCTTCGGCCACAGAGACCTCGGCAGCGGTGGTGCGCACTTGGCACAGTACGGCAGGCGGACACGGCCCCCGGAGGGGCACCTGGGTCACCAACAGACACTGACAGACCGCGTGTACCCGGGGCCCCCATCTGGATCCGGCTCACCCTAGGACTCGGCGGCAGGGCGGCGCGGCCCGCGGCCCGAAGGAGCGCAGGGAGGAGGGGAGGTGGCTCGTCGGGTGAGTGGCTCCGGGCGGCAAGGGCGGGGGAGCCAAGCGTGGAGGTAACTCCGGGCCGCCACTGAAGCCCTCCTCCTCATTCTCCTCCTCCTCCTTCTCCTCCTCTTCCTCCTCCCCGCGCTCCTCTGGCGGCCGCTCCCGCTCCAGCTGCGGCGCCGCGGCCACATCTGGGGGGCCCATGTGCGCTCGGGGGCTCGGCTGCGCCCGCCCCGCCGCCGCCCCCGCCGCCCCCGCTGCCCCCTGCCCGCGGGGGCCCCCGGCCCGCCTGGGTCCCGGGCAGCCCCCGCCGCCGCCGCCGCCGCCGCCGCCGGGAGCGCCGGGGTTTGCTCCACAGCCGGCTTGACGCCCCCGGCCCCGCCGTGGCTCCGCCGGTGCGGCGGCGGCGACGGCAGCGGCTCCTGCTCCCCGGCCCGGCGTGCCCCGCCGCCCAGGGCCAGCCCCACGGGCCCGGGAGAGCGGCCGCAGCGGGGCCAGGGCGGGCCGCGCCGCCGGGCTCCCGGGCTCCAACTCCGCCTCCCCCGCCGCCCGCCGCGCCGGGTCCTAAAGCCGCGCGCGTCAAGAGGATGGTGCGCCTGGCGGCTGAGCTGCTGCTGCTCCTGGGGCTGCTCCTGCTCACGCTGCACATCACCGTGCTGCGCGGCTCGGGAGCCGCCGACGCGCCCGACGCGGCCGCGGGCAACGCCACCCGGACCGCGGTGCAGGTGAGTGCGCCGCCGGGGAGGGCGCGGGCGCGGGAGGCGGGGTGCGGAGCAGGCGCCGGAGCCTCCCGAGGGCGGCCGTCGCCCCGCCCCGCCGAGCTGTCGCTGCCTGCGCAGCGGTTTTGCGGGGCCGCCCGTCTGCGGCGGAGGCGGGGCGGGGGTGCCTGGAGGTCGGAGCCGACCTCGAGGTTTGCCAGCAGCTCTCCTCCGGGTCTGTCACAGGCCAGGTTCCTGGGGGTGCGGAGCTTGGGGCGCGCGGAGGAAGTGTGGAGTCCTTGCTGGCTTTGGGGGCGCTTCCAGTCTTAGGTGCCCTTTGGAGGCTGAGTAATGTTACTCTGGGGGGACAGGGAAGCGTATTATAACTATAGGGTAATATCCCCAAACTGGGTTGGGAGGAAAGAATCCCCGTGAGTCTGCCCCTGCAGAAAGCAACGCCAAAGGTCAGGGAATAATTTACCCCGGAGAATGGCCAGGCAGCCCTTCTTCGCCCAAGAGGTCTACGTGCTTTTACTGTCCCTCCCTAACCATGAGGATTCACGGAGTCAAGCCACCTGTCGTGCTTGGGGCCAGGGTCACTTGGGGCTTTGAAACGTACAGCAAACACTTCTTCCCAGCGTTCGGCCGCTGTCTAAGGTTGCTTTGGAATGGTAAACCGACAAGGTAGGGGAGGGAGTCGCGACTGGGGAGGAGGAAGTGCGTCAGACACAAGGTGAATTCTGGTTTCCGAATAAAAGATTGTCCAGGTAGGGATTCCCTGCTGCTATCTTGGAAAGCGCTTTTCCTTCCGTCTAAGAGTGTGACAACTTGTCAATTTGGGGCCTTGGGTAGAAGTGAGCAGAGATTTTCCCAGGAAGCAGCGGGAATTCTCTGGCTCCTAAAATCTCCTCGTCAAACCATCCCCTCTAAAACCCTTTTCTGCGCTGTCAAGATAAGCATTACTCATTGTTCCAGAGGGCTTTACAGTCATTACCCTTGCTAGTTCACGTTTTACATTTTTATGTAATTTGTTGCAAAAAAGCCCTCTACTGTTACAGAGATAATTCACTTAGATATTTCCATAGTGCTTTCTACGTGCAACTGTTTTAAGTGATCCCCAACATTTAACTGATTTGATGAGGTACTATACTGTAAATATCCCCCTTTACAGATGCAAAAACGGAGGTACACAGAAGTTAAGAAACTTGCCAAAGTTCACACATTCCAAACTCTTATTTAATTACACCCAGTTTTCTTTCTGCTAGGCTGTTACAAACTAAAGTAAGGTGATCCTTGCACACAAATGCAAAACTGTAAATGGAAAAGTATACACCGCAGAGCCTAGATTTCTTTTAAATGAGGGACATTTCTGAAAATGCCCTAACTTTGTGAAGCCCTGTCATCTTCTCAGTGGGCAAACGGGTACAGTGTCAGACTGACAGGATTCCTTTGGGGAAATTGAAGATACTGCCATTCTATAGACTGTAGTACACCCGGCAGTCCTGTAGGAATAATTCTTAATATCTTCAAGATTTCTGGAAGTCATATTTTATATATGATGCTTTCTTTCCTCATGGGCTCATGAAAAGTTGTAAAATTGATGTTCTATGGAAAAGTAAATTTGGCAGATTTCTTTATGAGGTGTGTGCTATCATTAGAATAACCTGGGGTCAGCCTTTTCTGCCTGAACCATAAGGTAATGAGAGAAGCAGCTGGTGGAAGTGGCAATTGTAAAAGGGAAGTGGATTAAATTCTCAAAGGGGCCTTTGGGCTACCCCAAGGGGGCAGGAGAAATGGGGAATTTTGAAAGAGTAATGCTCCTAGAAATATCTAGGCTTCCAAACATCTGCTAATCCACCAGTTTCGGCTTATCTTGTAATAATATTCAGTTATTCTGGCCACTCAATGCACTTACCCAGGCAGAATGATGAGTTTAACAGTTTAGTTCATAATTTTACTCCATTTTGTAATTTGTTATTATAAAAGTTTTATATTCTTCCTGACTAAAGTTTTTTTCTCTGGCCCTCTGACTCTCCAAAAGTATTATAACTCAAATGGAGAGGGAATGTTCTGCCAAGCCAGGAGGTCTGCAAAAGACATTTATTGGTCTGTCTTCTTCAGGCGCGGGAAACTGAATTGGCTAGTAGCAGGTGCCTTTGAACCAAAACTCTGGATGCTACATTCTTTCTGTTTACTGGACATTTTTTTAAACCTGTCTTAAAGTCCATCTAGATTTGTTGGCTCTGTGATATATCTTATGTTTCTAAAATTATTCTTTGCAACCAGAAAATTGATCAATCCTTATACTACATTATTTTTTATCTCAGCTTAAACCATTCCAGACAATGAAATTGGAGTCAGAAATACACAATGGTAGGTTGATTTGCTCAAACTGTAGTGTATTTCAGATCACTTAAAAAGAGACACATCCTTTTTTAAGATCCGGTGGTTTTGACATATCAAGGGCACCCAATAAACTCATAGTAAGGGCTACAACAGGCACTGTTAGCACTTTACATATATTAATAAAGTCTCGTGTATTGGGCACATCATTATCCCTGATTCAAATGAGAAAAACTGGTGGTGGGTAACTTGCCCAAGGTTGCATTCCTAAAAGCTCCTTTGTTTTTTGGTATTGTAGAGTGTAAAAATCTTTGAGGAATACTTGTATTTCGAATTCTTGGTAAAGTCATCATGCTGGCTGTAAGACAGAACAAAGCCCTTTAACAACTTTCATTTTCAAACATATCTTGGCAGTCTTATTGTGTCAAATATGAACATATGTGTGTATGTATATATATATATATACACACATTGATAACATTTTATATATACATAAACAGATGCTTATATAAAAACATGATCTAACATAATTTTGGGGGTAGTTCCAGCATACTGGGGGATACATTTTTTTTTTTTACTATAACTGTCCCTGTGCTGTAGGTACGCTAGTATAGAGTAGCAATAAAATGCTTTGAGCACATTATCTCTATTGGTTATGTGGCTCATGAAAATAATGACGTTAGTCTCTTTACTGTTTTCCATATTTAAAGTATCTATTAAGAAATTGTATAGTAGTCTGTAGAAACTGCATAAAAATTCATGGAAACATCAATTCTTTTCACTTTTGAATGAAATGTTATCTCCTCTTTAAATAAGCTTGTCTCATGTTGATCAGATCCTCAGATTAGTTCTTTGGTATGTTTTTAATTGATGGTAGTAAGAAAAAATTACGTAAAATAAAAGCAGTATGGAAGACAGGATATGCCAAAATAGAGAATCCATAGGTACTAATAATAGTAATAATAATGCTATCTCTTTTCCTTGAAATTCATATGAGGGCTTCTCTACTAAATCTCAGTCAGATTTACAACCATGAATTTCTGCACATTTTAAATAGTAAAGCTAGGACCCTGTAAGACAGTGAGATAGAAGCAAATATTATAAAACATCCAATTGCTTATTTTTACAATGCCACTAAAGCAGACCAAACTCTGAAAGGTAGAGGTCTCTCAACTATCATCTTTATTAGCACTTTCCCCCTTTTTATCCCTCTACTTGCCTCTGTAAAACAGTTCTTAATACAAGTAAGTCTCCTTACAATGATCCTATGAGATAGATAGTATTTATAGACCCATTTCACAAATGAGGAAATTGACACCTGGAGAGATTTGAGTAACATTCCCAAGGCCACACAGCTGTGGGGGGGGGGGGGGCAAGGCCAGGATTTGGTCCCAGGCAGGCTAATGGTAGAACCCAAGTTCTTCCAGTTGTCAGCAAGACTCCTCCAGCGCTGGTTCAAGTCAACAGCCATTGTGTTTCTTGTTTTGTGACTTGCCTGCCCATCTTCCAGGCAGACTACTTGCTCTTATTTTTTAGATTATTTATAAATTATGGGTAACTGTTCCACTTAGCTATTGCTTCTTAAAAAACTACCCAAGAATTTAGTGGCTTAAACAACCACCATTTTATTTGCTCATAAGTTTGTCAGCAACTTGCTCGGGGTCAGCTGGGTGATTCTTATGCTGGTCTTACTAGGATGACTCAGGCAGCTAGCACTGGGGTTGTAAATGCTGGAAACTTGAGCCAAGACATAAGACATGTTAGAAATACATAAAGAGAAACATAAAAAATACGAGAAAAAAGGAGACAGGGAAGATAGATCTTGAAATCCCAATATTAGTTTCAAACTCTCATAGGAGTTCTGGAAGGAGACTATAAGAATATTGAAAATAAGCAAACCACTGAAGAAATTTCCTCACACTGAAGACAGACATGGGGTTACAGATTGAAAGGGTCCACGAAGTGCTAAACAAGACTAAAAACTAAAGCCCTAAACCTAAACAAAACCTGTTAACATTTCTGAACATTATGAATAAAGAACGATCCTAAAAGCTTCCACTTTAAAAAAAAAAGTCACCTGCAGAAAAATAATATCAGGCTCTTCAATGTAATGAAGTAGATTTCCTTATTGTTGAGTGGTATTCCACTGTATGACTATACCACAATTTATCTATTCATCCATTGATGGACATTTGGGTTGTTTCCAATGCTTTGAATAGTATAAAGACTTGTAACATTCTTGTACAAGATTTTCTGTGGACGTATGTTTTTGTTTCTTGTGAGTATGTACCTACTAGTACAAACGACACAGTCTGTTCTTTATACTATTATGGGAGTTCCTGTAAAGAAACTCACTTGTCTAAAGGTCTTTCTTTCACTTTCTCAGCCTTTTAATGTTTCGCTTTCAGTTGCTTACCATTTGTTTCATATCTACCAGAAATGATTCCTTCCCTTGAAGATGTCCCCCTCTTAGTTTTCCACTTCTGTTGTGGATATTTCATCTGCCTTTCCAGTAGAATTTGGAGAAGGAAAAGAAATAAAAACTTCTTAGTCCACCACCCTGAACTGAAACACTGTAATTTTTTTTCTTAATTTTATTTTCCTGTATACAAACCAGAAGAAAGTTCTATTATTTGTGCTCTCCATTCATTCATTCTTTTCCAGCCATGTCCAAAAGGCATTGATCTTTGAGTTTGGGGACACCTTCAGAAGTCATGAGAACTGTCCATTCTGTAAAGAAGAATTTATTGCGGTTTTAAAGCTTCCAAAGGAAAGAACCCCACAACCATCTTCCATATGTTATACAAGTATTTTTTAACCTTCAATATTGGAACATTTTTACTCTGATGTTTAAAGTCTTTAAGTCTTTTATGCTGCATCTTAATTTCATGTTTGCCCCTTCCCACTGTTCAGTCACTTTTCAAGAAACATCTCATTTAGGACTTGATTATCATTTAATAGTTCCTTTGTCTTCTCCAGATTTGATTATCTCAGTTTTGTACACTTGTCTTCGTTGGCCCTATTTTAAAACATTTTAGTGGGTTTTGTGGTCCTCCTATTTCCCTCTCAACTTCTGAGAACAGCTTTCTTCTGCAACTCTGAGCTCAGGATTTTAGGATTTATAAAGAAAAGGGTGGTGATGAAGCCCCTGTCTTCAGTGGCAGCTAAGGGTGTCCCTCTGTACTCATCTCCCAAAAGGCAGGAGATTATTTAGGGAATGGGACAGAGCATCAATTTAATGCCCAGAATTACATGGTGTGAGTTTAAAAAAATAGCAAGGGAGTGTGTTATTAAAAAAAAACATCTCATGTTGAATTTTATTTAAACCTTGTCTATACTCCCCTTCCATAAGAATTTCCTAAGAAGCCATGAACATAAAAAAATATATAACTTAATTTCTTTTTGTGGCATATCAGTCCAGAGGTTAGAGGAGTGCAGTGCTAATAAATGCAATGTCCTGGTGCCCAGCGTTCCTCTTTGGACTAAGCGCTCACTGCCCACCGTGGTCACTGGATTGATCACATCACCTTATGTCTCCTTTCCTTCTCTGTCTTCCTTTCCCTTCCTCATCCTGGTGGCACCTCCTAAATATACTACTTGCTCTTTGTCTTTGGGTTTACTTCTGGGAGAACCCAAACTAAATGAAGTGCTCAAACACTAGTGATGGGAGTGACCACTTCTCTAGGTAGCAGTGGTGTACGACAGGCCCAGGGCAGGTTCCATGAGGCACCTGCTGCTGTTTGTGGTCACTAAAAAGTTGAAACGCCTTAGCGTCAGAAAGGGATGTGCTGTGAGCAAGGGAATCAGGCTACACTATGCCCTCCCAGAGCAGCTGGGGAGAGGGGAATTCCAAAATTGTAGGAAAGAGAAAGGTCAAGGTTAGGCAAAGTCTGCAGATTGCTGGTGTTTAGAGAGAGAACTGGTTGTTTTTCTCCTGAGAGCCTGATCCTGTGTTTGTTTGCTGTTTTAGGTGGGAGGATGAGCGGCAATGAGAGATCCTCAAAGGTCTGTGGGATTGTCATCTAATGCCTAAAATGGCAGAGGCCAAGGTGCCTTAATAAACATAGCTTTGCGCCAACTCCCCAAGCACAGACCAGCACGTGTTCCTGGGAAGTTGTTTCTGTAAGCTGAGTAGAAGTAAAAACAGTAGGTTAACTACTCCTTCCTGTTAGTCTGACCCATGCACATTTTAGTAAACTGAGTCATCTTGCCTAGAGCATTGTCTGTGGCCGATAAACCTTAGTAAGAGAGCAACACCCCCATCCCCACTGGGAGGGACGGTGCTGCAGGGCCAATGGAATAAGAGAGTTCTGTATTCAGGTTTGGGGCCTTGGGCTACCAGACTCACAGTTTGGGGCACCCCAATCCCCAGATGTTTAATAGAAATGACCTGCCATAAGCTGCTTCCTGCTGGACACCACATTTCTATTTTCAAAAGTAACAAGGTGTGGCTAGAATCCATATGAAGGATGCAGGGAAGCTGGAAATGATGTCATAGGCCACGCAGGTGTTAACTTACTCCCACAGGCACCCAGATAGGCTGTCCATGCCTTGACTCCCAGCCCCCTCTTGGAGATAGCAATGGGGAGAACGAGGGAGAAAGTGGAGTTGTATTACTTTTTTCAGTACAGCTTTATTGAGATGTAAGTGATGTACAATGAACTGTACATATTTAAAGGGAACAATCTGACAAATTTTGACACCTGTGAAACCATCACTACCATTAGGATAATGACTAAATCTACTGTCTTCAAAAATTTCCTTTTTCATTCTTCCCTAATTCTCCAGCAATCTCCAGGCCACCATTGATCTCCCCTCTGTCACTATAAATTAGTTTTTGCATTTCCTGAACTTTTATATAAGCAGAATTGTACAGAATGTACAGTACAGTGAGCCTCTTTGCTCACCATAATGAGGTTAAGATTCATCCATGTTGTTTTGTGCATAAAGAGTTTTATCTTTTTCTGCCAATTAGTATTCCATTGTATACATACATAATATGCTTATCCATTCACCCAGTGAAACACATTTAGGTAGCTTTCAATTGGGGCCCATTAAAATAAAGATGCTATGAACATTTGGATACAAGTCTTTGCAGAAACATTTGCTTTCATTTCTCTATGTGAATACTTAGGAGCAGAGTGGCTGAATCATATGGTAGGTGTATATTTGGCTTATTAGGAAATTGTGGCAGTCTGTTTAAGGCACTCACGTAGCATTTTTAGGATCTACAACAATCCAGGGACACCATTGGAAAATTTCAGAGAATTTAGAAGTTGAGCCCCAAGGTGGTTTCTACCTACAGCCAAAACATCGGTGTGTGAACTACAACACATCATGAAAGACTAAAGGAAGGAGAAATGGTATTGCCTCCTTGGAAAGAATTCTCCTGTCTTTTCAGGATGCCCAAAGTACAAGAGCTCAATTCATCAGCTGATGGTAGTCATGGTGATGGTGGAAGGAGAATTATGTGTTAGACAAGAAAACAAGATGGAAAAGTGTCCCCAGAAGAAAACTTGGCTTCCTCTTTAGCTGCTGCCCAGTGCTCCCTTCACCTTGCCCCTGTGTCTGCCTGACTGGAAATTAAGAAAACCAGAAATAGATTTTGTGTCTCTTGCCTGGGGACTCAATTACATTGTGACTTGGAAATCTGGTATTGGTTATGAGCCCAAAATGAATTGGAAGCCAGTTTTATTGCTAGGAACCTTCAAATTCCAGGAAGTAGAGGAGGCAAAAATTTTAAAAAGGAGAACTCATTAGGTGTTCTAATCCATAGCCCAGGAAATGGGCTGAGGAAATGTTAACATGAGCTGACCTCCTGGCCACACTGGACACGAGGAGAGCACAGAGTATTAGAAACCCACACAGGACTCTGATTGGAGGGCAGGGGCTGCCCTTCCCTTACACAGAAGGTGGCCCATTCGCAGCCTGGTGCTCACCGTGTGCAGCTGTGACCCAGGAATATAGATGAGATGCTTGGGTGACTTCTCCGCCCAAACTTGCACCCAGAGTGTGGCCTGTGGAATAGCAGCAGCATCTCAGGGATCTCATTAGACAATGAGAATATCAGACCCCACCTGAATCAGGATCTGCAATTTAACAGAGGTTAAATGGGCCCCTGGTTAATCATATGCACCGTGCAGTTGAAGAAGCACTGGTTGAGATACATGCTTTTCTTGCAAGTTGCAAGTCTCAGAAAGCACTCAGTACAGGTCAGGTGTTATTTAGTTATTGCCCAACTATACTGCATAGCAAACTACCCCAAAACTCAGTGGCCTGTAACAGTACACATGTATTTGTGTGCTCATGGGCCTGTGGTCAACTGGGGTTCAGTAGGTCTGGGCAGGCTAGGCCCCAAGCTGTGTGTTGGGTCTGGTTTCTTACATGTGTCTCCCATATTTCTGCAACCATCAGGCTACCTACCATGTATTTCTCTCCTGGGGATGAAAAAACACAGAAAGCAGAGGCGAGTCCAATGGACAAGCACACTTGGCCCTTGTTTGGATCACATCTGTTAACATTGCCTCAGCCAAAACTAGTCACAAGGCTCAACAGAGTGGCCAAAGGTATGAGCTTTGGCTTTATTTCAGTTCTCCTTCTGCTTCTCACAATGTGTGCCCTTGGGCAAAAATCTCACACTTCTCTGTACTTCTGCATCCTATTCAGTAAGATGAGTAATAATAGCTACATCACTGGGCGGTATAATGTTGTAAGGACCACCCTGGTGTGCAGGAAAGGCTCAGGGCATGGGTGTTGGTATCATTGTGCTGTGTGACCTTGGGCAAATCACTTCAGCTCTCTGCATTTCATTTTTTTTCAATCCAAGAATAGACATACTAATGGGACGATTCTACCGACTTTTGAGTTTCATCTTCAACCATGAGGATGAGGATGAGGCCGATGACACAAAAACTAACATTGAGCATTTATTCTGTACCGGACATAGCTGTAAGGACTTTATATGTATTTATACTTTTAATTCTCATAATAGCCCAATGGGGATGATCTCCATTTTACAGTTGAAGAAACTGAGGCAAAGCAATATCAGGAAATCAAGGTTTAACATCAGATTGTGCTGAGCACCTCATGTGAAGGGAAACATCCACAGATCTCATACAGTCCAGGCTGGCTCCATGTGGCTGACACACATTCTGCCTCATTTCAACCAGTGATGCTTCTAAAAGGGCTATTCTTGGCTTCTCCCACATGGGAGAAGGAAAGGAAAGAGCAGAGGCAGCTCAAAAGAAGAGACTGAGAAAGCAGCTGGTCTCCTGGTTAAACTGAGGCCCCCTCCCCACCCATCCACCATGTGGCCACATCCCAGAAAGCAAATGCCGGATGGATGAGCTGAGCATTTCCAATGGGAGTCACGCATCGCCTCGGGCTGTTTTGTGGAGCACCCCAGCTTGCTCTGGGCCAGAATCAGGCCAAGGGGAAGGGAGGGGCCCAAAGGCCCCTGTCTCTAAGAAACTGGAGTTGCAAAAGCCATGGATTGCTCTGTTAGCACAGGATTCCACCCACCAATGGTTGTTTCTAAGGCAAGAAATGCATGTCCATCTCTTTCCATCTTCCTTCTGAATGGTTGCCCTTGTGCAGTTTCACTGCATAAAAATCCTGTGCACCATGGCAGGGATGGAGCTGTGCCTGCAAATATGTTATTCATCACTCCTAGAGCTTTAACAATTTAAGCCTGCAACCACTTTCCCTGATGGAGGGACAGGACACCCTTTCCTACCTTCCTTTCCCAGGCATAACAAGAGAAACAGGACATGCCTGGGAACAGGAGTTGCACAAGCTCTGTGAGCTATCGATTCTGCTTTGTAATTACTGTTGCTCAGAGGAAGAATTTCTTCCTTGTGACCAGTCAGATTTTCCCTTTCCTCAGTGTGACACAAAGTCCATTTCCTCAAGGTCTTCTGAGGAGCAAGTGGCCTGAGTTTTTTAAATGTTTCCCTTAGTTGAAAAGAATATATTTTCTTTTTTCGTTATGGCATTACATTAGACATTGCTAATGTCTAATCAGTTGGTGGTCCACTCTGGGTCTCAGTCTTTTTCTGTTCTTCTTCCAAAGTCCCTGACTGCCCTCTACTCCCAGTCAATGTCATCCTTGTTTTGATAGGCTGTGTCTCCTACTTCAGGTATGATCTGCGGTGCTATCTCCCTTCTCCCTAAGTCAGGACCAGTCTCATTTCAACTATCTTAATAGCTTATTAATTTGGTGATTGCCACAGTGATGAGCATGGACTGGGATAGCTAAAATTGACAGGAAAAAAAAAGCTTTATAAAAAACTGTGAAATCACTCTAGTATCCCACTAGAACAGCAGAATGAGAAGGAAAAAAAAACCTGAAGACAGCAAGTGCTGACACGAATGTGGAACACCTGTGGAGCATGTGAACTGATATAATGCTTTGGAGAATTGTTCTTCCAAAGTGTTTTTCCAAAATAACTGCTAAAACAGAATAAATACATTCCATGTAAACCAGAAATCCCACCCTGGGTATATGCTCCACAGAAATGTATCCATCTATGCTTGCAAAAACTTGAAAAGGAATGCTCATAGCAGCACTATTTAAAATAGTCCCAAACTGGAAACAGCCGAAATGCCCATCAACAGTAGAAGGGATAAGACAGTAAGTGCACACACTGGAAAGGAACAAACACACCTACTGCCAACATGTACAACTTTGCAAATGTAATGTCGAGTGAAAGAAGCCAGGCCCACGTGAGTATGTACTAGGTAATTGTTTACATAAAATAACCAGAAAAAAACTAAGCTATGCTGTTGGGAGAGAGAATGCTGGTTATCCTTGTCAAAGTGACCAGAAGGGTGGGGAAGGGGGCCAGCTGGGGTGCTGGTCATGTTCTTTTCTTGATCTGAGTGTCAATTACACAGATATGTTCAGTTTGTGAAATCTCATTGAGCTGGATGGTTATGTATGTGCATTTTTCTGTATGTATATCATACTCCAATTAAAAACATAATAAAGAATGCAGCAGGCCAGGTAGAATGTGTAGAGGAGATGGCCACTTTTCCCTGGGAAGGGCAACCCACAGCCCGGGAGTCTACTCTCTGTGCTCCTCATGGGCACTACCCTGCAGACTGGTCTCCAAATTTTAATGAGTGTTGGACTCGTTTCGGTGTTACAGGGATCTTCTTTTGCCTCTGTGACCCAGTTCTATTGTTACCACATCAAAGACCAACTGCTGGCTAAGATAGAGTCCATATGAAAAGAATGACCAACAAATTTACTGCTTGACTTCATTCCCTTTAAATGGAAAGGGCCCCGTGGTCCCCTTTCAAAGTTCAATTGTGGACATATATCTTCTTTATAGGACATTGTGTACAATAAAGAGAAGCAATAACTTAGAATTTTTTAAAAAGAATACCTTTGAGAGCACTGTGAGATGGGCACTCCATCACTGGGGTTACATATGCCCAGTCCTAAAAGTCTAGCCCTTGGTCTGAGAGCCTTCTATTCAACATGGAGATTGTTTTGGACTTAGTAAGTTATATTTTATGCTCCAGCCCTTTTCCTAGGCTCTGCAAAGTTTGGAAAATAATGAGAGGCAATCGACTTCAAACCAGAGGGCCAACAACACTGAAATCAGGCAAAGTGGCAAAGTTTATATCCCATTACTCATTAACTTTTTAGGGGTTGCCCTTAGTGGAGTAAACATTTCTTAAGAACTGAGGCCAAAACTAAGCTCCTGGATCAGTTATATGTAGTCCCCCGATATCCACATGGACAGCATTCCTTCACATAGCCCTGGTGTAGAAATCTCAGAGAGTTATTAGCATTTATAGGTATTAAAACTGAGGAAGGAAAGAACAGAGTTGTTTTTATGACTACCAGAAAATGAACGTTATCACCTTTCTAAGAGGAAAAATGTTTCTACCGTGTACAAGTAAAATTACTTATAAAGGATGTCTCTGGCTTAACTTGGGCAGAACAATCTAGAATGAGCTTTTCAATATGCAGTCACTTACTACATCAGAGTCAGCCCAAATGGGATGAGACATTTTAGAGTGGCCAAGTCATCCTGGCTCGTAGCTTCCACTTCTGTTTAATCCATTACTCTTGATGAAGGTTCAGCGCTCCACACTTTGCCGGAACAAAGCTAAGTACTGATCCTTCCCTTTCTACTCCACTCACTGGCCCATTCAGGAAGGTACACCTACCATCCGAAAGAGCTGTGATTGTCCTCCTGAGATTCTGATGGAGGCAAGACACTCCAGAAGACATCTATGCAATGAGTTAAATCTCACCTATAAATTAGAACAAGCACTGGCTGGAGGAAACCGGAAATATTTGGAGAGGCCGTGGAATCCCAAGGGGAGTGACTCTAAATATTGAGGAGCAGGTGAAAATAATGAGCTCTGGACTCCTCAGAACATACCTCTGACAGCTATTCTGGTCCAAGTTCCCCCTCTTGGCCCCATTGCCCTGAAGTGAAGCCTAGTGTGGTTCCCAGGCCCCACAGTGGTTCTATCGCTGCTTTTCTCCAAGGCGTGGCCCAATGCTAAGCTCTGGAAAAACCCAAAAATGAATGTCTTAAGTACCCAGCCTTTAATTTGTTCATAAATGGTGGAAATGGGGAAGAAAAGAAGGAAAGTAGTCCTGCCCAGACCCAGCAAACTCAACCAATGAATGATGTGGCCCAAAATAAGGTAAGAATTGTGTGTTGTGGAGCCAAGAGTGCAATTCCCACCTTCCTATTGTGAACTGAGGGCAGGGATGTGACCAGAAGGGAAAAAGAAGAGACAGAACCACAGCTTTAAAGAGTTGCTGTCTACCTAGGAGGCTGCATCTCTCCTCTGGGCTCTGAATAGTTGCTGCAAGACTGCTCACACCAGGAACTCAACGTACTTTATTTTGAGGGCTCTGGTATTGTGTCTGTTGTTCCTCGGGTTGTAATTCTTCATGCCGCTTAGGATGCAGTGTAAATGGAAACTGTGGAAACCTGCCAGTGAGGTGAAGGCTGCCTGAATGTCAGGAGCTGTCTGTAGGCTATAGAGACCACAAAACCCCATGTGTTCTGCCTAGAGTGACATCAGGGGACCATCTTCATGCTTCCCCATCGAGGTCTGAGGAAAGGTAGATTGTTGGCAGAAGAATTTCTCTGGCTGTGTCTCTGGAGGGTTCTGTGTCTTGGTCCTAACATCTAAGTGGGGTGTCTTTAGTGTCATCAGGATACTTGGGCACATGACAGGTGCTCATGTATGCAGGGTCACGGCATGTAGCTGCAGGCGTGTCACTACCCTGCTCCCTGGGTTGAACCAGGGCTCTGCACCACAACCACAATGAGGTGCTCTGCTTAGAAGGCAGGTTGAAGACACTCACCAAATCTTGGAATTTTTTTGTTGGCAAGAAACCTGGAAAACAGTCCCAACTTCTCATTCCAGGTATGAGGAGTCAAAAACCTAGAGAAATGAAAGGACTTGGCCAAGACCACACTACTCATTCCAGGTTGGCTGATTTCCTCTGCTAAGTCCTCTTTCTTGAAGATGTACCACCCCCATTCTTGAACATCTTGAAGAGTTTTCGTGGTCCTGCTTTGCCAAAGAAAATTGGAGCAAATGTACATCTAAAACACTCAGACTCCGCAACATTACAGCTGCTGCTCGGTTGTTACAGGAGCTGAAAGGAAATTAAATAAACAGAAACTGTGTCTCTTTAATTTCAGAGCAACCAGGCTGTAGTCAGGAAAATGAAAAATGTACATTTAAGTGTAAAGCATGGCCTGACCATAGGGTGAGCATTCCACAACTCCATTCATTCATTTAGCACCTACATGTTGAGTGACTATTCTGTGCAAACACTGAGCCTGGACACTGGAGATTCAAAGAAAACAAGCTCATGTTCTAGAAGTGGAGATTGAAAATAAGTAATTCATAAACAAAGTCAATATTATGGGTTGTGACAGGTGCTTAGAAGGATAGGGAGAAAGGATAGGGAATACCTGGGGGTACCTACTAAGAGAGGGTGGCCAAGGAAGGAGTTGGTGGAAAAGTAACACTTAACTGTCAAGCTGGGGAATAAGAAGAAAGGGCCAACTCTCAAAAGCACTAGGGGGAGAGCAGGTCAGGTTGATGGAATTTCAAGTACCAAAGCCTTGAGGTGGGAAGGACTTTGGCTTGACTAAAGCACAGAAAAGAGACAGTACAACTGTGTAGGGTAGAAAGTGGTCTATGAACTTTCAGAAGAGGGTGGGGGCTTAAGAGAATGTGGCTGTTCTGAGATCAGCAATGAAGAAGCCATCAAGAAATTTTGAATGATGTCTCTGGTCTGTGGAGAATGGCTGGGAAGGGTGCAGACATATTAGGAGGTTTTAAAAGAAAATAATCCAGGCAAGAGGTGAATGGACATGGCCCAGGATGGGGAGGAGGTGCAGACACTATTCTGACACAGCCAACAGCATGTGCTGATGGGTCAGATTGCAGAACTGAAAGGTGAGAAGTCAAAGATAACTTCAGGTTTATGGGGGGGTTGGGTGTATGTCAGTGGATCTAAATTGGACATGCAGAATTTGAGAAGTGAAGGTGATGAGCAAGAAAGTAATCAATGGATCAGCAACTGAGACCAAGATGTCATGAACAGTGGTGGGAGGAGAACCAAGAGCATGGCATGGAAAGCGAGGGAGGAGAGCCTGTAAGGGCAGAGCCCCCCTTCTGAATGCTGCTGTGTGAGCACAAATGCAGACAGAGAAGTGCCCATTCAACTGGGCAGCGTGGCCATCATTGGTGGCCTTGTAGAGAGCAGTTTTAGAGGCAGAGTGGGAACAGATGCCAGCCTCTACTGGGCAAAGGGGCGAGTGGGAGGTAAGGAAGCAGAAAGAGAATCTTTAAGTAAGTCGTTGGGAAGTTTTTCTATGAAAGGGAAATGTGGACCTGGGGTTGGGGGAGTATAGAGGTCCCTCGCCTCTAGGTATCTGCCATTGCATGACCGATAACTGGCCATTAACTGCCATGCAGCCCATCACTTCTCAGAATACAGGAATTAGAAGTTCACTGTGTTCCTGCAGTTAGAGTAGCAGGTTCAGTTTCCCTGAAATAGATATTTAAAGGGAAGACGGGCTTCCTTTCTCAATTATTCAGATAATAAGTTTGCTTTAGTGGAATGTAGACAAGCCTCAATGCTTATGATATTTGCATAAGGGGGTGTTCACCTGTCACCACAGCTCCATGTAGGAGATGCTGACTCACCCACAAGTGAGAAGGTTAGAAAGGTAATGCTTATAGACAAACCCAAGCAGTGTACTTTGCTACCTTCTCTTTCACTGACAAACAGGCAAGGTAAACTCAAGCAGAGAAAAAATGTGCCTCAGTCTTGGACTCAATACACAGGTCTGCTTGCACTTTCCAAGACTGAATGAAAAGTCCATGTGAGCAGACTTGTTTCAAAACAGCCCATCTCTGGTTTGCAGGTGGCAGTCTCTCACCCCTAAGGTAGCCACAGGTCTCACCAAGGTGTCAAGCTCAAGTACCAAGGCTGTTTTCCACTTTGTGGAAGGTGTCATATGAAAAGACCCCTGTTTTATCTAATAAAAACAGAATGTGGGTACTTCTTTGGACATTACCTGTCCTTACATCCTACAAGTTATGTGGTAAGGCAGTTTTGTAATTTGTCTTTCCCAAGGCATGAAGACCAGTGAAAAGAGTTTAATTACAAGTAATCACATTTCATATAGGAGCATTTTGAAAAGGCTCAGCACGGTGGTTTATTCCACCATTCACAGGCATGATATTAGCTTTGCTAGACACTGCAATGATTCAAACATAAATGAAGAGATAATTCAGTTTCTTAAAATCCCTTGGCCAGGTTTTTTGTTAACTGTCATTCAGGTGTTTGGGGTCCACTAATGCATTTTTGGGGTGACTCATTTTATACTGAGCATATTTTCTCCTTCCCAGGTGCCTAAAGAAAATAAAAAACATAACCTACCAATGCAAAATCCAGGGGGGTAGAATGTATGAAGGGGAAAGGTGTGTTCTGCTGAAGTGTCAAGTTCAGGCGCATCTGCCTTGCCTGGCATGTATGGCCTTAATTTCCTGCCAGTTTTTCTATTGGAATGCCCCCTGAGTTGCTTGAAATTGAAAACCAAATCATGTTTCTTTAATCAGCTCTAGGAAATAGTGAGAGAAGTGGGTAGTGGAGAGGTTTCTTTTCACAAAAAGTTCTAAAATCAACCAAACCTAGGAAAAAAGACTAGGTACAGCTTTGGGCCATAAGTCTGGGTTTTAATGTCAAATAGCATATGTCCCCTCCATGTCAGTTAAGTGTCTTCTTCCCTATATTAGTTATCTCTTGTTCCAAAATTTAGCAGCTTAAAACAGAGACATTTATTATCTCAGAATTTCTGTGAGTCAGGAATGTGGGCACAGCTTAGCTGGGCATTTTGGGTCCAGGGTTTCCTGTGGGCTGCAGTGGAGTTCATCAGACAGGATGTTGGTCATCTCAAGGCAGGGCTGGAGGATGACTGGCTTCCAGGTTCCCTCGCTTTGTCATTGACAAGATTCAGTTTCTCACGGGATGTCAAGCTGGAGGGCGCCTAAAGCGCCTTGCCATGTGGGCTTCTCCATAGGGCAGCTCAAATAAGGCAGCTGGATTCTTTGGAGCCAACAAGTGAGGAAGGCCTGAAAGAGTGTGAACAAGATGAAACCTATGGCCTTTGGTAACCTAATCCCAGTGACATCCCCAGACTTCTGCCGTACCATGTTTGTTAGAAGCAAATTACTTGCTCATCCCACACTCAGAGGAAAGGGGATTGCACGAAAATGTGACTTCCGTGAATGGGACTATTGAGAGCCTTTCGGAAGCTGCCTTCTATCTTCCCTGAAACAGGTACTTCGGTACCCGGGCATTTCTGTTTCCCCCAGTGGGGACAATTCCCCTTCACTGTCTGGGGTGGTGACTTGGGTCTGTACTTTCCCAGATCTCCTTAATTTCAACTCCAGTTTCTTTCTTCTCATGTCCATTCCAAATAAAAGATACTCAGACTGATCTTCTTTAAAAGCCTTGCCCTCCTCTGTTGAAGAACATCCAGTGGTTCCCCTGACTCCTTGCCCCCAAACAGGTATTGAGCAACCACATATCTGGAATTCATCTCCTTTTCTTGTCCTTTGTTTTACAGGCTGTATTTGCAGTCAAATTGACTCTTCCTGGTCCTTGTTCCCTCCCCATGCTCTTTTGCCTCTCTGCCCAGGCTCTTCCCTTGGCTAATACTGCCTTCCTCCCTTTTTCCATCTGTAAAAATTCTGGACAAGCCACAAAAGCTTTCCTGTGAACTGTCGAGGTGAAAAGGGGCCATTTCTGAACCCTATGGCATTGTCCATCTATTAGGTAATGATTCCATTCTTCCCCATATATAATTATCTGGGGGTACAAAGCATCCCCACATCCTACTCTGCCTGCCAAAACAGAGCAGGATCTTGAGAGCAGTAACTTTCTTCTCTTTGCACCCCATGGCTTATAGGGTAGCTCTTGCATGTAGCATATGTTCAGTAAAAGCTGGCATGTCTGTTCCTGCTGTGCTTTCCAAAATGTCTTCACCACATTTGGGGAGACAGAATGGATAGTGTTATTTTCATTTCATAAGCAAGGAAACTGAGACCCAGAAAGTTTACATACTTGCTGATGGTGGACAATGTCAGATCCCTGATTACATTCCCAAGTTCCAAGGTGTCCAGGCTCCCAACACCCTGGCAGTGGTGGAAGGAAGTGACTAGTTCAGACTTCTCCATCCATATCTGGATTTTTCTTTTAAATGTAAACCACCTAATTTGACCTGATTTTTCTTATGGAATGATTTTCAGTGACTCAACACCCCTGCGTTCTAATAAATGTTCTACTCCTTGGTTTTCTTGTTTTAATCATTCCAAGGCAGAAGAAAGAGTAGAGATTGTTTTAAATAAATAAATGAAAGACCGTCTAGGGCTGGAGGAGGGCTCGATCTGCTATTTCTTGTTCCTTTGTAAATTAACATTTTAACTTACCCAAAAAAGCGGCATCAGGAAACATCATGTTTTTAAATGTCACCTTGTGTGTCTCTTGCTGTCCACTGATTCACTTCTGACCATGTGATGAAGTAAGTTATCATGCAGCTTGTAGCCTGTACAGGTCCAGAGGATTCTAGTGACCCAGGACAACACTGCCAGATGCCTTGGCTGGAATCACAGCCATTTCTGTCAGGAAAGTGGTGTGTGTATGCATCTGTATGTGTGTGTGTGTAAGTGTTTGTGTGTGTAATGTTTATGTATGTATGTGTCTGTACATGCATATGTGTGTTTATAGCTTTGTGTATGTGTGTTTATATATGTTTGTGTATGTCTCTGTAGGTGTGTGTGTGTGTGTGTGTGTGTGTGTGATGGAAGGGGAGCAACTTAAAAGGGAGATTTACACGTGAGGGATAATTATTTCTCAAAACTAACTGTCCAGACCTCCATAGGCAATATTCTGAATTCCAAATGACTTTCAGCCAAGTCATGTTTGCACCTGGGAACTGTGAAAAGTATGGAAAGCTGCATGAAGGGATGAAACCTGACCACTGCAGGAAGTGCCTTACAGCCCCAGAGGCTCAGATGTATTGACATGAGGTAGTGAAGTAGGAAAGAATTACAGTTTTCAAAGAGAAGTCAGCTCTGTGTTTCTCTTTTATCTCAGTATGATGTGTGTGTCCTAGAAGAAAGCCCTCTAACCACAGTGCAAAAGTGACATCAATGCAACAGACGTAGTCTGAATCCCTGGCTTTTGTGGGTCTGATACTGAGGAAAGTCAGAATTTCCTCTATGACTTGTTCATCCTGTGTCAGTATTGTGGTTTCTAAATACTGTGTGAACTTGATTTTCCAAGTGCCAGGTGGGCTCTGCGGGTGATGGCAGCAGCCAGAAGTGAAGGAACTAGCTAGAGCGCTGGGTTACCTGGACTCACATTCATACATTTCCCGGTGCATGGATTGTCAGACCCTTATTCTCTGGCATTTCTTCACTCAGTTCTCTTTTAAGAACAAGTCTTGTTCCACTTGACTTAGGGGTCTGATATCCAGCAGCAGGTCATTATCCAAAAGGCTGAGTATGTGGTCGCAGTAGCTGGTGTGTGAACTGACTCAAGAGGGGCCATGATCAGCTGGATTATTTGATGTAATTTTGACAAGTTGCTGGACCATTCATCTTAGTGAAATGTCTGTGCTCTATAGGAAGCTACTATTTTATGTGACATTTTGCCTGACATACCGCTTCAGCATCTGTCTCAGGAGGCTCTCGGGTTAAGGGAAAGCACGCTTCATTTCCCAGCAGGTGACTTTGTAATACAGGAGGCCATGAACACCTCTTGAACCAGACCCAGAACACTAATTCCTCCCAGTGTTCTTCTCATGTTCCCCAAACTGCACGGATTCGTTTCCCCTTTTTGTCCATTTCTTTTCCCTTCCTCTACCCTCTTCCTGATATTAGAATGACAGCTTCCAATTGCCTTTTGGTGTCATTCCTTTGGCCCCACAAGATGTTTCCCTGTTGTGTATTACCAGCTGTTTGAGGAAAAAAACACAACAAAACAGTGGAATAAATAGTTTTTATCTACAAAGTGTAGCACTGGCTTTGACTTTAACATGAAGATGTAAATGAAAGACAGGGTAAAAGTATCTGATGTAAGGAAGAGAGTTGATAAACATGAAAATGGTAGAAAGGACTGTTATTTCTTAAGCTGCTTGTGTAGGAGAAAGAGCTGTTTATATTTGGGTGAGATGGACTAAACACCATGGGCCAAATTCTGGCCCCAAATACGTATGGTCAGCCCATGAGCCCTGGAAAGAATCTGGCTTTGCCTTTATCCAAATATTAGTCATTGCTGGGTGGACTTTTTTAGGATGATTTTTGAAAAGATAAATAAAATAAGGACAAAAAGACCTGGAAGAAAAGCCAAGTTTCACAGGGAACAAGGCTCCTAATGGTCTTCCACTCTTTCCACCACCGAGAGGCTCCAAAACAGGCTTGTGTGAGGGCCAACAGTGAACCTGCCCATTTCACAGATGGATGAGGACTTGGGAGTTGGTGTAGCCAATTCAGGCCCAGTGCCTCCTGCCTCCCCATCTCTGGTTCTGCCCAGCAGACTGCTGCCACCAGACATGAAGCAAGAGCAGGCCGACTTGAACCCCTCCGTGCCCTGCGTGGATGGATGCAGGGGGACCACACGTAGTCCATTCTTCTCCAGCAAAGCAGTGATGTGTTCCAGGCAAAAACCCAATCTGGGATGTTTTGGCCCAAAGGAAACATTTACAACCAAATTATACACCTCGGAAAATAAATGAGCTTTCATTTTAGAAGGAAACCCTGCCAGGCCCTTTATTATTTGCACCACAATCATAAAGTTGGTTTTAATCTCTATAGTGGAATGCCTCTGGGTTGGCCAACTGGCAGGCTCTAGCGGTTTGAGTGGGGATCACTTCGCCCTTAAAAACACACAATGGAAGCAGAGGGAAGTACTTCTGCAACATTTAACATTTTTCTCAGGATCCATCGTTTTTTTTTTTTCCTGGCATGTTCATTGCAACTTCAAAGCAGACTCCTTTTTTCGCTCTTTCTTTTATTCTCATTTTTGAAAATTCCTGGGGCTTTCCAGAAGAAGGCTTAATATAATGTTTCCTTTCTAAATTGATGAAAATCCAGGAGTAGGTCCAAGAAAGTCTATAATGGATTTCCATTGGTCGCTTGAAGGGGAATTGGATATAAAAGCGCAGAGAGAACAGAGGGAAAGTTCTCTTTTTCTACCTTAACAAAGAAATCAGGTGATTTAAACCTGCTGGGAGACTGTTCCCAGAGTTTATGCTGTGAAATGACTGTAGATATGGTAGCCAGGAGGCTTAAGGTTTCTGGGATGGCCTGGGTTTCAAATATTTAATACCATTATCAGATTAGGTGCTAGCTAATGTGTCCTGATTAAGGGTTTAGAAATCAGGAGGTTCTCCTACCAGCATAAGGATGTGGCTAGTACTTTTAGTTGGAAAGCTCCCTTGGAAGAGGCTCAGAGAGGATTTATGCTTACAGAGAGTTTTGCACTTGTACTGAAAACACTATGATGAAGTCCTCATGGACACACACCGAGTTTCAGAATGCAGAGCAGGAGCTGCTAAGGTGAATGCTGGGCAAGGCTTTGGTGCTCACTGATTGGGCAAATCGGGCAACACAGTTAAGAACCTCCAGTGACTCCCAGCCTTCGCTGCACCTTGGAACCCCTGGGATCTGTGGAAAGTCCTTGGTGGCTGGATCCTGCCCCAGACATGCTGAGTTAAACCTGGACATCAGGAGTGCGGCAAAGTTTGGAATCCCATGCCGGAGACTATTACTCCACGAGGGCAAGGACCACTTCTGTCTTCTCACCATTACATTGCAGTGCTGGGAATGGAGTCACTGGCTCTCAGTAATGACATGTGGACTGAGTAAATGAATAAAGGTCCTGTCGCTTATTGCCCACACACCATCAAAATGAACCCTAGCAGCTAATTAGGTGATTTCAGCTCTTAAATATTTGAGGTGGTTTAGGGTGGAGTGTGGCTTAAGTTCTAGGTCTTCTCTACCCACATCCATTTTACCCTCTGCTTCTCACTGCTTAAAGCATCCAGAGATAATTTTATAACCTCTTCATAGACTACTTTTGGTTTGGTTTTGCTTTGTTTTTGTTTTATGTACATCTTCTAAGGCTGTAATTATATAAATATATTATACTTGGGTTTTTTTCAGAGCTCTTATTTATTTTAATTGAAGTATATTATATTAGTTTCAGGTGTACAGCATAGTGATTCAACAATTATATATGTTACAAAATGCTCACCATAAGTATAGTTACCATCTGTAACCACACGAAGGTTCTACAATATTATTGACTATATCCTGGTGCTCTAGTTTGCATCCCTGTGACTTATTTATTTTATAAGTGGAAATTTGTACCGCTTAATCCCCTTCATGTATTTTGCCCATCGCCTCCCATCCCCCACCCTCCTGGCAACCACCAGTTTGTTCTCTGTGTTTAAGAGTCTGTTTCTGTTTTTTGTTTGTTTGTTTGTTTTGCTCTTTGGTTTCCATATGTAAGTGAAATCACATGGTATTTGTCTTTCTCTGTCTGACTCGTCTCACTAGCATGCCTCGTCCACTTTGAATATTCACGACATGGCGATCTCCTAACTTAGGACCCTCGCATTTTCTGGATCTCAGGAATTTACCTGAGCTACTCTGTTCTTCGAGTTTCCCTGTCCCTCCTTGTGATGTTTTACTTCTTCGGCAATGAGTCACCCCGGTCCTTTGCCAGCAATGCCATGGGGGCATCTCTCACCACACCAGCAGCTGAATGCAGGGCACTTGTCCTCTTGCTCTGATGCTGAAGGTTTCCACTTCCTACCCTTGCCTCCAACTCACTTCACCCTCCTTCCACAGACACCAAATTCTGGCAATGGATAAGTCAGATTTTATTGTAAAAATGTTTATGGAGACTGTCAGTTCTTAACCTTAATACTGAACCATGCTGTTTGTATTTTTCCAAGTGATGGCGAGTGTGAAGGACTAATGAAAATGGAGCGTGAAGAGATCAAACACGCGTCGTGGAATCTTTGTTCAAGACCTGGAACGGGAGAAACTCCCTTGGGGGGCAGGAATTTCGGGGGAGTGGGATCTTCTGTGAGTCTGGCTCAAGACCTGAGGTCACCAGCTGGCAGGAGAGAAAGTGAGGCTCAGAGCAACGAGGAAACTGGCCAGTGGCAAGCAGTGGCAAGGGGGAGGAGGGATCTAAGATTCTTTCTCTTTTGAAAAGCAATAATGTATTTTCTTTGGTCAGAGAATGAGCAAATAAATCCACTTGTAACAAACACTGTCCTCTGACCTTCTGCTTCCAAAAGTCAGGAAAGTGAAAGAAGCCATTCATAAGTTTGTATAATGTGCCATGTTGGACTGTGTCCTACTTTGTGCCTTTTCCATAGACCAGTGGGGACTGTGAGTGTTTCCAGCTCTTAGTGGCTGACTACCCAGCACTTCTGATGAAAGTGGGTTTCCCTCTAAAAATCGAGTCTATCTATCTGCAGACTTGGGGAGTGAAGGGGAGAGTCCCAGCTGCAGCAAACACATGGCATCTTCACAGACAGAGGTGTGAATTTGCTGGAGGAGAGCAAAGCTCAGGTTGCTATGTGGGCCTTTCCAGTTGGGGCTTAATTTTCTTGGGTTGGATTCCTCGCAGCAGCTGACCTTGTCTGCGGAGTCTTCAGACACACAGGTGTGAATGAGTCGTCTATCAAGCTTCTGTTTTCCAGAAGACATCCCTAGAATAATAAGGGGCAAGTGTGCAGAGGCGTGGGTGAAAAAATGCTGTTCAGGGACTCTTTTTTTTTGGAGGAAGTCACGTTTGGTTTGATGGTGGCTGCTATATATGCTGGGAACAAAGAGGCTTTCCTCTTCAGCTTCAGATATGAGTCATTCTTTAATCTCTCAGAAAACTGCAGGCTAGATGTTGAGCAGTCTGAGATGTATCCGTGCTCATGGCTTTACTGTTGGTGTTTGGGGGAGGGGTGAGATGCTCACCAGGCATCTTCAAACCATGGTAATAGCCACCTGGCATTTGGGGCACCTGGAGGGAGCTTTGTCCAACTCCCTCCTCTGTCTCCCATCTTCTTTCTTCCCTCTTGTCTCATTTACTGATGGACAATTTCTCCTCTTCTGCCAGCCTCTGAGCTAGAAAAGTGTGTCTGGTAGCCAATCAGGACTCATGCCTGTCCTTCCACATGGGTCTGCATGTCTTATTCAGAGATAGAAACACAATGAGGGAGAAATCATCAGGTAGAAACCCTTTGCTGCCCCATCTGGGACACTTGCTTCCTAAACAGACGTGACAAGGTGAGACTCTATTGATGCCCGGGAAAAGCAGGAAGTGAGTCAACTCTTCTAGTTCACCCTCCATCTTCAGGGTTTCATCTTTTCACCCTGAGTCGCCTGAACTCAGCAGCAGCTGCATCCTGCCAGGGACCCAGGAGGGTGGGGACTCTGGCCCTCCCTCACAGAGTCCGGGTTTCCTGAGGAGTGAGTGGCTGGCTGTTCAGAGGGTCTCCCCAGGCCAGACCGGATGCCTCGGGGCTTATTTACTATTTGCCTAATTACATTTCCCAAATACAGGCAACACGTCTGAGAGCCTTTCATTTCCTGGAGATCTTTTCCTTTGCTAAAGTGACCCTCAGAATATTAGCTCTTTAACTACCACCTGTTTCTCGTGTTCTCCTGCTAGGAGCCACGGGTCTCGGGTATTAGCCCGCCTGGGAATCTCTGGGAGGGGAGGTTAAAACACAGGCCTAGGCCTCACTCCAGAGACTGAGTCTGCAGAGTGGGCCTGAGAATCCGCATTTTTAATAAGTTTCCAGGTGTTACTGACGCTACTGGTCTGGGGACCACATTTTGAGAACGATTAGCATAACGTGGTAACTCAGCATTATTACCAGCTTTTCTGTGAGCTTGCTTAGGAGAGAATGGGCTACGTAGGATATCTTTTAATTAAATTAAAACAGAAATTACACTATTAGAACACACATCTGTATATGTATACATAAATATGTGTGTAAGTTTATATACACATATATATACTTACAATACACAATATATACTTGTATACACGTATGTACACACACTTGTAAGTATATATATATATATATATATACATACTTTGAATTCTTTGAATCTTTATTCAATATATTTGATACTTTTATTTGACATTTAAGCAAGTAGGTTCAGAAAATGTTCATAATCAGAACTGAATTCAACAGAAGAAAATACTTGGACTCCTATGCCTCGTCTTCTGAGTCTCCTTTCTGTCCCTGCTTCCCAGATCCCTACTGTCCCATGATGCTCCAGAGCCCTTCCGTGGTGCACTTGGGGCTGTGGAACAGTAAACTGGTCACACACAGGTGGCAGTCATCACTGGTACCTCCAACGCAGTCACTACAGGGAAGAGCTGGGCACTGTACATGATGTCACATGAGTGACTGCTCACGACTGTACCATATGTTGTGGCAGAACTTTGAGTCACCTCTCAAGTGGAGACTGACTCCAGAATGAGCCAGGGAGACCTTCTCTACCTCTGCCTTGGCTTCTCCTCATCCCCCCACATCCCAGGACCCTAAAATGGTTCCAGAGATGTAGGGTAAGTAAATTGTGCCCATGCCCAATAGGCTTTGAAATCCTGTTTTTCCATTCATTTGTTCATTCATCTATTTATTCATACACCAATTCATTCAGAGGGCAGTTAGTGAGGTCCTACTATGTGCTTGGCTCTGGGCTAAATGCCAAAGATGCAGAAGTGATGGAACAGACATAATCTCTGCTTGCTGCTGCTGACACCCTGGTGGGGACTGACAGCAAAGAAGAGAGCCCATGAATAGAATGATTTTGGCTTGTGGCCTCCTACTGTAAAGAAAATAAGCAGAGATAGAGAGGGGAGCTGTCCGGGGAAGAGACACTGCTTATATAAGATGATCAGAAAAGCCTTTCTTCTCTGGAGTTGATACTTAGATGCTGAGACTGGAAAGACAGAGAGTGATGATGGTAGCCTGGGCTAGGATGGTGTCAGAGGAACTTCAGAAATGGACAAAATACTATTTCTATTGTTAACACATGTGAATGGACTTGAACAGGTTAACATGGCTAATACAGTGTATGCCTTTGTGCAGTTTAGTTTATAGTTCAATGACTTTTCATGTGCCTTTATTAGTCAGAAACTGGAAAAAATAAATAAAAGTTGAATAACCTATATAAATACAATAAAAAGTATATATAAGTACAGAAGTAGTGCAGAGCAAGGAGAGATTATTCTGAAGATAAGGGAAGGTTTCACAGAGAAAGGATTTTAAGGAATGCATAGGAGTTTTCTATGCTGACAAGGGAAGCAAAGGCTTTTCAAGTAGAAGAGACAGAAAGAGGTGTGACGCTAGGGTATATAAGCACCGATTAACCTCTGTATGAGTTACAACAAGGCACTCCCTCTGGGCAGGCAACATCCCTTTCTCCATGAATTTCTGCCTGTACTTGCCCCCTGCCAGACTCCTTAGTGCCAGCAGAATGCACAACATATGTGGCAGTCCTAAATGAAACCACAAGGGCTCAACTGTGCCCACACCTATAGGGCTTTGAAATCCTGTTTGTTCATTCATCCATCCATCCATCCATTCATTCATTCAGAGAGCATTTAGCAAGGGCCAGATTTTTTGGTGAAGCGCAGCTGTAAAAGGGAAGACTAACTTTCTGTGATTCAGTTATGGAAAACCACAGAGGGCAACAGGCAGTACCACCAAAGCAGCCACGTCAGTGGGAAGGGCACCAGGCTGAAGGTCAGGAACCATGTATTCTGGGCACTGGCCAGATACCCTCTCACGTGTCAACCCCTCCCCAACAGTCCCGTTGGATCATGTTGCATGAATATGAGGAGTTCGATCCTGAGAGACACCTTGTGCTGTACTCCAGCCAGGCAGGTCTGGTGTGACTCTTCTCAGGACAAGCTGTATTTTAATAAGGGATCATGGAGATGAAAATGTTTTTTGAATTCAAAATACTAAAGCACCAACCACCCTTCGGACTTCTTTGGAGACACTGCCAACCAGGGCTGTAAGTCCTTCCCTTTACCCTGGAGTAGGTGCACAGGGTTCGACATTCTCCCCATAGCTTTAGCCAGTATAGGCTGTCTTCTCTTGTCTCCACTGATCCAGCATTAACACCTTCAGTCCCTGCCAGTCAGCCAAATTCATAGTCACGGTGACCCCAGCTGGATCCTTTGTGAGCTGGGAGGTTTGGGTAGTATTTGCAACTTCAGTTTTATCGTCTGTACAATGGGGGATGATGATTAATTGTGTCCATCTGGTGGGGGAGGGAGCTTTGGAAGGGTCTGATTGAGGGGACACATGAAGAGTGTTTGGACAATGCTTGCACAGAGAAGACTTTTTTAAAAGGTGATGGAGGTAGAGGTATGATTATGAGCAAGGAAGATAGGAGCTGGGCCTGAAGGAGGCACATGCAAGAGGAAAGATAGCAGTGTACCAGTGAGTATTAGGAAAAACTAATCAGAGAAGGGAATAATAAAGTGCAGAGAGAAGTGTTTCTACCACTAAGATGCTCCTGATTTTACAGGTGAGGAAACTGAGCCACAGAGAAAGCCCTTGTTTTATCCAGTGCTGACTTCCCTGCACCCTGTATTGTTGAGAAAATAGCAACAGGAAAGCTTGGTGTCATTGAGAAATATGACCTTGCCAATGGCATTTCTCTCTGATTGCCTATTTTATTTTCTTTTGTGTTCCTGGTCGTGATGTAAGTTTTGTAGGTACGTAACGTACATATAAAAGGGAGCACAAGGCCTAAGTGTTCGTCTAGCTCAGTGAGTTTTCACAAAGTGAATGTACTGTGCCACCAGCAGCCAGCTCAAGAAACAGAACGTGGCCAGTGTTCCTGAAGCCCAAGGCCCCCTTCTGGTCACCCGCACGCCAGGGTCACCACTGTCCTAACTTCTAACTGCATTGGTTAGTTTTGCCTGCTTTGGAATTTTAGAAGCATAGTTTTATGTTCTTTTGTACCTGACTTCCTTTGTTCAATACCATTTTTGTGAAACTCGTTGATGTTTTTGGGGATGGCCGGAGCTTGTTCGCTCTCATGACTCTACTGTTTTGGATTCAGTGACTATTTTGTGCATACATTTTCCTTCTGCATTCCACTGTAGATGGCCATTTGGGCCCCTGTCACTTTCAGAGTTCACCCCAAAGCTTTACTGGGTCTAGGGAAGAATGTGGTAACCCAAATGCTAATGTCCAGAGCAATCCGTTTTTAGGGTCTGGCTTTCTGTGATCTTCTTTCTCTGTTCTCTGCCTCATCTGGCCCACGGAAGGGCTCACATAATTTTGCATGAAGTTCTAGGTGCCGTTCATCCCTGCCTTCTCTTTCATGAGTCAGTCACCATCCATTTTGTTTCATCCTCATATATATATATTTAAGGTGGGAGGGTTGTCAGACTGTACAAATCAAGACCTCCTGGTCGGGCACTGAAGATGGAGGGCAATGGGGAGCTTCAGAGTGGCTGTAGACCCTCTCCCTCTAAACAACATGTCCAGGAGAGACATTAGGACAGCATGGCACAGTGGTAGGAACAGGGCTGAGAGCCTGCTTCCCAGGCGCCATTTCCTCCTCCCTGGTGTAGGGATGCTCAATATTTACCTCTCTAGGTCCAGCTTTTGCCCTTCTCCATCCTAATTTCTATCTCAGGTGCCTGATCTTACATGTTTTACATCAACAGGCTCCCTTGCCCTCGGGCTTCCTATTGGGTTTGGCCAGTGGTAAACGTGGCAGGAGGTGAGTGGCAGGGGGGAGGGAGGGTGCAGCGCTCAGTGAGCTCTCTGTGTTCCCTCCGCACACACACAACCTTCTCCCCCTTGGGTCATGGTAACCTCTCCTTTCCTCTCCTCCTCAGGCCTGGGGCTTTAGTGCCTCCCTGGCTTTACTGGCCCAGTGGCTGCAGCATCCTTGGGGGCATCTGGCCTCTTTGCCAAGACATCTGTAAACTGTTCCTTTATTAAGCTCTCCTCAGTCACCCAGTGACATCCATTTCCTGCCCAGATTCAAGCTGATATACCCCAATACCTTGAGGTTTATACTGGGGAGAGTAGTAAATGTGTGAGCATAATCTCCGTTGTACCCCCTTCATGACCACCCCCAAAAGAAAACCTCTGAGAGCCTTGCTATTCTTTTTGCCTGAATCTCAGCTAACTGCATGAGGTCTAGTGGGGGGATTATCTTTGCTGCAAACAAAAGTTTGTGTCCCTAGGGTCAGAGTAGGGACCCATGGGAGTGGGGAGCAGGGAGTATATAAGGGAGCAGGGAGTAATAAAATGATTGAAAGTAGGGTGGGTGCCCTCTGCCACCTAGCAGGTGGTCTTCACCAGGGCCCCTCATAAGAGGAGAAATCCTACTCACAAACCATGCTTCTCCACACTTGTTTCTGCTTGTTAGTGCACTGGATTGGGGTATTTTAGGGGGAATGAAAGAACATAGTGCGGTGATATAAAAGTCAATAGATGGTGAGTTGTGGAGTCATATAATTAGGAGTCTGGATAATTTGACTTCCTTACACTGAAAACTTCCACTCCTACAGAATTTCCCACTTTCTATCCTGCATTTTGTTATGTGTAAGCATTTCCCACTGGAAGTCTGATGTCCTTGAAGAAAAAAACCTGTCCAAATATGATTTTCATGATGCTAAAAACATGAGTCTCATACAAATAAAAATGAATACATGTCAACGTTTTTTACACTAATTAACAAGGGAACTAGGAAGATGCTAATGCCAGTTTAGAGCATTTGAGGAACAGGTATTTATTTAGAAAACTAGCTGGGGAAAATCATGAGGAAGCAAATATGTGTTGGAAACAAAACTAGTTAATGTCCTATAGGGCAATGAAACAGTCTGCTTGGAGTTACTTTTTCTTTTCTTTTTCTAGTTTTATTGAGATGTAATTGACGTATAACATTGCATAAGTTGAAGGTATACAATATAATGATTAGACATATGTATATATTGCAAAATGATCTCCACAATAAGTTAACGTCATCATCTCACATAGTTACAATTCTCCTTCTTTGTGTTGAGAACTTTTAATGACTTATTGCTTCTACCAGACAAAAAACACTTATATTTCTGGAGGATGAAAATGTCCAAGTTCGCATGCAACTTTTCATCTGGGCCTTACATAACAGTGGGTGATTGGGGAAACAGAGGTGCATTCTTCTAGAGAATTCAGTAATGCTGACCAGGCCTGTCATCTGTGCTCAGGTATAAACTGATGAGCTTGCAATCATTCTTTTGCTTCATTTCCAAGTTTTGGGTAAGTTGTCTTAACAAACTATGTGCTATTGACTGTCCCACCCCAGCAGAGCACCTGGCACCAAGTAGATGCCCAGGAAATGTTTGTTGAGTGAATCCACAAATAAACAAGCACCCAACCATTTACAGAGAGCAGTTAGCCAAGCTAAGTCAAGGGCCCACCAGCACACTGGCTGCCAGCTTTCCAAATGGGAATCAAACAGTTTGCCTGAAGAACAGAACCGCAGTCCGAACAGGAATAATCTCTACAGGCAGGTGGAAAAGGAACCTGTCCTGGTGGCACACAACCTTCTCTTCCCCTCAGGCCATAGCTGGTCTATGCTAGCTCGGTAACTGTTTATAGTGTCAGGTGGGGTTCCCTAATAAATGAGCATTATAGTTTCTGGCAGCCCACAGAGCTGTACAGGTGCATCATGAAAGTGCAAGGGAGAATTGTTAAGTCTCAAGTCTGAATCTTTGAAAAATTGGTAATGGAGCTGTAAACAAACCCTCACATGTAAATGACAGAAGCAGTGGGCAGAGGCTTGTTTTCCAGTAGACTGTTTTACCCAGTTGGAGTCAGCAAGTGAAAAGATAGGAGAAAGGAGGTGTTCTAGTAATTAAGAAAGCATTTACGTTTTATGCATATAGACCTGTCAGATTTTTGTTTAATCTTCCTGCCCCCGATTTGATGTTTTCAGCATTTGGGCTAAGTTTTTGTGTTTTTTTTTTTTTCAATTGTTGGAAAATATTTTCTCCGGGACCAGCGTCTCCTGAGGGTTCCATTCCTAGGGCACTAGAACTGGGTGGATCGGGAGGTTTTCTGCAGTTCCTGTGCTACCTTACCATGCCCATGGAAGAAATAATGGAGGGCCCGGGTCAGTTAGCTTTTGCTGTGTAACAAACCACTTGGAATTCATTAGCTTAAAACCATGAACATGACATGTATGATTTCTCATGATTCTATAGGTTGTAGTCTGGGTTGGCTCAGCTGGGGCTGGAGGATCTAGGATGGTCTGCATTTGAGAGACTGGTCATTGGCTAACTGGCTGGTCTGGGATAGATCATCTCTGTTCCACCTGCTTCTCATCATCCAACAGGTAGCCCGGAACTCCTCACACAGTTGTCTCAGGATTCCAAACAGCAACAAAAATAGGCAAGTCCCCAAACACAAGTACTTTTCTCTGCCCAAATGCATAGATATTTAGAGAGAATTTGTGGTCATTTTTGCAAACAAATCTACCACAGGTGCAGAAGTACAGTAACTTACCTAAGCTTACAAGACTCGGCAGGGGTGGTGCTGGGATGTAGACCCAGGCCTCTTAACTCCGGGCCCAGGCCCAATACCATGAACCCTTATCCAGGATTCCAAACTTAGGGCCCAGCTCCCTTTAATACCTACTTTAGAGATACTTGGAGTAGAGACATTTGTAGTAGATTTCAGTGAGGGACCTTGACTTTGGGAGTTGAGAGAAATCCATCTTCTTAATTAAGATAATAAGCTAGGCAAGGGTCCCCAAGGCCATCTCCAGCCCAGGCCAAGTTCTGAACTCCCTCATCCCATGCTCTGTGCATTGCCTTCCAGGTTCGGCTTCCCAGCAGCAGAATGCCAGCCTTGACCTGGGCCTCGGGTGCCCCCTCCGCCAATTCTATGTGTGGAGACATAAAATTACTGCAGCGGGTGTTCACCTCCTGGATCTACTTGTCCTTTTGACATCCTACCCTCTGTCGAGGGAAGACATAAAGAGTTGGGCCATTTAGATGTGCAAAAAATCTGTGCTTGAAAAATGTGCCTTGAACAGTTGTCACTTTCTTTGCCACAGATGGAGAAAGCACAACTTGAAAGACTGTCAATAATCCATACTCAATAAATATTTGCCCACACAGTTTGACTTAGAGGGAAGGCAGAACTCCGCAAGGCCAAAAAGCCTGGGCCGAAGCCCTCTGGTGGCCACCCTTGGCCTGTTGTTTACAATGCTGAGCAAATTCACTCTGCCCTCAAATTCAAATGCCCCCACTCCACAGACAAATCCCCTTAGCTTACTCTGTGTGTGTGTGTGTGTGTGTGTGTGTGTGTGTGTGTGTGTGCGCGCTGGTGGTGGGGTCGGAGAGGGGAGGAGGTTGTCGCACCAACAAGAGATTTATCAAAGTGCCCCTTCTAGGCAAATCCACCATTTCCCCTGAGAAAGGCTCTGGAAGGTATCATTTCTCCACCCCCTTACATTTACAGAGATGTTTTAGATGAGGGGTGAAGGTTTCTTTGGCCAAATTGGCTTTCCACCCTTGTACTCTACTTCTTACATGTTTTCTTAGACTTGAAAGAATAATGTGTGGTTCATTTCTGTTCATTCTTCAGCCTAACAGGACATGCAGGAAATGGGTCCTGGAGAGCTCTCACTCTGTTTTCTTTGCCAGTGGAGAAAACACAACTTGAAACATCACCAATAATCCACACGCTTTCAAGATCAAAGCTGTTGACAGAAGTATCTGAGACAAGCCAGTGGGGTGCGGACTTCCATTTTGTCAGTTAAGAAAGAAGAGCAGGGGTGGGTGACCCACAGTTTGGTCCCTTCCCCTGTGCAGTCAGCTCTTGAGGCTCAAGTGCCAAAAGTCGATCATTCTCCGTGTCTTCTAAAGTGTCTCCTGAGATCATAAGTGGGGTCATTCCCAAGCCCTAAAATAAACATTCTTGTGATATATTCTGCCACTATAATGAAAGATGCCTCAGCAATGAGTCAGGCTGTCAACAGAGGGCTCCATTCCCAACCGAGATGCAAACTCCTGCATTCTTGAAACGTGATGTGCCCACATCCTGGCTCGCAAGCTTGGCTGCAAGGTCCGACGGCAAAGATTGAAGCACAGTATCTGGACATTTACCCTCTGCCAGGAATTTGCATTGTCTTTCTTGCTATAAAATAAAGCCACTGATATTTGCTCTGTTCTGCTGCCTGAAGGGGAGTGGTGACCACCACCCACAGGCAGAGACAGCAGAAGGTGGCCAACCTTGCCATCTGTGTGTGTAGCAGTGCACGGTTCTCCCCACGGGTCCTGGTCACTTCTTTCCAACACTTCACACAACAAGCCTCCACCACCCACTCCTGCCACTCCTGTGACGACAGGGATTTCCATGCCCGTCTTCCTGAGTGCTAAGTGCGCCCCTCTGAGAAAGCACATTTTACCGTCTGAAACTGATATTGTTCATTCTCCCAGCTTTCCCTTCCTAGGAGTGCTTGCTCCCCAATCATGTGTAAAGATAATCCATGTGCCTGTTATTCTTTAATTGCCCCAAACAGGGAAATGTTTGCTCTTCCCTTTGAAATACCACCAATGGCATTCCTGAACTTATTTTTAGACGTGTGGAAGTGTTCCAGACAAAAATTGATGCCCGGCACAGATAAAGCCCCAACTGTGTTTATCACGGGTAGGAGAAAATGAGTGTTTTAATTTGGAAGGGGCTCGGCCATATGTCTGGGTGCAGTATGGCTTCCTTTAAATCTGGAAAAAGGAAACAAGCATTGTTGATAATAATATGCAGATGTCCAGCTTCAAATGAGCACATATTGCTAATTAGCTATATTGTTAGTATGCTTTAAGGAGAGAGGCTGCAGTGACATTAATTATCATCTCTGTTATTTGTTGTTCAAAGTCTATGGACCAAAAGTATTGCTAGTAATATCTTCTTTAATATCTTCAATACAGAAGATTCCTGGATTTTTTTTTCTTTAGAATACCACATAAAAGCTACATTAGGGGTAATGAGGGCTGTAGCCTGAGCCTAATTAAAACAAAATCTAAGGAGGCCCCGAGCCATCATTATCATCAACGAGTCCTTACTGGGTGCCCCTGAGTGTGGACTTGGAGGGTGTGGGGTTGTAGATCGCAGATATGGCCTGTGCTTTGCCCTCCAGAAATTTGCCATCCTGTCTGCCTCCAAGAAGTCTGCCAGGTTGTGTTAATCTGGGAATAGTTACTATATAGCCTTTAAGAAAAAAAAAAGCATTAAAATTGCCCTAGTCTTCCACAGTTTGTTACCAGTTTGTGCCTCTCCTGGAAGCTCTGAAAGTGGTCAGATCAGCCCTTTTCTTCACACACCATCCCTTTAGTCAATGCTTACAGAATGGGACAGGTGACTCTTTGCAGACTAGGACAATGATGCTCAGCAACCTTCTTCTGAATGTGGACCCATTGCCCATTTCCATACCTTGATTGCGGCCCTCAAGCTGATGACCCTAATTTGCCCTGTGCCTTGCTTCCCCAAAGGACCCTTTCCTGTCACTCTGCCTGTGCCAAATGCCCAGCTGGGAAGTCTGACCACTGTGGCCCCTTTGAACTTGATGGGGCTGCGGTGATCCCCCTTGGTGACCAGGACAGCCAAAATGAGCAGCTCCAGCCTTGCAGTGGCTGGAGCAGTGGTTGGGCATCCTTGGTCCTGAGCCAGTGATGTCCTGGGAGAAAGGATCCAAATGATGAAGTGTCTGGGTCTGTCATCTTGAAAGTTATACCCAGTCCACAGATAAAGAGATTCTCTCTTCTCAGTTCATGTTGGCAGAACCGTCCCTGGGACATTCAGGGCCAGCTGATGAGAGTGAGGGAGGAGGGAGGGGATCCCAGCACCCTATGGCTTTGGCAGGCCTCTAGGTGACCCCAAGAACGCCACCAGGGAAGTGATGGCTTGGTGGAAAAGTTGCAACACACTATGATAGAAAGCTTTCAGACCAAAGGCTGGTAGGTGGAGAACTCTGAGTTTTGGGCCTGGCATTTATACTGTTTAACTCACTGAACTCTAAGTAAGACAGCAAGTAGCCCTGATCCTAATGCTCACCCCATTCCAGCTCTGATAGCCTTGTGGATCTCTCTGCCAGGCCCTGTGAGGCCTGGGGGAGTCTGTACCCACTGTTTCCTCTGCTAGAATCACAGTGTCTGCCAGCCCACATCCCTCTCTGCTCTGTTCTCTTCACTTGACTTTTACTTGCCTTTTCAATCTCAGCTCAAACATCATTTCCTCAGAAAACCTTTCTTCCTTTTTAATATCAGTATTCAAAGTAAGAAGTTTTATAATTCCGACCTCAAATGGTGACAGTAGTTTTCTGGCTTTCTCTTTTATGTGAGTGTCATCATAGGCTTGTAGATTTTCATAGATTCAGTATGCAGTGGTCACCTACAAACTTTTTGTTTTTATACCCAAATTGTCTAATCTTTGTGCAGTGGGGGCTCTTCAAGCTGGCTCCCGTGTTGTTCTGGGAGGACACTATTAATCGTTGGAAGCTTCCTTGCTCTCTGGTACAGCAAAGTATCCCAAACTCACCTGTGCTTCGCTGCCCAAGTTCTGGAATCAGCCTTTTGTCCAAAGAGTTCTGGCTCCTTTCAGTGAAGGCAAACTCCTTGAACTTTAATCATAGCATTTTAGAACAAATTATAGGAAATACTGCATTACACAGTGAGTAATAGATTTGAGAAATGTATAGATGCTGAAATAAGGAGGAGATTCTATTAAGTGTATGGAGAAGGGTGCAGATGGCAGATTTGGAATTGGAGATCAGGAAAGTTAGCAGCCGAACTGAGCATCAGTAGCCTGGCTGCCACTGTGAAGTCCACTGTGACGATTCACACATGCCCGTCAGTATCTCCATTACCTGGGGATCGTGTTCAACTGCAAAGAACAGAGAACCCAACTTTGAGTCGTTTAGCTGAACAGGGCTCTCACCTTTGTATCTGGAGTCATAGGTAAAAAATTAGAGTTACAACAGGGGACATTGCTCCTGGGACTACTGCCCCATCAATGTTAACGTTAATGTTCATGGCAGTGGTAACAGAAGATCAGAGGTCACCATTCCAGGACAGATATCATGGCTCTACTGTGCTATCAGGGACCCTGGCCCCTCTTTCTTTCCATTCAGCCACCTTTAGAGTATGACCTTCAACCTCATGCCTGCCAGCGGCCTCATTTCACCTCAAGCACTTGACAGCACATTTCAGGAAGCAGAAAGTGGAAGAGAGAAAGGCAAAAGGCAGACTGACCCTGCTTCCTGGTCAGCAGCCCCATCCAGCGCCTTGCACTTCTGTCTCATTGGTCAGTGCTGTCACATAGCCGCCTCTAACTACAGTGGCTTCTGGGAAATGTAGTTTTAGCCAGACACATTGCCACCTGAAACAATACTGCATAAGCAAAAGACAGGAATGAATATTGGATAGGCAATCCCAATGTCTGCCAACTTAGGCAAAAAACAGGCCTGCATGAGCATGGAGTCTCTTTTATTATTATTGTTAACATTTTATGACTGATTTTTTCTTATTTTAAAGAGGATTTTAAGTTGTAAAATAATGGAGGGGCAGGATCCATGCACAGAGATGGGGATCATCAAGCAGTGGCTGGATAATTGGGCCACCGTAGACCCCCTGCCTCAGTATTGACCAGTCAGTGCATGTTGTATAAACCACATAAAAGCTTAGTTCTGCTTCTCCTTTTACTGGTAGTCACAGCTCTCAAATTAGAGTTGCAGAGAGAACATTACTCCTGGGGCTGCAACATCATTGCAGATTGAAGAGCGGCTCAAAGACTCATGGTGGGTAAGGAAGTGTTTTCCCAAACTGAGCAGGCCCCCTCACATCATATGAATTTAGGCAAAATGAATCCTGAAGCACCTTGGAAAGTATGGTGATGGTTTTTTTCTTCAGTTCCTGGACTTTCCCCAAGCTAACGTCTTCTGAAATGAGTGCTTGCTTTTCTGAATGAAACATAAACTATTTAAAGCTTCATTTGTGAGATCCGCCCTTCCTGAGAATCTTCACTCTGCTAGAATAAATTACAGGGCAACTCAATGAATGACATGGTGATATAGAGGCAGTACTGTCCATCAACCAAGACCTCTGAGGGGGCCTCTGTGGGTAAGATGTGCAGTGTGCCCTTGAGAAAGGGTAAAGAAAAGGCTTTTTCCTGCATTGTCAGCAGATCTTCGCTGCTGTTTCCCACCCTGGATTTAAAATCTAGATTACTGAAATAATGGCTAATCCCAAATCTTGTTATTGAAGAAAGCAGAGTTTATTTTATATGAACCATTATAAGACGCCTTTCCCCTATCCTAGGACTTCCAGTTTCTAAACAGTTTGGGAGCATGCCACTGCAGGGAGCCAAGGTTTCCAGTTAAATATGTTTGGTAGAGATGCAACAGTGATTAAGATATCCAGAGGTTGTGATTAACATTTCTTTATTACTTCCTGTCTTCCAAATGCTTTGCAAACACTGAGTTTGCAGGGGGCAGGGTGAGGAGGATTGCAGAAAGATGGAGAAATACCACAATTGTGTGCCTAATTCAAGCCAAAACAGACTTCAGCTCCAGTCTATTCCCAGCAGAGGTGCTTGTGGCCTGAACTGTCCGGCCAGTTGCCCTAACTGGTCACATCCCTTTTCATGTGCAGACACAACCCAGCCTGAGTGGTCTTGACCGTTCTGCTGGCACAGTACAGGACTTTCCTTAACTATCTGCTATGTTAGGTGGAGGATCATTGAATTACAGAGAGTTTAATGAGTTTTGTAGGTCTGTGAGTAAGCCAGGATCATTCTGTGGTGGTCTATCTCCTACCAGGAAAAATTCCAGTCAGGTCAAGAAACCAATCAGATCCAGTCACTGGTTCTTCAACCATCTAAGCAAAATGCCAAATAACAACAAAAGTACAGTTCCTATGTCTTCTTCTAAAATATATGTTTTAGGAGGGGAAAGAGTCCTTCATCACAGGGAACAGCAAAGAGAGCTCCATTGTTAGCCCAGCTGGGCAGAGTGTGTCCCAGTGGCTACAATGGGCTGGAGTCTCAGGTGATCCCTCAAGCAACTGGCAAGGAAATCCTGTGCCTCTTCTGAGGTTTATATTCCCAAGACCCGTGCAAGGAATTCTCCATGAGAATCCAGCTGTCCTCACTAACACTGTTTGGGGTCAGAGACCCAGGGAGCAAAGCAAGGGAACAATTGCATCAGTACAACTGGGCTGGGATAGAGATCCCGTATGGTGAGGATGGACTGAGCATGCTTCTTCCTCACCCTCTTTCTCTGTCTTTCTCTCTCTTCTCCATGTACTGAACTCAATCGCAGCATAATACACTCAGCCTCCGTTGTGTTGAGCAATGCCTGGGAATGCCGGGGCAACTCACTCTATGAGCGTGTGCCAGGAGATGAAAGCCATGACAGAGAGGTGGCTGGAAAGGTGAACAAAAACGCTGCCCTGGTACATCTCCTGAGCAAAAAGGGAGGGATGGCAGGCAGAAACATGATGAGGGCAGCCAGCTTCCCCCACTGTAACTCTCTGTGTGTTTTAAAGAGCAGACTGCAGACACGCTATCTCAGTCCTACTCTTAGAACACCCCCAAAGGTGGCCTCTGCACCCACATTTTTATTCCTCAGCTTCATTTCTCTTTAAAGAGATATAGGAAACCCCACTCCTTCGGGTTACCTCTCTAAGAAGGTGTTATCTGCTGCTTGTGTTTTATCCTCGGCCACTCCTGACCTTGTGTGTTCAGAGTCAGGAGTGTTTTGGTACCAGATATGACTCTTTGACTGGCTCAAAGGCACTGTGGTGGGGCAGGGAGCGAGGGTGGAGACAGTGGGCTGGAATATACATGACAAAACCCCAAACATGCCCAAAAATAATAAGAACACTAACCACTGGCCCAAACTCTGGTGAAATTCTATCTCCACATCCTCCTCCACCAGTAAACATGAAAATGCCATCCCTGTAGGAATGGAGGAAGCCTCCAATGAGAGGTCCAGGGAGACTGAGAGGAGAAGAAGGGCTGGTTGGGAAAGAGGTCCAGCAACTTCTACATTCTTCAATCTCTGAAAAAATTTTCCCCAAGTGACAACTAAATAGAGACATTTTTCACTAGCTAGGAAAAACAAACAGACTTGCACTTTTCCCTTCAGAATAAAAGCATTACATTTCAGAATGCCTTCTTGTTACTTTTTCTTTGGATGTCCCTATCTCTTTATCCTCATCTCATGCCATCAACCCTATTTCACTCCAGACTTGCCTCCCTGGCCTTCTTTCTGTTCCCCAAATGAGCCAAGTTCATCCCTACCTCAGAATTGTCTTATTTGCTGTTCCCTCTGCTAGAATGTTCTTCCTCCAGACTGTTGTGAGTGTTCAAGTCTCACCTTAAATATCACCAGTATGGAGAGGTTTTCCCTCACCATCCACCTAATGCTGTCCCTGGCTACACTCTATCATTTTCTTCTTTCTTTTCTTCCTTGCAGTCTCCACTCTCTGATCTGGTTTTATTTATCTATGTATTTACTTATTCCCCCAACTAGATGTACAATCCAAGAGAAAGGGGCCTGTGTCTGTCTTGTTCATGGGTCTATCTCCTATGCCCAGCATGTGGGTGACACTTGCTGATTGGATGAATGGGAGGATGGATGGATGGATGGATGGGTGGGTGGGTGGGTGGGTGGCTGGATGGATGTAGAAATGAATGAGTGGATGGATGGATGGATGGATGGATGGATGGATGGATGGATGGATGGATGGATATGGATATAATCAATGATCTGGCTCAAGTGTTTTATCCAGTGTGGTCAGATCTTTTGCTCCATGGCATGCACTAAAGAAACAAATTTTGGACACTGGGGTTAGAACTAAAGCCAGAGTGGTTATAATTAATTGAAGCTGTGAGAAGGGAACTATAATTTGGTTCCAGTTCTAAATGAGCACCTATTCTCTTTCAAAATGTAATTGTATACTGATGTGCTTTGATGTTTAAAAAATATCCCATAACCCATTAACCCTCAGAAAATTCCCAAGTAGCAGCCTGGGGAAAGTTTCCTGATTATTTGGCTTTTTGAAGATAGAGAAATTAAACCATGGGGAATGAAAATGAGTTAGGAATACCATCCTGGCTAAATTCCAGCCACTGGAATGGTCCTTACTCCTAATTTAATGGACTGTTAAGAGTGACATTTTTAAATCATGCATCTTTATTTGTCTGTTTGCTTGTTTGTTTGTTTTAGAATAACCTCAACATAGAAAGTGACTCTATATCAGAAACCAGCTTTCCTCTCTCCAAGGAAGCACTGGGGGAGCGTCAGGACCACCAGGCTTCCCACCAACCCCTCCCCAGGCAGCGATTCCGGCAAGAGGCTGGGCACCCTTCATTGCAAAGAGATGGTCCCAGATCCTTTCTCCTTGATCTACCAAATTTTCCAGATCTTTCCAAAGCGGATATCAATGGGCAGAATCCAAATATCCAGGTAATGCTTGGCAGCTGAAAGGTGGAGGAAAATGAAACAATCCATCTCTTTATTTCCTGATCTCATTCCAAAGCAACTCTGCCTTACCTCACTTTTCTTCTTACCCCCTTAATGAATACTTCTTATGATCTTATTATTTCTATAAGAATAGTGTTGTATTTATTCTTTGTAGCACCCTTGATTGTGAGATGATCCATTATTTTATGAACCACTAAAAAAAAAACACTGCTGATTAAAGTATGACACATGGATGCTTGTCAGATACACCCTGATTTCAGAGATATCGAAATGTAATGATAATAATAATTATTATTATTATAAATTCCCTGAAATTGTTGAAGTATGGCTGCTATAGGAAAGGGTTGATCTAACAGGTGAGTAGAACAGCCAAATCATAGTACCATTTCAGAGGTACACAGGAAGGTAGTCTCTCTCAAATGCCTCTCTAGCTTACCTTGGACACCAGAAATTTCTTCAGGAGGTGATACTTAATTGCTCTAAAATGTAAATGAATGATAAACAAAATTGGTAAGAGGAAGAGAGGTGAGGACAGAAGTTCCTAAGGGAGGGATGAATTCATACCACTAAGATGGGATGGGATGAAGCTGATGAGGGGAATGGGAGGCTTGGGAAAGGGGTGTCTAGGACTGAAAATAACAGTCACCTAAACTAAGCTAGACGATATGCTTTACAAAGCAAACGTTGATCCCACTGGACTCTCCCAACACCCTCATGAAGTAGATGAAGCACACGTCATTTTCCCAATATTATCAAGAGTGCACCAGGTACTCAGGAAGTTACTATTTGGTTTGCCAAGGGCACATAGCTAGTAAGCAGTCAGGGCTCAAATCCAGGCTCTCGGGCTCCCAAGAACATTCACCTACCAACCAGTATTTCAGAGACAAATGTCTAATTTTGAATTTTGCTCATACCTCCCATTGTTCCTGCCTAGAGATGGTCCCCATGGTGCCTGAAGGAGGTGCACCCCCTGTGCAGCTCCCATCCTTGTTTGCCTGCTTCCATACTTTTAAGCTTTGTTTTCAATTCTTTTCTTTTGGGGAGGGGCAGCTTTTTCTTACTCTTCCTCCCTGTGTCAAATTCCAATTAGCTTACATGGCAGAAAGTTCCTGAACCTGACCCCAGAGCAAATGACCCTTAATTCACTTAACTCTCCTCTTAACCTAGTGTTATCTGCATGACACCATTTCAGGTCTCATTTCCTCGGCCAGAGGTGTTTTGTGCATAACACCAGCATCATGGTGACTAATGAATGTCACAGAGAATACACCTGAATTGAATACATCAGCCAGCCCCTACTGTATATAAAATGCTGTGTTAAGTCATGAAAAATTAAGAAATGTAAGGTCTTCTCCTTCCAGAAAACAATATAGGTGTGAAGAGCCAGCTACCACCTAAGACAGAGCCAAAGGGATCATGGAGGCAGGGGAAGAAAAACACTGTGTTCCACAGTGTGCAGATCTGAGTAGATGGGAAAAGGTAGGGCAGGATCCTGGTGAGGGTGCAGAAGTGAGAAATGTTTTGGAGGTCACTCTTTGACAGTGCATGCACAGAAATCACTGCATGCACCTATTAATACTTCCTGTGAGTCTTGTACTGGTCTAATTGATGGACTAGAAAAATAGGGCTGTGTTCCACTGCCCTCTCTGCAGGAGCAGCTGCATGGCTCTCTGCAAAAGAACAAAGGAAGCACTCGGGGAGGTGCAGATTGGCAGAAAGGGCATAGGCATTCCCTTACTGTTGCCCCCATCATGCCTTTATCTGCAGGAGAAATTTTTTCTCATTTATAGATTTTATGTTTTCAGGACCAGATCACCCTCACTCCAAGGGTGCTTAGGCCATGCCCCAAAACCGTTTTAGGTTTGCTGTGGCTCACATGTTTTCCCCAAGATGAAAAATAATCACTGTAGGGCTTAATACTGAGGATTGAACTATTAACATGATAGATTTAAGAATTACTAATTTAAAGTTACAAGAACTGGCCCCGATGCAGGGTAATAGAAGGCCACAAAGAGACTGTCCTCTCACTGGAAAGTTACACAATGCATGGGCTCTACCTAAGACCTGACTTTCGAGTAGAATTTCTCAGGATCCCAGTTCTCTCTCCCAGGTACATCATCAACCAGGAAACCTCCAGGGCTCACTTGGGCCTTTTTAAACACTGACCTAACTGTCAGGGAAGAACACTAGTACAAAGGCAGTTGGGATCCTTGAGCTGGGAGACCCAGATTACATTTCCAAAAAGAAGAAAAGGGCCACCATGAAGTGCTAAGCCCTGTACAGCCCAAGTGATGGGTGTGTGCATAAGCTCAGTGGAGCAGCCATGGTTACAGCCCATTTTTTATCATGATAAGCTGTGCTGTTTAGCAGATGGAAAGTGAAGACTCCTTTGGTATAATTCCACCGGACTTCCTGAGGGACTCTTGGAGTTGATGGGCATGAAGAGATCTAGAGGGAGACGAGGGAGCAGAGAATAAATGGGAGGTCAGTTATCACTGAATTCTGGCAAAGCCTCTCGGACTTTTATAAAATGAGCGTCCCTGCACACTGTCAGAAAAGTATGGCTGCGGAGATGGTACAAGTGGAAATTATTTGCCTGTCTCTTCTGAAACCCCAAGCCCTGTTTGCATAGACTTACAACAGAAAAAGTAAGAATCATTGCTTTGTTTCAACTCTGTCTTACCACCACCCAGCCAGGGAGCAAGAAGTTCACTTCTAGGTGCTGTTTCTGAAAAGGACACCTTGGAGCAAGGGTGGGAGGGGAACAGGGCCACTTGTATAAGGTCCCCATACTTCTCTTGAGTTACTCTTTGAAAAGCAAACATCACCGTAACTCCCAAGAGCATTGGGGTTCCCCGTAGTGCCAAATATCAGGGTTATTGGCAGAATGGATTAGAAATGAATGAAGCTCCAGTTCAAAAACAATTGCCAAAAGCCCAAAAAGACTAGGCTAACACCATCATTTTGCCCACTGCCTAATTGGATCGCTCCATTTCTGCTTTGTACAACCCCTGTGTCTGTTAACCGTCCGCAAGCAGGACAGAGGGAGAGAGCAGCCTGTTTCCTATGTTTTATTGATGTGATCACCTGGCAGGCCTAAAGAAAAGAAAATCGAGCTGCATTTCTGGCCTTCTCTTTCTGGAAGACCACAGAAGGTTAATGTTGATCACTCTGAAAGATCTTCAAAGAAAGAATGAAGCAGCTGCTACCCCGGGGAGCCCCAGCCTTGGGTCTGCCAGTGTGTGTGTGTGTGTGTGTGTGTGCATGTGCACACACACACACACAGCGCTGGCCACTGCCGCCCATGCACCACTGCACTTGAGTAAACCAGTTCCCTGGTGGTCCTTTAAAAGATGAGGTGCTTTCTAAAAGGGGGTGATGGTTTCCGTGTTGGCAGCCCTCACCCCTTCCTTAGAGCTCTGCTCTTTTGTTGAAATCCACTGGTTTGACACGGGGCAATTCAGCCAAGCAGACAACCCCACTGGTCACCGCGGGCCCCTCAAAGCATTTTCTCTCCCTGGGGAGCAGAGTGAAGACAGGTGAAGGGCACATCAGTGTGTCGGCTTCCGCTGCCAGGGCCCCTGGCCATGTCTCCCCCTTTCCCTGGCAACCTGCCTCTCACCCCCACCTAGTTATCTGAACAGGAATTCGATACCCCTCTCGCAGAGCCACCCTCAGTCCCTCCAGTGTCTGCAAGTGTTTCCCACGCTCTGGGACTGGGGCCCACTGTCCCTCCTGCCAGACAGCCCAGGCCTTTCCGAAGTGACATTGCCGAGCCCATTGCAAAGGACCACATCCCTCCTGGGTCTCTTGACTCTTAGGAAGGAAAATCCTTTTAAAAGCCCAGCTTTTTAAAGCGTTTTATAACCCCCGTGAGCCAGGTGGCCGCTATCCCAAGTGGATCAGGCTTTCCATTTTAAGATTGGCTCCAGGCTGTGGAAGTCAGTGGGACAAACATAACAATGCACAGAATAGAAAGAAATAGCCTCAAACTCCTGAACCCAATCTCCATATTAAATTTAAAACAATACTTGAGGGTGGGTTTTGTTAGAAATAAATAAGTACACCATTCGGGAAAGACCGTAAATCCCCCAGGACAAGTTAGGCTTGAACTTTAGTTTCCTTGGCTGGGTTTTTGGTCCGCAGCTCATGGTCGAAGACAAAGACAAAAATCTCTAAAATAAACTCATTATTAGTCTTACTGCATCAATTTATTACCACAGTAGCTTTTCACAACCAAATATTTCTCTTTTCTGGATCAAGCTGAGATTAGTATTCATTACAACCATATACTCATTTCTTTTCTTCCACTGAGGGAGACTTAAAAATAGTCATCTAAAGGCCTTTTCTTTCCTTGCACCGACTTACTTACATGGCCATCGGCCTCTTGAGTGCTACAAGATTCAATCAGATGGCTTAGCTGGGGCTACAAGCATTGTACCTGCTTCTACTACTTTTGATTTCCCCTTCTTCCTTTGTCTCCAAAATACTTTTGTAATGGCAGGTCTGGCCGAGTCAGAACCAAAAAATTTCTGTACGCAAGACATGGACCTACACACCCATGGGGACAAGACTATTGTTAATATTCTTATAGGGGCATTGCTGTCCAAACAGAAGCTGCAGAGCTCACTACCTGCATTGGGGATCTGATGCCACCATTTAGCTGGCCAGGTTTGGCCTCCATGGCTTTGTGCAGATTACTCTGTACCTCAGCTTCCTTGTCTATAAAATGGGAATGATAATATTACCAATGAGTACCTACAGGACGGTTGTTGTGAGGATTAAGTGAAATCGTCCGTGTGAAGTGCTTATAGCGTATCGCACAGGGACAAGTATATATATGGTGACCTTCCCCAAACTGGAAGATGAGGGTTAGTGATGACAAAATGGGCATGAAGATGACAGAGGAAACATGTATAAAATAATTTGGAATCAGAAGACTTAGTTTTGAGACCAGTTTTACACCATCTTGGCTGTTCACCTCCAAGCCATTTTCTATGCCTGAAATGTGGGTCTAACTTGAGTAGTACAGGCAATAATGTTTAGACAAGCTTACTGCTGCAAGCCTTAAGGCATTAACCTCACTTAGCTGGGGTGGCCACAGTTATTTTAGAGCAGCAGTAGGTCTGAGAGGAGGGGACTATATATCTTCCTAGTCTGTTTTCCTGTCTATCTCCTAATCTGGGGCCTAACCCTTCGCTGGAGATTATTTTCCTGTCTCTGAATGCTTTGTGCTCCTGAGGAAATCACTTTACCTCTCAGGGCTCATTATCCTGTCTGGGAAACACCAATCCATGCCTGCTTAAGTAACCACAACTCTCAAGGCTTAAAGTACCAATGAGCTAGAAGATTCTCCTGCATTGAGAAGGTCAAGGCTTCTGTATTCTCAATGTTGTTAGTTTCATATCAGACTGAGAATTATGTTAGTTTTCCTATGGAAATGCTCTTCAGAGCAAGAGTAAAGAGTTTGTTTCTAAGAAATGTTTTAACTATCAAGAGGGGGAAGAAGCTGGTAACATTTCATAGCATCTTGTGCTCATTTCCCATTATTGGACAGAATTCCCTAAACTGGTACCTATTTTGGATTCTCTTTTTTTGGAGCTGATGAGGTCTGCCATGAGTTGGACTTTTGAAAGAGTTCTCTTTCTTTTACTGTCTTAATTTATGGTGTGGGAATGTCCAGAAGAAATTAATGTACTAAGACACTTCAATTATGTGTATTAAGGAAGAGAAAGGCTGGTAATATCTTTATAAGCATGGAATTGCCTGCACTCACTCCCACACCTTTAGCTCATCACATTGATTCAAGGCAACTTTATAAATGGATTCTTTGATGCTAAAGTATATGTAAATGCATGAGAGCAACAGGAAATATAAAACTAACCCCCACCATTCGAGAAGGCACTGATCATGCTCATTAAGTCTCTTTAGTTGGATGCCTATGAAATTTCAGGTTCAAGATTAGATTTCTTCTTTTGATATCAGTATAAGGTTTCTGCATTATTAACCGTAGGGAAAGGTGGATCCTAAGGTTTGTGTGCTTTTTGTTTGCTTTCTGTTTTTAATTCAGATGGGGCAGCAGCTAGAAATTAAAGGTGGAAAAAGAAACCTCTAAGCTGTTGAGATTTAGTCATCGATATAGTTTTTGGAGTGGATTCATATTTTGCTACTTATTGCCTGGCCAGGCAACAAATCTATTTTGTTTGGATCTAAGCAGCAGTTTGGGAGAAAAGAAATCATATTGACGGTAATAGCTTAAAACATGAAATTGTTTTTATTCCCAGCTTGGAGAAACTGCAGAATACGTTTGGCTTAGGCAATCCCTTTGACCCGGTCTGAATACAAATGGAATACCAAAACTGTTGGGCATGCTCCCGCTTATCTCCTACCCAGAGACAGATTTCATTACCATAATTGTAGGCTTGCCTGGCTCTAGGCAGCTTCTCCCCCTCCTGCGAGACCCTTAAAGCCTTATAGACAATTGTTGGGCTTGGTGGTTCTGTGTGCAGGCAGAGGGGATGGGGACTGTAGAGGAGAAACGCCCAGCATTGCCCTGCCCTGCCCGGTGCAGTCCCGTGCGGCTGGGGGCACCTTCTGCCCTTGGTCCAGGTCGCCATCACTTGCCAACAGCCCGTCCAGCAAACAGCAGTGATCCCAGATGGACAACGTATTCCCTTTCTTCTCTTCCCCTTTTTCTTCTTAGGGAACTATAGGAAGTTCCATAATTATTTATAGGTATGCAAGGGATGCTTACAAGACTGGAGTAATGGTGGTGGCACGGAACTAAGCCAGCCATGCCCTTCTAGGTATCCCACACCGGAGGGAAAGATGCCCTCGGTTTGCCGCAGCCCATGGTTACTCTAGGATTGAAGGCCACGTTCTGGACCTTGTGTCTGGGCCACACAAGGCCACAGCTCAGGCCTACCATTGGCTGGGCAACTTTGTTTTATCAAAGAGAGTAGAATTCAGACCTTCCCATTCCTAACACAAAAGGAAGGAACTGTTTGTCCCGGGGGTAGGCACACCCCAGTGCAATTTGGCAGAGCATCCCAGCAACTCAGCTGCCAGCTTAAAGCAAAGCTGGAAGTGCATCTGCCCAGTACATCTTGCGCTGATTACTGGGAGCACATGTTTCTGATTCATTTGCACATAACTTATCCAGGGGGTGTTGCAAGGGCAGTGTGATGGCCAAAGGAACCCAGTGAGTCTTTTATTATATTTCTTAAACAAGTTTCTCTATGTTGATTGTCTGTCAGAGCCAAGAAACTACATTCTTCCAGCCCCATGACTTCAAAACAGGCTCCGTAAATCCGAGAGCAAGTTCTAACCTTGGCTGCGGGACTGTGCTCCGACCCTGAGGGTTGGGTGAGGAGTGTACACACTGGGGCTGGACTTTGGGATGAGTGAAATCACAGCTGTGAAGCCCGGGTCTTGAGGACCTTGTGCTCACATCTCTATACAACCCGTGGCACCCAGGCCCCCCACCAGCTTCTGAGTCCCCTTTGTTCCCTCAGTCCCATGAGAAGATGGTACCTCTGTTATTTTTTGAGAGGAGTGTGGTAAATTTGGGAGGACCACGGGCTCTGGAGCCAGAGTATCCACATATGCCACTTACTAGCTTGTGACCTCAGGCGAGGTGGTAACTGCTCTGTGTAACAGTTCTTCCTGTCTGTCAAAAGCTGCCTTTTCCTATCTAGCAACCACCCCAAAACTACATATCTTAAAGCAGTGACCACTGGATTGCTCACTGTCCTGGGGGTTGGGAGTTTAAACGGGGCTCTCAGCTGGATGGTCTGGGTGACCTGCCTGGGCTGGAGGATCCAAGAAGGCCCCATCCGTGACTGGGGCCTTGCAGCTGGCCACTGGCTGAGGTGCTCGGTTCTGTGTGGCCTCTCCCTTCATGTGGTCTCTGGGTGCAAGGCTTCCTTACACAGTGGTAAGAACATCACGAGGGAATGAAAATGGAGGTTACAAGACCTCATAAGGCTTGCCACAATGACTCCTGCCATATTCTACTGCAGAAAGTGAGTCACAAGGCCAGGCCAGATTGAAAGAGAGGGGAAATAAACTCCACCTCTGGATGGGAGGTGTGTGGCCCACACAGACAAGAATGGGAGGAATCGCCAGGCCATCTTTGCAAATGATCAACTATAGGGGCCAATCAGTAGTCCCGACCTTACAAGGTAATGTATGCAGAGGATTTAGAACAGAGTTAGTAAGTGTTCAGTTTTATTATAATTATTCTTGTCTCACTTCGGGAACCCATATAGTGCATGTTTACTCCTTGAATTAAAGATTTCCCAGCAATGTTGTCATCAGTGAATCAGGACCCCTAGTGATGAATTGTCTCCTCCTACCCCGAAGCCCACGTACATCACAGTTCTCTAGCCAGGAGGCTTGCCAGGCCTTCCCTGGACGTTTTCTGTTCCGTGTCACCATGCAGTCTCAGCTCTCCTTCACCATTGCCCCAGGCTCCCTCAGACTTCCTTCTGAGGGTGCCCAGCCTGGAGGCTGGTGACTCCTTGTTGACCCTGGCCTCTCTGGATTCTTCAGGTCACCATAGAGGTCGTGGACGGTCCCGAGTCTGAAGCAGATAAAGATCAGCATCCAGAGAATAAGCCCAGCTGGTCAGTCCCATCCCCTGACTGGCGGGCCTGGTGGCAGAGGTCCTTGTCCTTGGCGAGGGCCAACAGCGGGGACCAGGACTACAAGTACGACAGCACCTCAGACGACAGCAACTTCCTCAACCCCCCCAGGGGGTGGGACCACCCGGTCCCAGGCCACCGGACTTTTGAAACCAAAGAGCAGCCAGAATATGGTGAGTTTACCAGCCAGTAATATAACATTGGTGGGGAGAATCAGTAAGGATGGCGAGGGCTCACGGACACGAAGCCAAGCAAAGCCCAGCTTATGGTATGTGGCTTTTGGTCTGCTACGAGGTGTACCTCGTAAGAAGTTCCACAGAGGCCCCAAGGAGGCACCAGCAGCCACATTTTTCTGGAAAGACTCTAGTTGTAAAATCGTACCAATTATCTGAGAAGAGGATTATTATTTTAGTTAGGAGTCTTTGAGGTTCTGCCTTTTTTCCAAAAAAATTTTAGTTTTATTTCCAAAAATGAAGACATCACCAAATGAGCTTCCTTGTATATTTTACTATACAGCTGCTTCCGCTGACCAGGCATCCGTGTTATGTTTGACATGGGCAGTGAAGTGGTCCGTGGGAATCCACCCGAACACGCTTTACACATTGTCAACACATTTCAAAACTCCAAGTTGGAACTTGTAGTTTCTCATGTTTATAAACAGGATGGGTGCGGTAGCAAACAACTTATGCATTCAGTAATTGGGATAGAAGACAGAGTGTGTGTGTGTGTGTGTGTGTGTGTGTGTGTGTGTTGGAGACTCATCTCAACTCCATCAGGGACCCAGGCTCCTTCTATCTTGGAGCTCCACCAACTGCTAGGGCCCGATAATTATGCACTGATGCTCTGCATCTGGCTGGCAGCCAGAAAGACAAATGGGAGCCTGGAAAAGCCACACGTGCTCTTAGCCTCTTCCTCCTGGAGATGACACACAGTGTAGTCTGCTCAGATTCTATTAGCAAGACTTGGTCACATGGCCTCACATAGATGCAAGGGAGGCTGGGAAATGTAGTCTGTGTGTGCAAGAAGAAGAGGAAACTGATTTGGCTAGCATCTAGCCAGTCTTTGTGGGGAATCAGGCAATGTACCTTGTGTGATAAGAATATGTGATGTCTTACACGTGCATCCGTCATCATGATGTTCTTGTGGCTGCACCATCAGCAGGCTTAGGGACAAACACTATATGATGAGGATTATTTGTACCATTTGTAACTTCACCCTTTCCCCCATATTTCAGGAGAAAGACCAGTTGTATGTTGGACTGTCATTTCTGCCCACTCATAGATGATTCTAGACAACTTCCAAAACAGCAAGACATTTTTTTTTTGTCTAGACGCATCATTCAGTTGTTCAACAAACATTTACTAAGAGCATGTCATGTGTCTGGCACTGTGCTAGGTTCTGGGAATCCAAAAATGCGAAAGACATAGTCCTTCCCTAAAGAGGATCTCACCTATCTGTGAACAAAGAGAAAAATTAAGTGACAGAGCGAAATAGTGCTGTGGCAGACACACAGCAAATGTTAGGGGAGCAGAAAGAGAATTACCATATCCATTCCAGGCGAGAGGCTCCTGAAACTCTCCCCTTTCCCAGAGGAAGCCTAATTTATTTATCTTCTAAGAGGAAGAACTTGTAATAGTACCCAACATTTATATAGCACTTACCATGTGCCAGTCGCTCTTCAGGGCATCTCACATACATTAGCTCTCATAATTGGCAGACACCCCATTTCACAGATGGGATAATTGAAGCCTGGAGACATTAAGCAACTTGACCTCAAGCATCAGGACCTGGGATTCATCTCAGACATCTGGGTCCAGAGTCTGTTCTCTTAACCCCTTATACTGCCTCTCTGGGAAGACCATAACTCATCCTTTAGGATAGGAGAGTGTATCTGGAAATAGGTGCTTACATTGGGAGGTAGGAACTGGGGGGAAAGTCCAGTGCCATTAAATGAGAGAAACATGGAACATTGCTGGGTGCTCACCTGACATTGCTCAGATTTTCAGCTTAACCAGTTCACTCAGCTAACTCTCAGCTAACAGAGAACATTGTTTCTGGGAATGGGCCTCAGACCCTCAGAATCAGGGTTCTTTGGTTGCCAGTTAAAAAATGCCAATCCTGGCCCCAACCCCTCCCTTCTATACCAACAGTCCCCAACGTGTGGTCCCCAATTCAGCTTCATCAGCCTCACCTGGGACTGTGTTAGGAATGCAAATCTTCAGGCTCCACCCCAAGCCTATTTCAAGCCTACTGTCAGACATGCTGGGGTCAGTCCTGAACAAGCCTTCCAGGGTCTTTGATGCATTGAGCACCACTATTCGAGAGCAATGGTTCTGAGCCTTGGCTTTTCATTAATTAACTCACCTAGGCAATATTTTTAAAATCCCAATGCCCAGACTTATCTCCAGAACAATTAGATTGGTTTCTCTGGGGGCAGGCAGGGCCCAGGCCTTAGTGTGTTTTAAAGCCCCATGGGTGACCCGCATATTTAGCCAGGTTGTGGGACGCTGCTGTCCTACTGAACCAGAATGTCCAGGACTGAGACCTGGAGCCTGTCTTTCTTTGCTTCTTTATTCCTTTTTCCCACCAATGTCACCAGTTGATTCTCATGCTCACTGAAGGCAAGACCACCACTAGAAACAATGTTTTCATCTAAAGCTTTTAGAGTTTACTCTGCTGAATGCACAAACATTAAGGGCATCCTCTCCATTTCAATCCTGAGAACAGAATCTGCTGCTGTGAGGGAAAGCACTGTGGCTGTCTCAGCCACCTGCACCCCGGCTTTTTAGGCCTGGATTACCAAGGAAGTGCCTCCCATCTGGACCTTATAACACCCCTGGGCCATGGAAGAACTTCCATCTTTTAAGATTTTGTAGTATTTCTTAGTAACTTCTCCATCATTAGACTAGATGCCAGGAGTGCTACTTTAGAAAGAGAATATTGCCCCTGTTGATACCTCTAAAGCCGTGCTTCTCAGACTTTAATGTGCACGCGAATAACCCAGGGGACTTGTTGAAATATAGCTTCTCGTGCAGTAGATGAAGCTGACCCTGCTTGCTGGCCCTTGGACCACACTGAGTAGCAAGAACCTAAAAGTGTGTTGTAAATGCTTGGTACATTTGCACAACGAATCGATTCCTGCTTCTCCAACTGACTCACAGGGAATATGTGATTTCCAGAATTCCACACAGCATCAGACAGGCTGAGTCCTCTTTTATTCCAATCAACAATAAACAGCTGGGCAATTTCTAAATATTTATCCCTGTGTTGGGTGCCACGGAGGACACCAGCAGAGAACATATTACCCAGGAAGGTGAGGTTCGTGCACCAGCAGAGCAGAGCAAGTAACTGCACCCACATGCACGCTGCTTTGTCTGAGACGGGCTAACATTGCCGCAGGAACTGGTCTTTGTGGAGAATATTGATCTCAGATTTTTGAAGGTAGGATTTTTAAGAAGAATTTAAATGTTTGTGGCCAAAGAGTATATTTTAAAAAATCCTAGGTGAAATGAATAGAAAATAGTGACATCTTTAGACTAAATTATACAATACATAATAGAAGTTAGTTAGACTTAATTTTATGTTTGTGGAAATACATAATATGACCATGAGTTGGCTCAACTTTAGACTGTGCTGGAGATACTGCATTTTAATTACCTTCTATGTAGATACTTAAGGTATCATCCAGGACAAAGTAGTCCAAGTAAATATTTTTCTGTTGAATAGTAGTATACCATCTGCAAAACTGTTAACCTGCATAATGGAATCAGACGGGCACTGCTTACTGAGACTCAGTTCTTTGCAATTCTCTTACTGGTCATAGTCCAATTTTAATAGAAGATGTCATAGTGATTTTTTTTCAAGGTGTTTTTCTTTGTAATGGTGAGTGAGGCCACCTACATGGGTGTCTTAAGGAAGGGAGACCAATGTGGGCCACATTCAAAGCTGCTGGAATGCCAGGATGTAGAACAGGAAGTACACAGCAGGATGTTTCCATCTACCTTCCCGGATTATTACAGGAGTGAAAGCAGTGTGTTTAGACAGAACAGCTGGTTAAAGCAGAGCCACTGTCATCTAGGATGAGTGGTGGAGGCTTGCCAGTGGCCAAGACCCAAGTCACTTCAGTTGCCCAAACACTGCAGCTAGATGCATAACGACTACCGTAAAATTTCAAATGACATCCTTGAAACCCAGCTCCCAGCCCAGTGCACTGTGGAGTGTCTTCTTCCTTCATGGAGCTCTTTGTTGTCCCAGATCAGGGCTGCCAGAGCACCACATCCGTGCCCACAGGGACTGTTGTTTACGGTCCTTGTCTTCTTTGCAGCCACTGCTGCTCACATTCATCTCCTACTCCAAGCAATGCTCCCTGACAGGCGAACAAAGGAAAACAGCCCCCTTTTATCACAGTGGAGGGGATCGCTGCCCTCAAGGCTGGGTCCCACGCTCAGATTCCCTTGCTGTCCCTCAGACACACTAAACAAAAGGGATTTTGCTAGGGTGTTCATCTGGGGCACTATGCCATGGAGCTTGTAGGATGGTGAGCTGATGCACACTTTTCCCTCCAAGGTTGTTTCATTTCATTTCTGGCCCAATAGAAATCATTAATGCATGGCTATATAACTGCCCTGTGCCTAATTTTGGGAGGCCATATTTTTTAAAAGTGGAAAATAAATGGCCTTATGAGCATTTAAAATAAAAACATGGAGAAAGCCATTTACTGAAATAAGAAATCCTTCATGGTTCTAGAGTCTGCTGGCCAGCTAGAGAGCATACTTTAGGGAGAAATATATGGTGTATTTGTAACAGTTAACTTGTACTGCTTAAGAAACTACCCCAAAATGTAATGGCTTAAAAAAACAATGTTCTCTCCCAAAAATCTGCAGGTTGCCTGGACTGCTCTGCTCTAGGCATAGTTTGGCTAGGGCTGGGTGGTCTAGGATGGCTTCATTCACAATGATGAGGTCCCAGCTGGACAGCTGGGGTGCTGAGATGGCTGGGGCCACTCTCCACCTCATCCCTCACCCTCCAGTATGCTAGCCTGGGCTCTGCGCATGGTGTGGAGGAGCTCCCTACAGCAGGAGGCCAACCCTGGTGCACGAGCCCTGTTCCAGCCTACGTGCATCATGTCTGCTGTTTTTCCATTGGCCAAAGCAAGTCACATAGTCCAGGCTGGGTCAGCATGGGAGAAGAATAACCAACGGGGTCCACATGAGGTGAGGAATTATGGAAGTCATTGTTCACATAACCCAACACAGTATTAACGTTCAATAATTTAGATCCAAGAAATCAAAACAGGAAATTTCCTCCTGTAGGAATTCCAGTACAGCCTCATGATGAGTTTAATACTAAAAACCTCAAGATTCAGGGATGATCTTTTCCAAAAATTAGCTCTCTATATTACTGCAACAGGGAGGAGACATTGCAAGAAATATACAGATGGTTGAAGTCCCATTGCTTCTGCTGAGCCAAGCAGGACACCACTTGATATCATTGGATGGTGCACCCACCACACAGGTGACATGAACTCTTACCTGTGTGATTGTCACCCTGGAGGGTTTCAGCCCCACACAAGTTCATTCTGGATTTGGTGAGACTGAATAATGACAATGGAACGTTGTGGGTAAACGGTCTTACACCAAGCTTTATTCTCACAGTGGCAGGTCTAGTGCTAGAATCATGACTACGGCCTCCACCTCCACAGCCCACAATCCCTGCAGAGCCCTGGGTGGAGCTCTTTATATACAATGAAGGCTCATTGCCAGCGGGTGTGTAAGCCTGCACCTACACAATGGGCCAGTTATTACATCAATGCACATGTGCAGTGGACAAGCAGATTAGGGTCAGGTGAGGATCCTGGCCATGAGAACTTCCATTGTCCCTACAGTGATTTAATAACCTTTGTCTGACTGACTCACTCCACCATTTTTATGCGTCAACAGACATGGCGATCTTAATTTGTGAGTTTTTATTGTTGTTGTTCTTCCCTTTAACAAATCAGACCTTGGTGGTATGTATAGGATGCTGTCGAGTGTGTTCACCTGTGTGTATAACCCGCTGCCCCTGGATGCTCCTGTTGACAGGAGTGTGGTAGCATGATTGTTCCAGGCGCGTCTTGGTGTTCTCGGGAGATTACCAAGAGATACCAGACTGCAAAGGTCTCAGAGGAGCAATAGCTGCCTCTACCTCAGTGGTTTCTCCCTTTGGAAGCAACTTATCTCCCAAATTCTACTGTGTTGATGCCTAGTAAGAAATGAGAGACATGAAGAAGGCTGACAGCAGGGAAGCAAGCCCAGCTCCTCACATGAGCAGTAGTTTCAAATATCTGCTTGGCCATGTGGTTGGAAAACCATTCTTAGAAGAAAATCAAACTTCAGAAAAATCCCTTTCTGGAAAGGGGAAGAAATGGGTGAGGCCCCTGGGGGCAGGCAAGATGTGAGCAAACTCTTCGCTCTGGGTTAGGTAAGAGACACAGCCATGAATCCCACCCCCTGCCCTGACTCTGCTTAATGGGCTGGGGAGACAGCAGCCCTGTATTTGTCTGAGGAGTGTTCAGAGTGAATGCCATGTAAACAACAGCCTGGGAGGCTGGCACAGAGCCCACACTTCAGGTAGAAACATGTGTGGACTACATTCTTGCCAGGCCTACATAATAACAATCTGCACAACCTGCCTGTAACTCCGAGCTTGGCACAGATGGAGGCCTCAGGCAGTAGGACAATTTGGATAAACCAGGAGAAGTTATTGCAGAACAGAGATGCTGCAGAAAGGGCCATGTTTTAGAGATTTAGCACTAGACTCCAAGCTTTCCTTTCTGTTATTAGGACCTTAAATAAGTCACCCCATTACTCCCAGACTTAGTTTCTTCACTTTTAAAAAGAGGAAGTTAGTCTTGATAATACAGACACACCTCAGAGATTAAGTGGGTTTGGTTCCAGACCACCATAATAAAGCGAATATCACAATAAAGTGAGTCACATGAATTTTTTTGGTTTCTCAGTGCATATTAAACTGTATTTATACTACACTGTAGTCTATTAAGTGTGCAACAGCATTATGTCTAAAAAAGTGATGTGCATATCTTAATTAAAAAATATTGCTGAAAAAGCTGTCATCTGAGCTTTTAGCAAGTTGTAATCATAGATCACCATAACAAATATAATAATAGTGGAGAAGTTTGAAATATTGCAAGGCTTACCAAAACATGACACAGAAACACAAAGTGAGCAAAAACTGTTGGAAAAATAACACCAACAGACTTGCTCAACTTAGGGCTGCCACAAGCCTTCAATTTGTTAAAAAAAAAAAAAAAAAGGCAATATATCTGTGAAGCACAGTAAAACAGCCTGACAAAACAAGATATGTTTGTCTGCTTATATACCAACCTCTCTCATACCTCTCACACTTACAGGCCCCCCACCCGAGCCTGGTCTACTTCTCTTTTTTCCATATCACTCACTGACTTCTAATATATTGTGTAATTTTCTGATATTTTTGTTTATTGATTATTGTCTGACTCTGCTCACCAAAATATTAGTTCCACCAGGCCAGTAATCTTTGAAAGTTTTATTTAATAATCTATCCCACATGCCTAGAATTGTGCCTGGCAAATAATAAGATCTCAATAAATATTTGTTGGGTGGATATTGAATGGTAACCTCAAGGACCATTTTTAGCTCTACTGTTATGTATCAGTTATCTACTGCTGCGTAACAAAACATTTCAAAACTTAGTGGCTTAAAATAATAGCAATTTATTATTTCTCATGATTCTGTGACTCAGGAGTTCAAGCAGGGTTCCATTGGGCAGTTCCTCTGCCCCTGAGGGCATCAGCTGTAGTCAGCTGTCCCCTGGGAAGAGCTAAAAGGCTCATGTGTAGTGTCCTGATGGCCCTTCGTGTGTCTCCTCTCTCTCCATGTGGTGACCCATAATTCAAAGGTGTAGCTTCAGCTTCTTTCACAGTGACTGGATTGCCCCAGAACAAAAGTTGGAAGCTGCTAGTCCTCTTAAGGCCAAAGTCCTCAGATTCTAGGGAAGGAGAATAGAATGACTCTGTGTTTCTCTCTCTCAATGAACATATGCACAGGGAGGAAAGGAACTCATGGTGGTCATCTTTGCAAATTACATGCCACATGATTCTATGATCCTATACTCTGCAAATGCATGCATTCTGAATAAACACTTCGTGGGCACCTCTGGGGGTCGGGCCCCGGCCATGTGCCGACCACCACAGTGCCCAGAACCTCAGACAGAGCCCCTGCCCTCACAAAAGTAATCCCTAAAATGAACCTGGAGCCATAAGCTTTTTGACTTCCTCAGGCATCCCCTCTATCCCCTGGTCCCCACCAACAGTGAGAATGATGGAACTGGACAACTGGCAGGCTGCTCCACGAGAAGGACTTGGCGACGCTGTGGGTGAGGCTGGTGACTGTCTCCCTGGCTCTCTCCCTGGCTCCCTTCCAGATTCCACAGATGGCGAGGGCGACTGGAGTCTCTGGTCTGTCTGCAGCGTCACCTGCGGGAACGGCAACCAGAAACGAACCAGGTCTTGTGGCTATGCATGTACCGCGACCGAATCTAGGACATGTGATCGTCCAAACTGCCCAGGTGGGTTTATGCAGGGTGTGACTCCAAGTTCAAGGGCAAGTTTTTAATTTATATTTGAAAACTTACAAACATTGACTTTTTAAAAGACAACCATTTCCCTGGTAAGCCTTCTGACCAGACTGAGGCAACAAGAGATGAGTGATGAGCTTAACAGATGAAAAGATGGATGTACTGAATCTTACACACAGTTTCAGTAGCCGTGACCTAGAAGACAATGCCACAGTGTACTTGCTTCATTTAAAGGAGGGACTCTGGTTAACTTGGCCCTTTGATGTCGGATTTGTTGTGCCTTGAAGAGACACATGCAGACAGACATTCATGGTCTGATAAGGATGCCAGGAGAGGCTTGACAGCATCTACAGGGAAACCACGTAATTAACCCTGTCAGTGATGCCTGAGAGCTGCAGAGGGCTCTCAAGGAAGCGAACTGGGCCACTTGGTAGTTAATAATGATCACTTTCAACTGCATTGTCAAAGTTTTCAAAGCTAAACAAATTGCTAACTGGGTGAGGGGCCATATAGGGGATGAAAAATAATTGTGACTGTCTGTAGCAATGGTTCTCCAGCTGCAGCCTTTTTTTATGCAGGCCACAGATTTTTAAAAGGTTGTAAGAAGAAGGAGGAGGAGAGAAAGAGGAAGGGATGGGAGATGGGGGAGGGGAGAAGAGAGTGACCAAAACTATGTATGTGTGACCCACAAAGCCTAAAATATGTACTCTTGGACTCTTTACAAAAAAAATTGCTTACTCCTGATCTATAGTTTTACACTTACTATGTGTTCACCATGCCAGGTAGAGGACCAGCCTAAAATAATACCTTGGACTCTTCTAAGAAACCTCACATTCCATTGGCTTCATCTGAGAAAAATTTCAGACAAAGAAAACTTGATCTCTACACACCCCGACTTCCTTTTTCTGAACCTAGAAACTCTGTCCCCAAACTATAAGGCTGATATTTGGGACAAAAAAGTGGAAGAGCAAAGGGGTTTCTGAGAAAAGAGAGGAAGGATCACATTGGACACATGCATGTTAGCAAAGGAGCAGTTGGAGTAATAGGGCTGAAGTGTGAGAAATGGCCATTCTGCCTCCATGTCAGCCAGGCAGCTGGATTGAAAAATGTAGACTGCCCATTAAGGTGCTTTTCCTGATCTTTCCCAGGCTCATCACAGTGAAGGTGCTTTGGAAGTCTGGTGGGATGGGATTTACGTGGGTGGAAATAAACCAATAAATAATAATAATAATAGGAGGAGGACAGGAAGAAAATGAAGAAGGAAGAGAAGGAGAGTTTGAAGAAGAAGATCATGATGAAGATGAAATAAAAGAAAATGAAGGTAAAGAAGATGAAGAAAATGACGGAGAAAAAAATACGACAACGAAGAAGATCATGAGGAAAGGGTATTTTGTGTACTTAAGTGTCAAAAAAATTTTTGAGGTTTTTGCAAGTGTTATTCCATGTAGTCCTCACAATGGTCTCATGAAATAGGTATTTATTACTGTACCCATTTGACAGCTATGGAAACGAGGACGGGTTGACTGGCTAGAGTCACACAGGCAAGAAATGGTCAGTCTGGAGTTTGAATCCAGTCCAATTCCACAGTCCATGTCCTTAACCATTAAACTCTCCCACATCCACCAGGAGGAAAGGTGTCAAGCTCAGCCACAGGGGAACACAGACAGCATTTAATGTCAGGGCTCAGGGACTTGCCTACTGTTTTCTCTTCCAGGGCTGGCATCCAGACCCACCTGGCGAGGTGGTAGACTTAGATTATCTTCTCAGGAGAAGGTTCTTCTGTGCCACCATTTTGAATGCCGCCTTCTCGTCTTCTCTCACCTCTCAGAGCAGCATGGCCCGCAGCCCTGCTCAGACATTTTCTTCTCATCTGACCTTGCCTTCCTCCCATCCTTTCTGCCCCTCTGCTCCTGGCTTTTCCAGCTTTTCAGGGCTCCCTTGGAACATGAAACATTTTATTTTTACAGGATCTCTTTCTTCATTTGGTTTGTTGATTTTCAGTCTTACTGGAAAGAATCATGGACAGGCAGTCTCCCTAAATGGCAGTGTTCACACTGTAGAAGTGTGCCCCCTAGGTCAACCCTACAAATAAGTTTGAGGGACCCTACAGAAAATCAGGGAGAGCCCCTAAAGGAACTCAAGTCATGCCCAGCAGGCAGCCAAGGCTCTCCAACAACCTGCTTATGTTCTACCACTCCTGCCTCTTTGCCTGCCTCAGCAAGCACAAGATTCCTGCTTATAACGGAAGCCTGGGTGGGGTGGTAGTGTGGGGAAGGGAGGTGAGCCGGGGAGCAAGGTGGGTTCAGTCCCTCAGAGCAAGTAATGACAAGCCCAGCTTATTCTTTTTAATGCATCGTCAGCCATTGTAAAAGTCCTAGAATTTGAGATATCTGGTCTTTTGCTGTAGACTTCTACATCCTCAAAATGAGCTAGGCAGGGACTCAAGGGAAAAAAGCAGCTCACCCTCACCACGTATATTCTAAGTACTTTGTACTTTCTTTACACATCACTTATTTTATTCATTCAACTCTATGAGATGGGTCATTTATTTCTTCCCACTTTACAGACGTGAAAACTGAGGCACATAAAGGTTAAGTGGCTTGCCCAAGGTCACATGGCTAGCAATGATCTGAACCCAGTCAGTCAGTCCTTAAGGCGGGGAATGACCACTAAACAAGATATTACCCCCTGCCTCTGTTTTAGTTGGCACCCTGACACCCCCCAACAGACAGCTATGCTCTGTGGCCCCCGCTGCCCCAAACCCCATTCCGGGGCCTAGCGAATGAGTTCCTTAGGACTCATTCAAGCACATTTGGATCTGATTTCATGTTGCAAATGGTATCTGGGGCTTTAATATATTTTATGTTCTACTACCTGCTTTTTACTGTTTCCTCTGTTGGCGAGTTTCTACCCAAGAGTTGTAATGAATACAAAAAAGGCTTTGTTCAGGTGTATTTGTTTTTTTATTTGCCAGGGGAGGGGGATAACTTTTTCCACATAATTGGGGAAAAATGAGCTCCTGTCTGTGTTTAGGCATTGAAGACACCTTTAGGACAGCTGCCACTGAAGTGAGTCTGCTTGCGGGAAGCGAGGAGTTTAATGCCACCAAACTGTTTGAAGTTGGTAAGAAGATTTGTTTTCTTTTTTATCCAAATATTGATTCGGTGTTTTGGAGATTGCTTGTGCCTCTGCAATGCCATCCTTGAATCCATTTAAATGTTTCGCTCTCCCCTTATGGCGTCCAATTATCCTGGCATATTTCTTGTTCGCTGAATATTCTCCAAGCAAGAGAGAGTGCAGTCCTGGGCCCCCTGCAACCAGACCGAGCCAAGCAGCCCTCTGTGTCCAGCCACTCTTCCCTTAGCATGACTCAGCTCACAGGAGGGCCTCAAGCCACATGGAATCTCTTCTCACAGACCTTACTGAGTGTCCGCAAGGAAGTCAGGAAATGGTGATTTCAGTTCTGCAGCAAAGGGAAGGAGGGAGAAAAAGGAACTCTCTCAATATTATGCCTGCTCCCCTCCACCACACGAATTTTTTGTAAACCTTTGTACACCCTGCTACTCATCTGCTAGAAAGTTCTAGAGCAAATGCAATAAGCATGGATCAAGCAAAATTAAAGTGGCTACCTAGGGGCGAGGTGAAAGCTTGCTTTTTAAAAATAGCTTTAGGAGCTTTGGACATAGCTCAGTATGCAGAAAGGTGAGACTCATTCTGCCACATTTCTTTCTGCCACCCCAGAATTCTTCCTTAGCCTCTTCATTTCTGCCCTGAGCCCTCAGCCAAGTTGGAGGCATTTTGGAAATTCTGTATTGCCCATGGCTTCCACCTCAGTCCATCACACACACAATCAAACTGCCTTTAGCAAAAGCCTTCTGCAAACACAATGCATTTGATTAAATAAAAAAAATTTTAAGACTAAATGTGGGAAATTTACATAAAGTGGTACAGCAGCAAAGGTGGTTTTTGGGGGCAGAGAGCGTCTCAGGCCTCCCTGTAACACACCCCACAGGCAGGCAGCCACTTGCTCTTCTGCAGGGCATGAGTCCAGGTGCACCTTTTCTCTTGTGCATTTGTACCATGTGTGCAGCTAAGGGCACACACGGATGAGTAGGCGTGGTATATCAGTCTGGGTCTGAGCAGGAACAAACATGGCACACTGAAACTGCGTAATTGAGGAGCACCTGATGAGGGTGAGGGTCTGTTTGCAAAGTATGAGCAAGGTGGATGGAAACCAAGAAGGGATTGTACAGAACCCTGAGGCTGGCAGCAGTGGGGAGCGCTCACCACTTCCTGGCCTCAGACAACCAAGGGAAAGTGTGGTTTCCAGAACCCACAGAGTTGGCTGTGTGGAGAGGGCTACCTGACAGCTCTCCTGACTCTCAGAAGGAGGTAGCCAAGCCACAACAGTGAGAGAGAAGCTGAAGGAACAAATACTCTGAGCTCACTCTGCTCCCTCCGCCTGGTCTCAGACCAGGTCCTCCTTTTGGTTCAACCCAACTAGAAGGCAAGGCTCAAGGAGTGCATTGATACAGTCCACATAAGACAACCTTCCAGGGCAAAACATGGAATTAGGATCTAGAAGGACAAACAGAAGATGCCCAGCAGAGATGGGGAAGGCTTGACTTGCCCAAGGTTGAGTTTCTTAATCTAGTACTGCCTCAAGTTTTCTGGTCTATAAACTGAGATGAAGTAATAGTGCCTACTTTATAGAGTTATTGTAGACTTAAATGAGTTAAGTCTTTTAAAGCATTTAAAACATGTGCACCACACTGAACATCTGTATAAGTCCGATAGATAAAACTAAGTCAATATGTGTCCTATAGGGACATGAATTCTGATGGCCATCCGCTATGGAGGGAAAAGAACAAAGCCATTTTGGGGGGCCTCCCTGAATTTTGTTTCTGAAGACCCTGCCCTCTGAGGGAGACTCCCACTGGCTTTGCAGACACATGCTTCCCAGGATGGAACCTCCATTCTCTCAGCCACCGCTCAGTCAGGGACTTTCAGGGATGGAATCGAAGAACTCAGAGCCCATTGAGCGTCGGCACATCCCCGCTGGCAGCACCCTGGACCCTGTGCCATGTGCTTCCTACGTTTCCTTCAGTTTAATCCTTATTGTACTTTACAAGACAGGTAGCTTTCGTCCCCAGTTTAGAAATGAGAAACCAAAGCACCATGAGGTAGGATACCTTGCTTGACCTCCCATAGTGGAGGTGGGATTCGGTCCCAGCACAAGATCCCTCATGTTTCACCTTAGGCCAGGCCTTTCTGAGCTCCTGCGAGACGCCCCATCTCTGTCTTCCCCATTTCACTGAAGAGAAAACTGAGCCCCCTCACCCACCAGCCGCATCCTGGAGATCAGCCCTGCTTGATTTCTACTCATGACACCTCCAACCTCCCAGGCTCCTGTCAGAGCTGGAGAGTCACTTCCAATGTTTCCTTCCTTTGCCCCCAGGCCCACCAAGGCCTGGCACCTGGGCTCCAGAGAAACTGAAGTGTTCCCCAGACAACCCATCAGATTTTTCCTGCTCCACATGGGTTTGCACAAGTGGCCACTGTCCACTTGTTCCCATGCAGCAATGCAGGACCAGCATAAACATATCTTTTGGTTTTTCAAATGAAACCAGGAATCCTCATGAATAAGTAGAACCACCTAATGCTTAAATGTTGGCAATTAATATGTAAAGACCAAACGCAACACCTGTGGGGGTGGGTTCTAGCCTACAGGTCGTGGCCTCTCCCTAAACGTTAAGTTCCAGGAAAGCAGGCTCTTGTTTTTGAGGCATCTTATCACATGGATTTGTATGCAATGATGGCCACGGTTTGGTGCCTAAGGTAAGAGTTAGGCCACTAGTCCTAGTTTAAGCCATTCAGTGGGTGGCAGAAATAAAACCTAGTCTACAGATACTCCCTTAAGGCATTTGCTACCCCATCACCACTTATTTAGAGAGGTGATTCCAAATGGCTCTCTGAATTATTAATTTTGTTACAGGTGATAATGGGGTTATGGTTATCCCCATGTCCCTATATCCTCCATTTTTTAAATAAATAGATGCCCAATAAAACTTAGGGATAAAACATGTTTCCCAAAATAAAAATATGAAGCAAATATAATGATGGTTTAATCTAGGTGGTGGCACACAGTTGGCCATTGTATAAGCATTATCTACTTTTCTGTGTGTCTGAAAATTTTTCGTAGCGTAAAGTGGGGGAGGGGATTGCCCTGTGAATAGTTTCCAAGTCCACGGGGAGGTGACCACAGCGCTCCAGGGGCTGCAGGGGCCCACCATGGGAGGGGAGGTGTTGACCTCAGTGTCATTCTGCTGCCCGATTTACACGTAGTGAGAGGGTTTCCTGGTGGCCTTTTTCAGACACGGACAGCTGTGAGCGATGGATGAGCTGCAAAAGCGAGTTCCTAAAGAAGTACATGCACAAGGTGATCAACGACCTGCCCAGCTGCCCCTGCTCCTACCCCACCGAGGTGGCCTATAGCACCGCCGACATCTTCGACCGCATCAAGCACAAGGACTTCCGCTGGAAGGACGCCAGCGGGCCCAAGGAGAAGCTGGAGATCTACAAGCCCACTGCCCGATACTGCATTCGTTCCATGCTGTCCCTGGAGAGCACCACACTGGCCGCCCAGCACTGTTGCTATGGCGACAACATGCAGCTTATCACCAGGGGCAAAGGGGCGGGGACGCCCAACCTCATCAGCACCGAGTTCTCTGCCGAGCTCCACTACAAGGTGGACGTCCTGCCCTGGATTATCTGCAAGGGCGACTGGAGCAGGTACAACGAGGCCCGGCCCCCCAACAACGCACAGAAGTGCACTGAGAGCCCGTCGGACGAAGATTACATTAAGCAGTTCCAGGAGGCCAGGGAGTATTAAAGAGGCGCCCCCGCGGGTACTCGTGACTCAGACGCACCGCACTGATTGCCGCGCGAGCGCTCGAGCCCCTCTTACCCGCATCCGTGTGTGTTTGTGTATACCACGGGTATCTTTCATAAATCACACTATGGTGTGCGGCAGGCCCGGGGGACTGCCATCGGAAGCCGCCCTTGCCACCTGCAAGCCCACAGACCTCCTGGGGACCCCTCCTAGGGCTCCAGCGGCAGGAGGATGAGGACAAAGGAGCCGGAAGAATCTGGAAGCCACAGTGGGTGTGACCCAGCTCACGCCCAGGCCCAGTGTTTCCTGGAGAAAGCAGAGCAGGAAAGAGATGAAGTTGTAAACGTTATGAGCAGGTTTTATAGGTAACTTATTTAATATGAATGTGACTTAAGTGTAACCTTTTCTCTGGAGTTGTGAAACTAATCACTTCTGAGAGAGTTCAGACAGGGGCTTAGGGAGGTGGAAGAGAAAGGGGATTCTGTAATGATTTCTTCAAACATAAGTAGCTCAATGGAAGTATAACAAAATGAGAAAACACCCACGTTAAACCAAAAATTATTTAGTGATGGGGCACCTTGCTGAAGTCTCAGCTTCCAAAATTCTCTTGCCTAAGACTGGGTAGGGGGTGGGGGACAAATGGGTACTTTAGGGGCAAATCTGAAGCCTGGCTTGAAATAGATTTAAAATAAAAGGCCAATAGTAGCATAATGCTATGATTCTACCAAGAGGCTTTGGAATGGCAGAATTTCTGTTCATGTCTTAGAAGGCTGCAGGAAGGTTAGACATAAGAAAAGGTAGTAGCACTTTTCCAAAGAAAAAAAAGCATAATAAATGGTAAAAGAACATGGACCTCATTTCATCCATTTTATCATAATACCATCTTAACAATTTTTTTTCTCCACCAGTATTTTCCCAGCAAATAAATATAAAAAGAAGAGGGGGACTCAAGTCTAAGAAATGCTAATTTTTTTATGTTTTAAGAAAGGAAAAATACTACATTATTTTTGTAAAGTATTTATTGAGACATTGAGTGTCGCGCATCAAGCAATTGTAATGTGACCTGGTTCTGTAGTGTGGAACTTAGGACAAATATAAAAGTTGGTTCTTATGCAATCTTTACTTGCAAAACTCCAGGAAAAGAGAATATATAATAAAATCATAATAAAATGTGTTAGCTGCAGTAAGTGTGTTACCTGCAAATATTTATCATAAATACTATAAATAGCCCTGGTGAAGTAAGGTTTCCAGGCAGGGGAAAGGAAAGTGCAAACCAGGTGGGAATAAAAGGTTCATTGTTTGATATGATGGTGCTTGGCATAATTCATAGCATCTTTGGCACCAAGAATGTCAACCCAGTTCCCAGGAGGCTGAAGCTCATTGACATATAAAACTTTTTGCCCACCAAGAGCTAAGAAAGAACTAAGTGCTCAAGCTGCCCAGAGCAAGTGCTTAAGCCAGCCCAGGTGAGTGGGGCTGCTTCTGGACAAAATTCTGCAGTTACAGTAATAAACAGAACTACTTGTCATGTAAATTATTCATTTTCCAGTTGAGAAAACCAAAGCTCAAAAAACATAAATCACATTGAACCCAACCTTCATTTCCTAGCTCAGGGCTCTTTCTACTATATCAAAATTCTAGTGTCATTACATTCCTGGTGTCTGTGGTATTCCTGACCCCACACTTAAGTTCTCCTGATAAAATCTTGTTCTTACGGAAAAGATCTTATCAATCATTTACACTTTAGAATGAATTATCCACATATTGACCCCTCTCAGGGTATTTATATTCAAGATTTATTTCTAATTATGGAATGAGAAGCCTTATTCACATCAGGAGAAATTTTAGACAATTCAACTGGTAGGTAGAGATTCAATAGGTCTATATTTCAGGGAAGCAGATTTGGTTTCTAATAATAGGAAAACTATTTGCAGTAAGTTAGTTGCAATAGAATGTATTGCCTTTGAGATAGTGAGTTCCCTGTCAGAGTAGGTATTCAAGCAGAAGCTGGAAATGAAGCTCATGAGAAGCTCAACTGAGTGATGGGAAAAGGCAAAAATGTACAGCAGTAGCATCCTCTGATAAATGTTCTGTTAAGGGTAAGTGCAAAGTACTGTGGGAAAACGGAGGCAGGAATCAGGGAAGTGCCTATTGGGAGGGAGCAATGGATGCCTGTGGATTAAGAAAACAGTATGGGCAGAGGCAAGGAACTAGGCAAGAGCCTGCTATTTGCTGAAGACTGAGGTGTTAAGAGTAATGAAGAAGAGACAGTAATGGCAAGTAATGGAGCCATATCTAAGGTATTTTTGTTAAGTATTTAGCATAGAAGATTAAAGGGAACAGAGTTCTTTCCTGCTACAGTGAGAATGACTGCTATGAGGGATGCTTTCAATGGGTTATTTGCCTTTTCCTATCAGACTTTGCTGACTTAATGAGCTGAGAGTAGGAAGATGGGGTGAGTTGGGAGCAGGGAAGGGAACCTGGCCTCTTTGCCCACTGAGAACACCCTCACTCTCCTGAACATCATCAGGGTAGTGCCACACCTCTGGAAATTTGTTCAACTATAATCTGCCTCTATCAGGATGAGCTAGTTTTCAGTTTCTCAAAACTCCCAATGAGTGATCCTTGAAATCCAGTCCCCTCTGCTCAAGTTATCTAATAAGATAAGAAGACCTTATCTCATTTAACATAGGGCCCCAAGCCAGCCCCAGGTAACCCCAGATAATTCCCTCCAAGAAAATGGATCATGTGCTCAGGGGTGGGCTAACTGTGCTGGCAACAGAGTAGGTTGTCTGCACCCCCTCACCTGCAGCACCCCTCAGCATATATGATCCCCCTCAGCAGCTGTTCTACAAATGCCTCAGTGAATGCTTTTCTCTTTTGCCTGCTCCTGGAAAAAGAGCTCTTTTTTAAAGAAATCTACTGGGCCTCCTGGGTGCTGCATGTGAGCAATCCAATTGTGGGGAACAGAGATGCCCAAAGCCCTCTAGTGGCTGCACGGGGAAGGGTGAGGGAGAGGCCAAGGACATGCAGAGCTCTCAGCCCCATGTCAGTACAAGTTCCGCCATGATTACAGCATCCCAAGAGTTTCTGCCTTACAGCTCAGTGGCCGAAGGGTACAGTTCTCTATCCTAAGACCAGGGATCAAAGAATAGGTACTATACCAGCCACTTTTTCCGGAGCACACACTTTGTGCCTCTGTGCTAATCACTTTACCATGGGAGGCAGGCATACTACATCCGTCTTACAAATAAGAATAGAGAAGCCCAAGGTTAGCAAGCTTGTCCAAGGTTGTAAAGCTCTGTAAATAGCAGAGCTGGTTGAAGCCAATTATGTCTAATCACCAAGCCCACATTCTTAACCTTAACCCATTGCTCTACTCTCTTTGTGACTCTTCCCAACATTTACAGGATCGATGTTTTTTTTTCTCCAACTCACCCTGCCTTTGCTCAGATTGTTCAAACCTGCCAAGTGTCCCTGCTCCAGTTTTTATGGTATCTTGTACTGGAAACAGTATCTAGCTTAATTTCTACATAATCTGCTCAGTTTTTTCATTCTATAAGAGGGTTTTTGATCTTGTAGCTGAGCTCTTGCTCAGGTTGGGTAAGTAACAGAGCTCAACATTTCTAGAAGATAGCCTGCTTGACGGATGAGAACAGCCTGGTCTGTTATCCCCAGTGCACACACATCCCATTCTGTTGCCTGTTGCATTGACCTCGGGGGCAGGTGCTGTGTCTCGTGCTTTCCTACATCCCCAGCTCTTAGCTCTGCACCTGGCAGACATCAGGCAATGTGCAGAGAGCATAAGAATCTGAGGGTTGAGTCAGACCACCTAGATTCCAGTCCTGGTGCCCTCACTTGCCTGCTGGACATCACCAGATAAGTTAACAGCCTGTCAGTGCTTCATTTTCCTCATGCAGTAGTCGGGAGAATGAACTAAGAGACATGAAGTCTGAGTACAGGGACTGTTGTGTGCCATGAGCAATGAGAATTGGGCATTTTTATTTAATCATTCAACAAATATTTATTGAACGTCTACTAGCAGCCAGGCATTGCTCCAGATTCCAGGGATACAGCAGTGTACAAAACCAAGTGTTCCTTTTGGAGTATAGATAGCTGATAAATAAATGAGTATATAATATGAGATAATGGTAAGTGATATTAAAAAATAAATTATTGGCTCACCGTATTTGTTGCTTTCTTTAAGGTAATGCTAGTTGCTATAATAGACAATCCTCAAAATCACATCAGCTTAACACAATAAAAATCTAATGAGTATGTTTCTTGTCAAGTGGCTCTCCTCTAAGGGATGACCCAGGGACCCAGGATCCTTCCATATTGTGGCTAAACCATCTTCCAGGTGTGACTCTCTAGGTTGCCCTGGGGGTCATCTCTATTGCAGTCTTCTGGAATCGTAAAGAGCTGGGAGAATATGCACGAAGGTTTGAGTAGGTTAGGCAGGGAAGTATTGTACATCTCTTCCACTCAGTCTCTACATCTCCGTAATAAGCCACACACTTTTTCAAGGGAGACTGGGAAATGGAGTCTAGTTGGGGCCCGGGAAGCAGAGATGGGCTGTGGGAGCACCCGGCAGTCTCTGCCACACAGGACCCGCAACTACCTGATTACACAAGGCAGGAATGAAAGCTAGTGGAAGGGGCTTTGGATGGCCCAAAGTAGGTGACCAAAAAGATAGCTCTAGGCCGAAGAGGGTTTCAGCCCTGGGTAAGTTCACTCTGAGCAGTGAGACTGAAAAATGATAATGGAATGTTGTGGGTAAAAGGGGCTTATACCAAGCTTTATTCTCACAGTGGCAGGTCAAGTGTTAGAATTCTGTCTCCATCTCTGCCTCTGCTCCAGCCTCTGCCTCCAGTGTTGCCTCCATTCTGGTCTCTGTCTCTGCTGCAGGCTCTGCTCTCGCCTCCAGCCTCCGCTCTCCTCTGCTCTTAGCATTTGGCAGAGCTCTTTTTATGCAAGCATGTGCCTGCACTGTAAGCTAAGTATTACATCATTGCACATACACCATGGGTGAGTAGATTAGGAACAGGTGAGGATCCTGACCATGGAACTTCCATTTTCCCTACACTCATCCCATCACCATCTTCTATATTGTATTACAGTGCTGAACTGGACCTCAGTTTACTATCTATAAATTGGGTAAGACCACCTGTCCTCTCTACTCATTGGCAGATGCTTTTGCTATCCCATCCATCCCTGTGGCATTTGCCATGTCTGTGTATACTAGCCCAGCTCTCAGTGGGAATCTCCTGAAAATCTTTGCTTACAGCTTTTTCTAGCCAGTGGGGCCCACTCAGCTTGCATAAGGGCAGTGAGTTAACAGTCCCAGCAGCACTTAGCAGTCGACTGAGGGGAACTTGGTGGGTGAACAGCCCAGCTCCCTCACCCCTCAAGTGGGCAATTCTCAAGAATATTTTATACCATTCGCGTAGCTCCCAGTGGGGGAGCTCCAGTTGTCCAGGTGGTAACCTGCTTGGTAACACACCATTTACTGGCTTCCTTTCCATCCCTGTTTCTTCCCCACTTTCCTACTGTTGCTTGCTGGAATCATCTCCCACATGAGCTACTTGCTCATATCCTTCTTTATGGATCTGCTTCAAGAGGGTCCCAAACCAAGACTTCACTTCACATTTTAATGCTTACTACATGCTTTTTAAATATAAGCTTGTTATTACTGTCGTCGTGCTCTTGTGGCCAGAAACGACGATTTAATCTCATCTGGCCCCAGATAGGAGCCCTACTACATTTCAATAGTATTGAGATTTTACAAAACAAAATAATAAACCCTCAGTTCTCATGACTAGATTCGACAGACACAAAAATGAATCTGCCAAATACCTCTAAAATTTCCTGAACACCTTTTCTTAGTATTTGAATCCATGCCCTTGCCTCATGAGTGTTCCTCAGATCACACTTTGAATAACACTGCTGTAATCCACTGAGCAGCTATGATCAGTGCCCCCAGGAGCAGTGACGCTCGCCCGACATACAGAGTCATGAAAAAGCTTCACAGGAAGTATGTGTGGGGAGAGGGGAAGGGGTTCCCTCTTTGTGATCCACTTAAAATTTCCAGCGGAAAAATGTGTGGGGGGGTAATCACCATTATGCCGGCACTATTTCAGACTCATTAAAGGCTTGCCTCAGTAATTACTGGGTGGGTATACACAGAAACATACATCCATGTGTACAGATCCTGAATATAGTCATGTAAATTAAGGCAGAAAGCTTACAGCCAGGTGCTTTTTTGAGGTTTAAAATTGGTTTACCATATGAGATTAGAAGAGGGACAGTTTCCAGGATCGGAAGGTAAGAATTTTCAGGAATAAATTTATGGGATTAGCAACTCTTTACGAACGCCACCAGAACAAGGCTTAGATACAGATTTTTTTCCTTAGATCTCCATGTAGAGATTTGGAAAGCCAATATACAAAAAGACCAGTACCTTGCCTGTAATGGCAAAAATAACATCATCCTTAACCATTTTAGTGGCAGGGAAATTGGCAGGGGACTAGGTTGAGACACAGCTGCAATAGCAAAGCTGGGTAAGAATTTTATGACTTTGCTAATTTTCTATCTGTTCTGGGAGTAATAAATGTGCCCTTATAGATATTCACGATTGCCCTCAAAATGAAAAAAAAAACCCTAAAAGGCACAGAAAATATTTTCATTCTTGAAGCATGTAATTCATGGATGATTTTCAAAATGTCATGTTTGAATTGGGAAAGTCACATTATTTGAATTAATCAGCCAGTTGTTTCAAGAATATGACTCAAAGGATATAAAAATTTCAAGTCTGACTTTTAAAAAAGAAAAAGGAATCTTTTTCCTATGAAGCTAAGTTTACTTTTCACAAAGGTCATGGCTGAATATTAGGTTTATTTGCCATGGAAGGGAACAGTATAAATGAAGTGTGCCTTCAGTTACTTAGTGAAAGGGAAGGGGCGCAGATCTTAACAAGCACCCCTTTAAAAATTTATACCACAAGACATACAATTTTGTTGTCTAGTTATACCTTCCTTTATTCTCCTCTGCACCTGGCTTGGTTTTTGCTTTTTTTTTTTTTTTACTAACCTTTGGAGAACTCAGCAAATGGAGGAGAAAAGCAAAAAGAAAAGCCAGGATCTCCCAGGATGAAACCCTCTTTGGAGCCTCTAAATTAACTTATTGCCCTGTTGTCAAAACAACCGAGGTGAAGTGAAGACCAGAGAGACCCACGCCGCTGATGCACTGCCCCCGGGGAGCCTTCAAATCCCACCTCAGGGACGACTGGGTCTTGCCCTGCCAAGACCAGGAGGAGCGCTCCGAATGCCTCACACCTCCGAGCCACGTGATCAGGATTCCTCCAGTCAAAGGAGGGCAAGGTGTCCCTTGCTGAATACCATAGAGGGCAGGACTTTCTATCTGGAATGTTCTAGGGTGCTCACCTGGGGACTGTACTGAATGGAGCCCACGGCCACCTGCTTCATGTCTCAGGAAAAGGTTCACCACTGAGCTACTCTTGGGTGATCTCTCCTGTTATCACAGGATATTATAAAATGAGGAGAAAAGAGGAAAGCAGAGATCCAGTTCTGGGAAGATAAAGGCTGGTTCACACCACTCACCAGCAGCAAATGTAGGAAGCTGATGCTGAGATAAAACCGCAGACTGCCTTTGTGTCCCCTCTTCTCCGATGTTTCTGTATTGTGCCGTTCCAAGTGCCTTCCCCGCTGCTCCTCTCCCGTCCCCTTCGCCACCCAATCGGCCACCTTGTAGCCAATTGCCATTCTTTGGGCCAACCTCTTTTTAAAAATACTCTTCAAACATTTTATTGGCACGTAACATACACTCAGAAAAATGCACATGTGTCATAAGTGTGTGGCTCAAGGAATCCTCACATGGGAACACACCCATGAAATCAACACCCATAACCAAAGTTAAGAAATACATCAGGTTCACAGCAGTGCTCACTGCGGTGAAATGTGCCATATCTTGATCATGGTGGTGGCTACACAACTGTATGGATTTGTCAAAACTCACTGAACTATGCCCTTAAAGAAAATTAATGTCACTGTGTAAATTTTACCACAACACAAAATAAATAAATAAAACAGGACCAGCATTCTCGTGCCCTCTGGAAACATGACATCTACACTAGCTTAGTTTTGCCTGATTTTGAATTTCAGGTAATTCTATGACTCATACAGCATCTGCCTCTTGAGATCTAGCATCCTCTGCTCAACATCATGTGGTGAGTCCTCCATGTTGCTGCTTGTGGCTGTAGATCATTCACTCTCATCACAGTCTAGTGCTGTACTGGACACACACAACAGAATGGACAGAAACCCTGTCACGAATGAACAGTTCAACTAATTCTGATGACTACCATACAATGCAGTAGGTAGCAGGGGGCCAGAGGAGGACATGATTTAATCACCACAGTTATAATTAATAAGCCTGAGTTGCCACATTTTATTTAGGAAAACAGGTCTGATAATACCAAGTGTTGACAAGGTGGTGAGAAAACAGAACTCGTTACCACTGCTTCTGATGATGTAAATTGGAGAATAATTTGACTATACCTAGTAAAGCTGAAGCTTCATACAGCAGAATTCACCAACATCACTCATGAGGGCCTTTTTCGTACTATCAAAAATTGGAAACAATTCAAATAGCCCAACAACAGACGACTGGCCAAAAACACTATGTTGCATTAATAAGATAGAATACCATCCAGCTGACTGAGAGCTATGCATAATGTCACAGAAGTGTCATAGAACTGTAATGTGTGAAAAAGCAAATTACAAATGGATATGTAAAGTATTATACAACTTCAGTAATTTTAAAACTCATAAAGCAATATTATGTACAATGACATTGGTAATAAAACACTAAAATATGCATGGGAAGGCTACCCACCAAAAAATAACAGTTGACTTTGGGGATGGACGACAGTGGGTGGGTGGAGAAGGGGAAGGGCTTTAGAGGTAATATTTCTTTCTTTCTTAAAAAAAGAAGCCTAAAAATATATACATGGCAAACTGTTCATATGAATTAAATTCGAGAATTGGGTAATGTGCAGTTGTTACATTATTTTCAGTATATGTGATATATTTTGAACTAAGTACTAAAAATAAGCAAAACTGAAAAGGAAAAATAAATGATGTCGTGAGGTTGATGGCCTCCTGCAAGACCATGATCTAACGCCCTTGGCACCCAGGGGTCGCACCCAGAGGAGGCGTGCAGGCGGCCTGGCTGACGAGAGCGCAGTGGAGACTGCGGCTTCTGTGTCCACCTGCTCCCACACAGGCAGTGAAGCCGCTCCTGTGAGCCACTTTGCTGCCTCCATGAAAAGCACGCCCTGCCTCAGCCGGGCTCCTCCTTTCCTGGGATAAACAGAGCACTGGCCTGGACACCGGGTCCTGAATCCAGCATGGACAGAGGAGAGGCCTGGGGCCAGTCCTGCAGCCTCGCTGAATTCCAGGTCCAGTCCCCCAACAGTGCTGCCCCGGGAGCTGGGAAGAGCCAGAGCAGCAGAAAAACCCAACTTTGGCGCCACTAGCTCCCAACTCAGGCTGAAGTGCCCGCTTACTTGAGCATCTCCTTTGTAGCAGACACTGGATAGGGGAATCATGCCAGTCACCTTGTGGAAATATCACAGGTAAGGCTGCAGGGCTCAGGGGGTGGGAAGACTTGCCCACAGTCACACGAACAGATCCACATTTAGACCTGGGTAGGTCTGGCTCCAAATCCAAATTTCTTCTTCCACTGTTTGTGCTTCACATGTGGAGATGGTGTCTCTTCCTGTGTCAGCTCCTCTGCGCCCCCTTCCTTGCCCCAAACCAGCATCAGGAGATGTGAGGGAGTGAGACTTGGTTCTCACTGGAGCACCTTCCCCACTCAATTCGGGCTCCCTGACACTGAAGGGGCTGTTCCCTGACCGCCACCGGTCCTGGGGGTGGCCCACCCCACCACCACTCACAACCCGGCATCCACGGCTGCCCCCGGATTTCTCCCACTGAGGAAACAAACTGCAGGAAACCCAACAGGGTAAGAGCGACCAGACTGTGGGTGACTCCCGGCTTCTGCTGGACGAGCCGAATGTGAGCCGGGCATGCCTGGTGTCTCTGCTTCTGGTCGGAAACTGCAAGTTACAGAAGACAGAGTCCAGCACGTCAGGGGCTGCTGGACCACATCATGTCTGGGTCTCCCAGAGGCCACGGGTGGAGAGATAAGCCCTACTTAATCCTACCCGGGAACAGTCACTCAGACAGCAGGACACGAAACTGATCAAGGCACAGATTAGAAAAGAGGGTGAACTAAAGGAAAACAATAATAGCAAAATGGTGGCTTGGAAAAAATACCCCACATTCTAACTCATTTATTTGTCCCCACCCCCCAAAAAAGAGGGCTGTTTTTCAGAGTTTTAAAGTTTCTATGATGACTGAAGACATGAAGGGTTAAGCTTTGGCTGCAGGAGGTTAGCCCTCTTTCCACAACATGCATGCACACACACACACAGCAGACATGAGAGAGGCTCACACAGGATCAAGAAGCCCTGTCATCTCCAGGGCAGCGGCCCCAGCAGGCACATGGCATGTGGGGTGGCTGGAGTCTGGTTAAAGGACAGGGGCTCTCTGACTAGCACGGGGCCCACAGAGACTGGGCAGGGCTCTTCTGGTGAGCAGGGAGGGTGCCAGTACCACATGGAGGGAAGAGAATACTGGCGATTCTGAAAACCCCACCTAAGAATTGGGGGCTAAAGGATCTGCCCAGCTTTGACAGGGTGACCCAGGACCCCACAGTCAGAGGCTGGGGGGCAGCATGTGGAGCTGCAGAGGAAGGGGCCCTAATAGCCCAGATAACTGGCCCCATTATGTCCTACAGTGGGACTCTGCCGAGAGGCTCCTGGACCCTAGAAAAACAGCATATTCTCTTTTTTCCCAGAACGAAGAGGAACCCATGGAAAGCATGGGAGAGTGTGCCTTGAGCAAAAGTACTTCCCAAATTCCCGAGAGAATTCAGACTTCATTAGCAGAGTTCTGCGTGGTGTACTAGCTTTGTGTTTGAGGAGGTATTTCAACCCTGAAAGCATTGTCATCATACAGTATTTGCAAACCCAAGGGCAGAACTGAGAGTCAGAGCTAAAGGCTGAGTACAAGAGAACTTAAGTGTGGTTGATTTAAAGAGAAAGGAAGCATATTGGACTGATATTAGGTAGCTTTAAAGAGACTCAAAAGAATAAAACCACCTCGCATACTATGCTTTATCAAGCAAGGTAACCATGGCTTAAATGAGATGGAAGTTTATTGCTGTCTTGTGCAAAATAAGTCGGGAGGTAGATGATCTCAGGTTGGTATGGGATCCAGTTTCCTTCAGTCTCATTGCTCCACATTTCTCTTCAAGCAATTTCCACTTCATGGTCTCAAATGACTATCCAAGCTCCAGCCATCATGTTTATATTCCAGCCAGGAAAAAAAAAAAAGGACTTTCAGAAGTTGCAGACACATTTCTCTTTGCATCTTATTAACCAGAAGCTAGTCATATGGTCACAGCTAGTTGCAAGAGTTGATAAGGAATAGCATCTTATTTGGGACAGACATGTGCCCCAGCTGACAAAGAAGATACTAGAGAGAAAAATAGCAATTTTTCTCATCAGGCCCTAAACCATATGAATCCTGACTATGATAACTGTGGTCAAATTCCTATGTCAGGTGCCCCACTGCCACACACTGCCTCCAGAAGCGCTTTTCCTCCCCCAGGTAAGTGACAGTTACCACGTGGATCCAAAGAGAGAAATACTCTGTGCCAGAAAGTGCCAGAAGCCTGGCCCCATGGTATCTACAGTCCTCAGTAGCATTGCGGTGTAAATATGATCCTTGGTGTCTGTCCCCAGGTCTGTTATCCTGAAGCCTCAGCTTGAACGCTGGGACCTGGTGCATTACAGTTACCATTCTGTCCCAGGACCCGGCCCACACAGCTGGCTCTCGAAGAAATGTTTGTGAAACTGATAAATGAACCCTTACATTCAACAGCCTCCCACATAAGTGTGTGACTATTTTTCATGTAATATGAAGATATTTTTAAATATTACTGAATTCGTAAATTCATACCTCTTCTTTCCACGTGTATTTTCTTAGTGAATGTTTAAGTGTGGGAGGCAGCAGAGTCAGAACCCTGGGCTAGCCTACTTGAGTTTGAATCCTTCATCTGCCACATGCTAGCTTTGTGACCCTGAGCAAGATACTTAACTTCTCTGTGCCTTGGTTTCCTCCTTCTAAAATGTGGTCAGCAAGTATTTCTGTTGCTCACAGAGTTGTCATGAAGATTTAATGAGTCAACATTTATATTATGTAAATTGTGTGTATGTGTGTGTATCACTTAGAACAGTGATTGGCATAAAGGATTAAATAAAATATAATATTAGAAGTGCATGTGCCCTTTTACAAATTCTCATTTTTTAATGTCATAAGAGATTCTCCTCCTGCACAAAGTTGGAAAGCTGTGACCCAGCCTAGATGACTTGCAATATGACAGCTCTTCAGGCTTGAGCATTACTTGATTGTCTCGCTCCCAAAAGCAAGTCAATTCATCACTGTTAAAGACAGTTTGCGGTGTATCTCCTGGGTGTCCAGATCTAGGTCCAAGAGTCACAGATTGCTTTAAGAGAGAATACTCCTCACGCCCTGTTCTCTTGGCTGATGAACCCAGGGTAGGGACTGCCTGTATTTCTCTTTCCAAACCCACCACCTGCCAACTCTCTGGCTTTGTAGCATCTCAGCGTCTGACCACAGTGCAAACAGAGACCAGTTCCCTTTGATGCCCAGACCAGACGAGGGCAATATGAAGCTCTCAAACAAAGCTTGTGCTTTGTTTCTAAACAACTTAAGAAGAATTAATGGAGGAAGAAGTGCCTTCTTTTCTCAGGCTCCTTTTCCTGCTCAAATGGAAAGAAAAACCCCAGGGAGGGACCCAGTGAGACAGAGAAAGACAGACAGAGGAGACAAAAGCTCAGAACCAGGAATGGCTGCAAAGCTTAGATTATTTCCTACACGATTGGGGGGGAAGCGGTAGGTATGTGATCTTTATCTAATCAGACAGTCTACCCAGGAAGTCCCTGAGATCAAAGCAAGTGGCTTTTTACTTAGCCCTGTGTCAACTTAAAAACAGTCCTGGCAAAGCCCCAGATCTGGACAAGCTCACACCTCTCCCCACCCCCACCGCCCTGACCTGTCTCTCAGCATCTGAACCCTCTTAAAATTCCATTTGGAATAAAACCCTGGGATGAGAAGAGTCCCCAGGATTGCTGTAGGAAGAGACAACATTTGACAGAGCAGGGCAGAAAACACCTGGCGAAACCACAGCCACTCCTGGCTTCCCAAAGCAACTCCGTGTGTGCTCTGAGGGAAGGCACCACCATCTTCATTTCATTCCCTTACCGTCAACTGAGCCCTAAAAGATGCACAGACACTTGTCAGAAACAGTTTCCCCAACCTGCCAGGCATTGTGTCAAGACATCTGTGAAGAAAAGCAGGCAGCAATCAGAACGTGACGTGGGACCGAGGCCAAGAGAACAGAGCTTCAGTCTTCAAATCTTCCTTGGTCCAAAGGGTGAGATGGTGGGCAGGGTCGGGGTGGGGGTGCTCATGTAAAGAAGGAGGCTGCTGGGCTATTGAAAAGGCAAGAGCGGAGGCTGCTGGGAACAGGTTCAGAGGGAGGAAGAGCATTGCTTAGAAACACAATGGCTCATGGGGACCAGGACTGGAAAGTTGGAATCACACCACAAACGTAGAAAGAGCTTGCCTTCCTGGATAAAAGTCTACAGAACGAGGGACCCCCTCCAAGGTGTGACCACAGAGAAAGCTCAGCATTTGTTCCCAATGTGGCTTGGTGTCATTTTCTTCCCAAAACATAAATGGTCCCTTCATCCTGTACTAATCATAAGAAGCTAAGACTTCTTGGTCATTTACTTTCTTAGGCATTTAAAATATATATTATTTAATCTTTATAACTATCTTACGATTATAACTCCCATGCGATGAACTGGGTTCACCAGTTTGAACCTGATTTTACTTATACATGCCATGAACTGCTCCTGGAGCTGATTACTAAAAGAAAAATTTTAAAGAAGAGTATTTAACCTTTACCTTGAAAGATAACCTAGTTCTTCAACCCTAGCAACTTGAAGTGGAGGCTTCCTTATGGGAGAATAGACCAACCTTTTTATCCTTTCTGCTCAAAATTTATTTCTTAATTGCCAAATTGATGAAAAATGCATTATTTCTGTGAGTCATTCTGGGTTTCTATGTAGTCAGTTTGTAACTTTTAGGATGTCTTTTCCTCCAAGAAATGTTATCTGTCTTCCTTCTAATAAGGACAGCAATTTGCACTGAAGAGAAATTATAATTTTTAGGCCAAGAAACACGTGAAGCAATTGCTTGATATTCCATAGAAAGGGTTGCAACTTTCAAATACCATCTCTGGGCTCTGGCTGTGAAATCAGCTTTGTGTGCCCCCTTATAAACCATGTCCCCGTGGTTTGTCTCTGACTTTCATGGCCCCAACTTGCAGGTAAGGAAAGGGAAGGTGAGAGCAATTAAGTGACTTAAACATGCACAGGACATTATAAAGATCAATTGCCTCATTATCTGTAAATTATAACTAAATGTGAGATGTTTTTTAAAATATAACATCTGGCTTCAGGACTTATGAATCCTTCAAATGATGGGCAGGACCCAAAGATGTGGAAAGAGAGTCTGATCTCTACTTTTAGCAAGAGCATGGAAATTTAACTTACACTTCTATGTCTCTCTGAAGACTCCTGGGTGTTAATCATGATTGGATGGGAAACTTTGGGAGGAAACTAAACTAAGTTTCACTTGGCTTTAAGTACGCCCTAATCATAAGGGTCATTTTAAATATTCAGGAAGCTTGCACTGCCACAGAAAGAGATGTCTACAAGGTGTCCTTATGGTTTTCTTCAATCTCCCAGGCACTGATCTCTCCTCAGGGCCGGTGCCCAGTCAGGGGGCAGAGATGGCCTCCAACAGCTTGGTGGAAGATATTTACTAAAGCACATAGATATTAGATAACAGATAAGTTTAAAGCCGGAAGCATCCTTAGAAATAACCTCGTTTAAATTTCTTATTTTTTCTGGATAATTAAACTGAAGCACAGGGGGGCAAAGAGATCTATTTATACAGCTAAAAAAAAAAAAAACACAAGAAATCCTAGCTCTGATGACCACCTATTTTAACACCATTTGGTCACAAAATACTTTCATGTCTGCTCCTTCTCTTGTTGATCAGCTGTTTCTTTCTTGCTGCTTCAAAGAAACAAATCAGAATGTTTCTGTTTGTTTTCTAAGAGTGCCCCAGCCAGAGAGCTTCTGGATGCAAGGAACAGAGAGACACTCCCCCGAAGTGACCACCAGGGGGTGCCCACAGGACAGCCCGACAAAGGGGGGCGTGGCGACTTGGAGAGGCTCCCTTCTCGTGGAAACACAAGTGATACGGCAACTGAGACTATTATCTTTTGTTCTTAGCAAGGGGTTAGAGGTCTCGGGTCCCTTCTGAAAAGGGAGGCTGCACATCTGTACTGGAAAAGAAAATCGACAGCACGTGCAAACCTCGTGCTTACGATGTATTTATTTAGAGCTCTTGCTTGCTTGCTTTCTGGTATCTGTCTCCATAAATGAAAAGGGGGGAAGCCTGTTGCTTTGATTCGCATACAAGGCAGAAGAGCGTTGTATGATGGCACGAGAGGGCTCACAATTTCTGCTACAGGTAACAGGGTGTGTGTGTGTTATAGTATAACCCACCCCTCTCCCTGCTGTGTCCTGGAAGTCGTCTGGCTGTCCCCAGAGACTTGACCATGTGGCCAAAACCCCTGTGTGGCTTTCGGAGGACAAAATTATGGTGAAAGCCAGAGCCAAAATGATTAGCTGCTCAATGAATCCCACCTGCATCAAGACACTGAAATGTAAGCAGTATGTATTCCTCCATAGTTCCAGTTTGATGACCCATGTTCATCGATTTGGGCGTGATTTTTCTTATGATGCTCTGAACTGCTCGTAGAGCTGATTATTAAAAGATAGTTTAAAACGAAGAGTATTTAACACTCACTTTGAAAGAAAATCTTGGTCTTCAATCAACGCCAGCAGTTTGAAAGGGAGACTTGCCTTTCAGGGATAAAAGGGATTTAAAAAAACACTTTCAGCAACCCCCCAAAAACTGTCTCTTCCTGTTGGTGGTAGTCCCATCCTTTCCTCCCCCCACCCCACCTAACAACCACCTGACAACCACGGATCACTGTAGTTTTGTCTTTTTGAAAAGTCACGTAAATAGAAACATACCTACATTACCTACTTTCACAATACGTTTGAGATTCATCCAAGCTGTGTGTGAGTCGATGGATTAATGTTGTTGTATTGCTGAGCAGTATTCCACTGTATGGAACTTATCCATCATCCCATTAAAAGATATTTAAGTGTTTCTAGTTTGGGGCAATTATGAAAAGAGCTGCTGTAACAATTACGTACAGGTTTTGGGCACACATAAAATTTCATTTCTCTAAGGGTAAATATCTAGGATTAGGATAGCTAGATTGTATGGTGACTATGTTGTTTGACTTTTTAAGAAACTACCAAATGATTTTCCAGAGTGGCTACAGCATTTTGTATTTCTGCCAGCAATGTGTGAGCATTCCAGTTGCCACACATCCTCGTCAACACTGGGTATGACAGTATTTCTTATCGTAGCCATTTTAAGAGGTCGTTTAGAACCTCACTGTGCTCTTAGTTTGAATTGCCTCAATAGTTAATGATGTTGAGCAGATTTTCATGTGGTTTTTTACCTTCCACATACCCTTTTTAATGGAAGGTCTGTTCAAGTCTTTTGCCCATTTTTAAAATTGGGTTGTTTGTTTTGTTACTGAGTTTTGAGAGTTCTTAATATACTCCAGATACAGGTTATTCACCAGACTTGTGATTTTCAACTATTTTCTCTCAGAATGTAGTTTTTCTTTTCATTTTCTTGAGCATGTCTTTTGCAAAGCGGAAGTGATTCATTTTGCTGAATTCCAATTATCGATATTTTTCTTTTATCTTTTGTGCTTTTGGTGTCATGTCTAAGATGTTAGGAAAATATTCTCATTTCTTTTCTTGAAAAATGTTACATAGTTTTACACTTTATATTTAGACCTGTGGTTTATTTTCAGTTAATTTTTGTATGAAGTGTGAGGTTTAGGTCAAAGTTCACATTTTTGCACAAGATATCCAATTATTCCGTTACCATTTGTTGAAAAAACTATCCTCTCTCCTTTTAATTATCTCTGCACCTTTGTCAAACATCAGTTGATTTTTACTGGTGTGAGTCTTTTTCTGGATGTTGTATCCTGTTTTGTTTATCTATAAGTTTATCCCTTCCCCAATACCTTACTGTCTTGATTATTATAGCTTTAAGGTAAAGTGTTTGCATCAGGTTGATTTCACCAATTTTGTTCTTTTTTCAAAATTATTTTGTCTGATCTAATTCCTTTAAATTGCTACATAAATTTTAGAATCAGTTTTTCCTTATCTATAAAAAATCATGGTGACATTTGGATTGAAATTGCATTAAATCTGTAGGTCAGTCTGGGTAGAATTGACATTTTACTATGTTTAATCTTGCAATGCATGAACATGGTATATAGGACGTCTCTGATTTCTTTATAACATTTTGAAGTCTTCAGCATATAGGCTCTGACATTTTTTTTTTTTAGATTTACAAACTATTCATTTGGAAGAGGTATTGTTAATAATTGTTAGGGGCTGAGTTGCATCCCCCAACATTCATATGTTAAAGGCCCAATTTCCAGAACCTCAGAATGTGACTATATTAGAGATAGGGTCCTTAAAGAGGTAGTCAAGTTAAATAGGGTCATAGGTGGACCCTAATTCAACAGCCTGATTTCATTATAAGAAGAGGAGATTAGGACAGGACATGCACACAGGAAGGCCACATTAAGTCACAGGGAGAAGAAGATCATGTATAAGCCAAGCAGAGGCCTTGGAAGGAGCTAACCCTGCAAGGACCTTTATCACAGACATCTGGCCTCCATAATTGTGAGAAAATAAATTTCTGTTGTTTGAGCCACTGAACCTGTATGTAGTACTTTATTATGGCCCTGGTACACTAATACAACATCAGGGTTCTTTGCAGTTGTTCATTGCTAGTGTACAGAAAAATGATTGATTTGTGTTTATTTATATCCTATAACCTTGTTAAACTCACGTATTTGTCCTATGAGCTTTTTCTTAGAGATTCCTTGAGATTTTCTACATAGACAATCATGTCATCTGCAAACAGAGACAGTCTTGTTTTTCCTTTCCGATCTGAATGCCTCTTACTCCTTATTTTTGGTATTACAACTGCTAGGATTTCCTGTATAATGTAGCATAAGAATAATAAGAGTAGACATCCTTGCCTTATTCCCAGTCTTAGAGGGAAAACATTCAGTCTTTAACCATTAAGTATGATGATAGGTGTAGGATTTTAATAAAATATCAATCTCCTTGTTATTATCAATGGATGTCAAACTTTGTCAATTGAAATTATATGATTTTCTTCTTTCAACTGTTAATATACTGGATCACATTGACTAATTTATGAATAATGACTCAGCCTTGCATCTGCTAGCTAAGCCCCAGTTCATTTTACATATTGTTAAATTTGATTTTCTAATATTTTGTTGCGGATTTTTGCATTTGCATGAGCTTTTTTTGTATGTCATAGGCATACATGGTTTGGGTCTTGCGGAATGAACTCCCATGCTTTGTGTCTACCAGAGTTCTGTGCTCGTGAGCTGTTGCAAACGCCATCTGCAAACGGGCAGCAGGCAACAGCAGGCCCACATATTGTACATATCTCTTCTGCTGACATTCATGCTCCTTTGCCTCATCAGACCTCACTTGCAGAGCACAAGTTAAAAGATAAAATTATAAAGAATGTTAAGATAGCAACAGCAGAGTTTTTACCAGCCACGAGGCTCTCTTGAGCATGAGCTTCTGCAACTGCCCCGGTCACATACCCATGAAGTTGGCTTAGCATGTATGTGTAGAAATTACTGATTATCCTGAGGTTTTATTTCTTTTATTGTTCTACCTACACTTGACTTCCTGGGAAATCTGCAGAATCCCGTGTGACATTTTGAGATCATTAACCACTTGACAAGGGAGGAGAGAGAAATTTAAAGCAAATATGTCAGGAGTCACACCTAATCAAAGACCAATCCAAAGCAAAGATAAAAGCACCTTGGAAATTGCAACATGAGTCAATGGCAAGATGGGATTTGATGCCAAACATTTTAGGAACAGGTCAGTATGTCAAGGAACACATAGCTGCTCTTCAAAACACACTGAAATAAAAATATTCACATTTTTCCCCACCTGTCATAACCCCTTTACACAACCTTTTTTAAAAAGACATAGTTGATATTCCATATGAAGGCTATAATGTTCAAACTTAAACATCTATGGTGGTATATTAGGATGGTGTCCATGTGAACAATAGTGCCTGACTGTTCTATCAACAAGAAATACATTTTATGATAAATGAAAGGCAATATACACTTTACATTATACAAACTTATTTTTTGTTTCATGCATCATTCTAAGGAAAAAAGCCAATCTCAAAAAACTTTACATATTCTGATTCCATTTATATAACTTTCTTTTTAAAATTATTTTTTAAATCTTTTACAAATGATACACATTTACCTTCTTGTTAAACAGACTGAACAGGTTCCTATTTGACCTTTCTTTGGAGACTAAGGCTTATCATGTCAAACATCAATTATCATAACTTTCAATCGGATTCAACACTTATTCAGGAGCATGTACAGGCAAGGCATTAGGGCAAGAGTAATGGCTGCCTTACCGGTTTGGGCTACTCTAACAGATATACCATAGCCCGGGTGATTTACAAATATCAGAAATTTATTTCTCACAGCTCTGGAAGCTGGAATTCTGAGATGAGGGTGCCAGCATGGCTGAGCCCGTGATGATGGCTCGCTTCCTGGTTTGCTGACTGCCATTCTAGTATCTCCATGTGAGAGCTAGCTTGCTCTCCGGCTTCTTCTTAGAAGGACACTAATCCCATTCTTGAGGGCTCCACCCTCATGACCTAAATACCTACTTAAGTCCCCACTTCCAAATGTTGTTTTCCTGGGAATAGGGTTTCAACATATGAATTTGGAGGGAGGGGAGGGAACACACTCAGCCCATTACAATGGCCCCTACTATTTAGTGTTTATGATCCAGTTGGAGAGGTAAGGCAGGTATGTAAGTTCAGGATTCCTTGCAAAACATGACAAATGCTATTATATAAATCTAAACAAGTACCATGAGGACACAGAAGAGAAGGGAGGAAGGAGAACATCACAGGAATTCAAATGGGTCTTGAAAGATGACTGTGATAGCAAGAAAGGGCATGCCATGCTAAGAAATTCTCAGTTCTGAAATGAAGATCCGTTAAATATGGAATAGAGCAGGGTGTTTCTTTGGAACACAAATCATATGTTTGGCGATAGATGGAACAGTGAGAGAGCATTCAACTTACATGTACAGACGTGGGGAGTCCTAGATGAATTAGTAATAGGAGGATGGCTCATTTTACACTTTAATGCAGCAATGCATTTTGAAATGTGTAGGACTCTTTGTATCTATATAAACCATTGAACTATTTTGTGTTCTTTTAACTGGTTATTATAAGTTTTTTACAATCTTCTGGTCTGCCAGTTTTTCTTAACACCAACTTTCTACTAGAATTCTGCCTCTAATCTACTAAGAGCTAGAAAATGACATCAACAAGTATACATAGTCTATGAGAAATAGACTGAAATTTATTATTTCTCTAGATTGTTCACTGTTCCACTTAGTGGATTCACCGAAAAGTAACGTGCATAGATTTAGACTCCAGTAAAGATTAGTATTTCTAAGGGAAACTTCTGGTTAAAAACACGGGAACTGGCCATGGCTATCTTTTCTTCCTACCCAAATCTCATTAAAACGACAGCCAAGAAATTTTCAAAAACAAATTAACCAACAAGGTCAAAGAGAACGAGAGAATGACAGACAATTTGCCATAAATGCCTCCAACAAATTTTTGGAAGGTAAGAAATGGATGAGGAATGGTAATTACCTTGGCGAATGAAGAAAAGAGAAAGTCAATTACTTGCAGACAAGTGGGAACAGAGCTGCTTCACCTGAAGAAACTCTGGGTTGCTCAGTGTTCATAAGCAATGGGAATTCCAAGGAAGGAGAGGGTGAAGCACCTGTGGCAAAGGGCATTTGTTGGACCACAGCACGGTGGACCCTACCAGGTCTCCTTCCACCGTGTGCCATCCATGCACCAATCCAGTCCTTGCCTCCTGGCACAAAGTCGGAGGTTTATTTTTCAGAGTAACTGGACTTGGGGAGCAGGCCCAGGGAAATGCAGAGATAAGCAAGAGTGAAGTAAAAGTCTACATATCATACTGTGGACCACCCCCCAACAGCCCTCTTTCTCCTCCCTTTTGAGAGCTCCTCTTACACAGACACACACATATGCATACCACACCCTGGCAGGAGATTCAGGTTCCCCGCTGAACAGTCCTGAGAAAAGACCTATGGATGTCCCCATCCATGGTGTCAGTGTCCCCATCCATGGTATTAGTGTCCCCAATCATAGTGCCTCACTTTTGGATACTGAGAGGAGTTTTTCCTGCTCACACCAAATACATGGTATCTTTTCCAACACCATTTTTCTCTCCCTCTCTGACACCAACTGCATGTCCAACAATTCCACTCAGTCCTGATACCTTATCTGTGGGTGGAATTAGTGTCAGATCCCACAAGTTAAAGGGCTCAGTACCACAGGCCTGCCCCACTTCAGATGCCAATCACAAGTCTCAGGCCACCTGTACTTCTGGACCAACCAGCTATAAATCAGGGGTCCCCACAACCCCCTCCTCAGGTTCTATAATTTTCTGGAACAACTCACAGAACTCAGAAAAGCACTTTATTTACCAGATTACCATAAAGGATACAATTCAAGAACAGCCAAATAGAAGAGATGTGCAGAGCAAGGTGTTGGGGGAAGGTCACAGAGCTTCCATGCCATCTCTGGGCACATCACCCTAGTAACACCTCCATGCGTTCACCTGCCTGGAAGCTCTTTGAACCCTGTGGCTTAGGGATTTTTATGGAATTTTTATTACATAGACACAATTCAATAAATCATCGTCCTTTGGCGGTTGAACTCCATCTTCAGCCACCTTTCCTCCCCAGAGGTCAGGGGTGGAACTGAGACTCCCAACCTTCTAATCATGGTTTTCTGGAGAACAGCTACTATACTGAAACTATCTGGGACCCCTTAGCCAAAAGTCATCTCATTAGCATACCAAAGACACTCTTCTCACCCAGGAGATTATGAGGATTTTTTGTTCTGTGCCAAGAAACAGGAACAAAGAATAAATATTTTTTATTATACCACATAAACATATCATCAGATATTTATGAAAAGTGTCCAACATGAAGGAACAAGATCAAAGAGGAACAAAAAAGGAATGTAATTAATTTAGAAATGAATAAAAGGACTGGAAGTATTATCAGTATTCTCAAATAGAGAAAAAAGATACTGTGTTAAGAACAGGTTGCTATGAAAAGTGAACAGTTAAAGAGGAAAAAAAGCTCTTGAAAATTAAAAATATGGTTGTAGAAATTTTTTCTGAATTTGATAGCAAGTTAAGGAAAATTCCCAGACAGACGAGGCCAAGATCAAGGAGATAGAAATTAAGAAAGGAAAGCAAATTAGAGGATTGTTCCAACATTGACCAACAGGAGTTGCAAAAAGAGGGAACAGAAAAAGAAAGAGCAGAGAAAACTACCAAAGAAACAATGCAAGACAATTTCCTAGGACAGAGGACCTGGGTGTCCAGACTGAGAGGGTTCTAGGCAACAGATGATGAAATTTTACACCATGGTTCACAAGGGAGAAATTTCTGAATAGTGGTATCATAAAGAAGATTCTAAAGACTTCAACGAATTAAAAACAGATTACACAGAAAAGAATGGGAATCAAAAAGTCAGCACGTAAGAAGATGCCAGCAATAGGATTCAAGATGACCACTGAGTTACATTATGCCTCTGCAATCCTGAGAGGGACTGAGCTTCAACCAGGACCGGCAGAGTGTGCTACCAGTGAGGTCACAAAGGGCCCTGAACTCAGAAGAGGGCCTCGCACTTGGGCTTAATGCTGCACTCACCATTTTTAAAACCCTAATTGTGTTTTTGAATTTGTGCTCTGTAAGTAAAGGCAGGGGGGACAGTGGTGTATGCACAGCAATGCTTCCGGCCACCTCCTCACCTCCCTGGCATAGTTTGCTGGCACCCATAAGCCTGGTGCAGGTTCAGTGAGGATTGGGGTTGGCACATGAACTCCATATATTTGGTTGCCAGGCTGGTCCCTGGGTGCTCATGAAGGTCTGCAAGCACCCTGCAATATCCCCATGCCTGAGGGTGTGTGATGTTCAAATAACAAAAAACACCATGAAAGGTTGAAAGAGGTCACAAAAAGAAAGGAAAAAACTTTGCTCTCTGCTCTTTTTTGAGAAAAAATGCCCCCCACTTTCATTTTGCACTGGGCCCCATGATTATGTGACCATCTCTAGTTTCAATTACAGACTACTTGAGAAGCAAGAGAAAAATATTTTTTTTGTATCTCAAAAGCTCATCTGAAGATAAAAAGAGCAGGTTCCCAACACTGGCTGATTTTATAATGCTGTCCGGCTGGGTCCAGCATGGCCCCAGGATCCCACTGTTGGAAACTCCTGGTTCTAAGGCATCTTTTCCAAGCCACACACTGCCTGTTGGTTCAGGGTGCTGACATAGGACACTGGAGTCACATCCAGACAGCCACAGTTTCTGACCCAAGAAAACAGTTTCAGACAAACCTAGATGATCCCAAGGAAATCCAAAAATGGATTTAGGGACTCAGTGGAGTTTCTGCCACATGAATAGCAGCACCTGTTTTTCGAGAGTTTCTTGGACTCTTCCAAGTTCAAGTTAAGGCAAAAAAAAAAAAAACATCTCAAGGAGATTGGGAGACTGAAATATGGCTACCAAAAATGAAGAGGATTTCCTTCTCTGGGGAGTTTCAAGAGGAACAGAGAGTCCTGCTTAAGTGGAAAGACACAGTTTGGGCCAGAGGCAAAGGGTCGGGGAGACTCAGCCCCTCTAGGCCTGCCTGCCCCCCATGCTCCATGACCTCCCTGAGCCTCTGATTTTCACCATGTTAGACCCCAAGGTCATTGGCAGTTGTGAGACAGCCAGGTCTAGACTTTGCATTTTCAAATAAGTACTGCTACTTGCTTCACACAGGTCCACATTCCCAAAACTCCTAATTCTCCCCCCATATTCTTCCTTGCTGCCTGCCACCCCTGAACCCTCAGACCTCACTGGATTTGGTGACCTGACAGCTGCCCTTTGCGTGGGGATTTGTATCATAAATTGCCACCAGGAGGCCGCTGATATGCGTTTTCCTCACAAACTTATGCCGTCATGCTTTGCAGAAGGAAGCTGGCATGTGCACATGTGCCAGGCTTGTGGCTCATCAGACGGGTTCTATGAACTTGGTCGCCAGGTGGTAACCATATTATTTCATGCTTCTGGGTAACTTTTGTGCAACACAATTACCTTTGACAGTTCTTGAGTGGGACAGCGATTTTCAGCAAATGTTTTCAGTAACCAGAGGCCAGAAGGAAAGGAAATGTGAGTACTTCAGTTAAGCTTTGAGTGGGGCTCTGACAGCTCTTCAGCACCTCTGTGGTGTTACAAACAGGAATTCTCTGGAAATTCAGGCACATGGAACTTAATGTAAGGTAGCATAGCAAAGCCAGTTGTTTTCACTGTGTTTAAGAAAGAACTTACCTTCACACAGGATAATAGGTGCTACCATGGGGAAATTCTTCGAGCTCCAGGAGACAACAGAATTTTCGTTCAGTGGGCCTTCATGCAAAGGATGTTCTGTCCTTCTTTGTGCTAACTCCACACTGCAAAGAGTGTATCAGCCACTTCCTGGACTTGCCTGACTTTATAGTGCCTTCAACGTTCTTCAGAGTTATACAGAGAAGGTGTAGAACAGCTCATACTCCATGTATTAGTTTTTATTTTCAGGAAAAAAGATACTAAGTCATCACAGGTGGCCTGTTCAAAATCTCATCTTACAGAGCAAGAATATGAAAGTCAGTTGTTCCTCCACACTGTTGCCCACCCACCAGCATCACCAACACAGACACACACACACATGCACACACACACAGCCACATTCTAAAACCATACAAAACAAAAAACCTGCAATCTTTAGTCACAGAAAAACAAAAGGAAAATAAAAGAATATTTGGCTCCCAAATTATCAGCTATTTAAAGGACTGACTACATACCAGGGAAATGCAAATCAAAACTACACTGAGATATCACCTCACACCAGTCAAATCAGCCACTATCCAAAAGAGAAGAAATAACAAGTGTGGGTGAGGATGTGGAGAAAAGGGCCTCTCCTACACTGTTGGTGAGAATGTAAGTTGGTCCACCACTCTGGAAATCAATATAGAGGGCCCTCAGAAAACTAAAAATAGAAAAACCATTTGACCCAGTAATTCCACTCCCAGGAATTTACACAAAGAAAACAAGATCCCTGATTCAAAAAGACATATGCAAAATAACATTGAGAAGAAAAAAACAGTAAGAAGAATCAATGAAAGCAGGGGCTGGTTCTTCAAGGAAATAAACAAAATAGATAAACCCCTAGCGAGACTTTTCAAGAAAAAAAAGAGTCTACACACATAAATAAAATCAGAAATGAGAAAGGAAAAATCAGTACAAACACCACAGAAATATAAATAATTATTAGAGAATACTATGAAAAATTATATGCTAACAAACTGGTAATGTAGAAGTGGAAACTTTCCAGAAAAATACAACCTTCCAAGGCTGATCCAGGAAACAACAGAAAATCTGAACAAGACCAATTACCAGCAACAAAATTGAATTGGTAACAAAAAAACTACCGAAGAACAAAATGCCTTCACCAGACGGCTTCACCACTGAGTTTTATCAAACACTTAAACAAGACCTAATGCCCATCCTCCTTAAAGTTTTCCAAAAAGTAGAAGAGGAGGGAATACTCCCAAACTCAATCTATGAGGCCAGCATCACTCTAATACCAAAACCAGGTAAAGACACCACAAAAAAAAGAAAACTAGAGATCAATATCCCTGATGAACATAGATGCAAAAATACTCAACAAAATATTAGCAAACCGAATACAAAAATACATCAAAAAGATCATCCATCATGTTCAAGTAGGATTTATTCCAGGGATGCAGGGATGGTACAATATTAGAAAATCCATCAACATAATTCACCACATCAACAAAAAGAAGGACAAAAACCACATAATCATCTCCATAGATGCTGAAAAAGCATTCAACGAAATTCAACATCCATTCATGATAAAAACTCTCAACAAAATGGGTATAGAGGGCAAGTATCTCAACATAATAAAGGCCATATATGACAGACCCACAGCCAACATCATACTTAAAGGCAAGAAGCTGAAAGCTTTTCCTTTAAGATCAGGAACAAGACAAGGATGCCCACTCTTCCCACTTCTATTCAACATAGTTCTGGAGGTCCTAGCCATGGCAATCAGACAATACAAAGAAATAAAAGGCATCCAGACTGGCAAGGAAGAAGTCAAACTGTCCCTATTTGCAGATGACATGATATTGTACATAAAAAACCCTAAAGAATCTATTCCAAAACTACTAGATCTAATATCTGAATACAGCAAAGTTGTGGGATACAAAATTAATACACAGAAATCTGTTGCATTCCTATACACTATTGATGAGCTAGCAGAAAGAGAAATCAGGAAAACAATTCCATTCACAATCGCATCAAAAAGAATAAAATACCTAGAAATAAACCTAACCAAGGAAGTGAAAGACCAATACTCTGAAAACTACAAGACACTCATGAGAGAAATTAAAGAAGAAACCAATAAAAGGAAACACATCCCATGTTCATGGATAGGAAGAATTTTATTGTCAAAATGGCCATCCTGCTGAAAGCAATCTACAGATTCAATGCAATGCCAATCAAAATACCAAGAGCATTCTTCAATGAATGAAAGAAAATCGTTCTTAAATTCATATGGAACCACAGAAGACCCCAAATAGCCAAAGCAATCCTGAGAAGGAAGAATAAAGCTGGGAGGATTATGCTCCTTGACTTCAAGCTCTACTACAAAGCCACAGTAATCAAGACAATTTGGTACTGGCACAAGAACAGACCCATAGACCAATGGAACAGAGTAGAGAGCTCAGATATAAACCCAAGCATATATGGTCAATTACTATACAATAAAGGAGCCATGGCTATACAATGGGGAAATGACAGCCTCTTCAACAGCTGGTGTTGGCAAAACTGGACAGCTACATGTAAGAGAATGAAACTGGATTATTGTTTAACCCCATACACAAAAGTAAACTCAAAATGGATCAAGGACCTGAATGTAAGTCATGAAACCATAAAACTCTTAGAAGAAAACATAGGCGAAAATCTCTTGAATGTGAACATGAGCAACTTTTTCCTGAACGCATCTCTTTGGTCAAGGGAAACAAAAGCAAAAATGAACAAGTGGGACTATACCAAACTAAAAAGCTTTTGTACAGCAAAGGACACCATCAGCAGAATAAAAAGGCATTCTACAGTATGGGAGAATATATTCATAAATGACATATCCGACAAGGGGTTAACATCTAAAATATATAAAGAACTCACATGCTTCAACACCCATAAGCAAATAACCCTGCTAAAAAATGGGCAGATGATATGAACAGACACTTCTCCAAAGAAGAAATTCATATGGCCAACAAGCACATGAAAAGATGCTCCCCATTGCTAATTATCATGGAAATGCAAATTAAAACCACAATGAGATATCACCTCACACCAGTTAGGATGGCCAACAACAACACATGCTGGGAAGGATGTGGAGAAAGGAGAACCGTCCTATACTGCTGGTGGGAATGTAAACTAGTTCAACCATTGTGGAAAGCAATATGGAGGTTCCTCAAAAAGCTAAAAATAGAAATACCATTTGACCCAAGAATTTACCCAAAGAAAGCGAGATCTCAGATTCATAAAGACATATGCACCCCTATGTTTATTGCAGCACTTTTTACAATAGCCAAGATATGGAAGCAACCTAGGTGCCCATCAGTAGATGAATGGATAAAGAAGATGTGGTACATATACACAATGGAATATTATACAGCCATAAGAAGAAAACAAATCCTATCATTTGCAACAACATGGATGGAGCTAGAGGGTATTATGCTCAGTGAAATAAGCCAGGCGGAGAAAGACAAGTACCAAATGATTTCCCTTATTTGTGCAGTATAACAATGAAGCCAAACTGAAGGAACAAAACAGCAGCAGACTCACAGACTCCAAGAAGGGACTAGCAGTTAACAAAGGGGGTGGGTGTGGGATGGGGGATGGAGAGGGAGGGAGAAGGGGATTGAGGGGTGTTATGATTGGTACATATGGTGTCGGGAGGTCACAGGGAAGACAGTGTAGCACAGAGAAGACAAGTAGTGACTCTGTGGCATCTTACTACACTGATGGACAGTGACTTCCATGGTATATGGGAGGACTTGATAATGTGGGTGAATGTAGTAACCACAATGTTTTTCATGTGAAACCTTCATAAGAGTTTTAATCAATGATACTATTAAAAAAAAGAAGACATATGCGCCCCTATGTTTGTTGCAGCACTATTTACAATAGCCGAGATATGGAAGCAACCTAAGTGTCCATCAATAAATGAATGGACAAAGAAGATGTGGTACATATACACAGTGGAACAGTGTAAAAAATTTAAAAAGAAGCAAACCTTGCCATTTGTGACAACACGAACAGACCTAGAGGGTATCAAGCTAAGTGAAATACACCAGGCAGAAAAAGACAAATACCATATGATTTCACTTATATTTGGAATCTAAGAAACAAAACAAACAAACAAAATAAATAGACCCACAAATGCAGGCAACAGAGTGTTGGTTACCATAGGGAAGGGGATGAGGGGATGGGTGAAATAAGTGACGAGGATAAAGAGGTACAAACTGCAAAATATAAACTAATTTAGTCATAGGTATGGAAGTACAATATAGAGAATATGACCAATAATATTGTAATATCTTGGTATGGTAATGGGGTAACTGCACTTACTGTGGCAAGTATCTAGTAATGTACATAATTATTCAGTCACTATGTTGTACATCTGAAACCAATATAATATTGAATATCAACTTTGTTCCAATAGAAAAGAGAGAAAGAGAAATCGAAGACTGATTACATACAACTGATAAATCTGCTGATTTCCAGGATGGTGGGGTCGAGCATGAGGTCACATGGCCACAGCCACGTCCCAGAGAATGCCCTGTGATTCACATTCGCATTGGCCTGCTGCAGAGCACAATTTTCCTTTGATACACCCAGGAGAAAAGCCTACCCTTTGCTCCAATTACATTAGCCTTGTTTTACAGGCAAGCGTTCTTTTGATCTCCAATGACAAGACATGATATCATCAGCTCTAAATCAAGCCACATTTTCCCCTCTCCTTAAAGCTAGTGTCACTGGGGAGGACACCACGAGCTAATCTGTAACATGCTGCAGATTGCAATATCTCCTGGTTCTTTTTGTTGGTTACCTTCTTTATTTGCTCACTAGCCATTTTGTCAATAACAGTGAGTGCTTCTTTTCCTAGATTCAGAGAACATAATTTTGATTTTAAACTTATCCCACATGCCTCATCCCTACCAGAGTTTGACATTTAGAACGTGTGGGCATCACTTCCTTTTGCACTTGCTTCCACATGTTTCAGGACTTTGTTTCTTTCTCTTACGTGAGGGAGCAGTCCAAACAGTGATCTGCGGAGGGTATGATATAGAAGAAGTCAATTAGACGTGGACGTTGTTTCCCCAGAGTCACAAGCAGCAGTTTGTCAACCTTTTGCAAGGGTTGGACATTACTCCTCCCCTTGGTTTGGGAGACTAGAGGAGACAAGACAAGACAGGCCACATACATGTAATCAAGCTGTTCCCCCTGCATGCTCCACATGAAAACAGTAGGTTGGAGTCTTTTATTTGATTACTTTTAAAGTAATAGCCCTTAATCCATTTTTTGCTTATTATACGAATGCAAAATGTTTCTGTTCCCAAAATATCAAAAAGTACAAGAAAGCAAAAAGTGAAAAAAAAATGTAAATACTCAAATTTCTCCTGCAGCATCACCATTGGTAAAGCCAAAGTATTTCCAGATATTTCCTCATTTGGCTGTCTCTACTATAGAATCTGGGAAACATATGCTACCGAGCCTCCCTTGCAGCATAGATGGTCATATGACATGTTTCTATCCTGTGAGAGCTAAATGGAAGGAAGGGAGGGAGGGAGGGAGGAAGATAAGAGAAGAAAGAAAAGAAAAGGAAAAGAAGAAAAAAAGAACTTCTAAAGGGGTTTCTGGGAAAACTGGATTCTCGCAGTTGCTGCTCTTGGCTGGAGTTGCAGCAGCTCTCTGGGACCATGAGATAATCAGCAGGAGGAGGAGAGCCAATATGATATGGATGACAGAGTGGGCACCTGGGCATCATTGTGCAACTGAAGAAATGCCAGCGACACCCACCATCAGACTTTTTATCAAGTGAGAAAATAACTGCCTATTGATTTAAGCCTCCCCTAAGTGCATGTTCTGTTATATGTGGTGTTCTTAACTGATACGGCCAAACACCTAGAAAAAAACTCCATCACACCAGCGTACCCTGTTCCAAGGGCTTTTTCTTTTGAAGGAGATAGGATACACGTCTTTTTGTTTAACCCAAAACTTTTCAAGTTTGCCATTTAAATCAACTTCACTAATAACTTTACTCTGATAATAACAACAATAACTGATATTATGGCACCTTCACTCTCATCATCTCATTCTCTTCTTCCCAGTTTGAAAGTAAGAAAACCGTGACAATAGTTAACAGTAGTGTATTGTGTATTTGAAAATTGCTAAGAGAGTAGGTCTTAAAGTTCTCATCACAAGAGAAAAGCTATGTTAGGTGATGGATATTTATTGTGGTAATTTTACAAATATATATATCAAGTCATTAGGTTGTACACCTTAAACTAATACAATGTGATATGGAAATTATATCTCAAGAAAACTAGGAAAAGCAAAGAAAAGAAAGTAGGAAAAGCAAAGCACAGAGATTGAAATTGTCCAGGAAGTAGCTGGGGCTTAAATTCAAGTATTATTGTTGCAAATACTTCTGTCATATTACATGCTAACTCTTCTCCAGAGGATCCTAACAAATACTCAGACCTACAGTTTAGAGAGTAAACAGGAGCTTGCCTGAAGTCTATTCTAAAAGGCAGTTGAGATGCCAACGTTTTTGTGTCTCCAGAAAATTCATGTTGGAACCCTACTCCCAATGTGATGGTATGTGGTGGTGGGGGGCCGCTGGAAAATAATTAGGTCATGAGGGTGTGGCCTTATTAGTACCTTATAAGAACAAGCCAGAGAGCTAGCTAGTTCTCTTTTCCGCCCTGTGAGGATGCAGTGGGAAGTTCTGCAAACTGGCAAGAGGGCCCTCCCAAGAACCCAACCACACTGGTGTCCTGATCTCAGACTTCCAACCTCCAGAACTGTGAGAAATAAATTTTAGTTGTTTAAGACACCCTCTGCATGGTATTCTGTTATAGCAGGCCAAGATGACTAAGACACTCCCCAAAATGTCATCACGGAAGCCGAGGATAAGCACACCAAGTTTTCCTAGTCCTCTAAACACAGAATACTTTCAACTTTGCTTTTCTAGAAAATTTCAGGCCACATGTCTAAAAATCATGGCTCTTGGGAAGGGTGGAGCCAGGATTTGAACACTGGTTTATCTGACTTTAAGGCCAGGGGGTTAATCTACTAGGCAATACTTGTCCAAATATGGTACCTGTTGGCATTTCCAAATATTGTGAACACCCACTGTGCATTTTCTGGGAGAATTGGGGGTCGTGAATAGCACCCTACAGGACACTAGGCAAGTCAGAGGACCTGAGCCTGAATCTCCACTCGGCCACTTTGTGCATGAGTCAACAATTTCCCTGTCCTGTTTGAACTTTGCCTATAAAATTAGGGTTGATGCTAAAACAAAGGAGATAATACATGTATGAGAAAGCTGAGCAAACAGCCATGAGAACCTCCTTCTCTGAAGTATCTTTCTCTCTCCTCCCACCTTTTTCCTGAGGATGGACTTGGTGAATCAGTTAGCTCTTGCTATGTAACAAAGCACCCCAAACTTAGTGGCTAAAACAACCACCATTTATCAATTTTTAAAACTCAGTAGATGGGTTGAGTGGTTCCTGTCATCTGGGTTGGCTTGGCTAGACTCTCTCATGTGTCTGGGATCAAATGGGCATCAACGGGTAGCTGGCTGCTTAGAATGGCCACAATCACACGTCTGCTGGCTGGATGGCTACTACCATTCGGCAATAGGGTGAATAGCCACATGTCTCTCACCCTCCAGCCGGCTAGCTTGGGCATATTCACACGGTGTGGGAGACTGTGCAACACCCTTGGGTGCAAACTCAAAACCAGCACATGCTCACTCTGGCCACATTCTATCAGTCAAGGCAGGGCGCGGGCCTGCACAGAGTCAGTGGATAAGGAGACAGACCCCGCCCCTTGATGAGAGGAGCTGCAAGGGGAGAGTTGTGGCCATTTTAGAAATCAGTTATAATACTCAGCCACTTCTCTGGAACCACATGTGGACCGGCCTGCCCATGTCTCTGACCAACAACTCAGACGGAGCTCGTTTTTCCAGTGGGGCACAGATCGCAGGCCTGGACGGCTTGTTTGTTTTTTGTTAGTTTTGACTTTTAGCTGTTGCCAGGATGTTTCTTTCAGAGAGGAGAAGCCTCGGTCCTGTCTGCCATGTATATTAAGATGGGCTGTGACAGAGCCTTACTCTGTGGTCAGAGGCCCTGGAACCTGGTAAGGAAGAGTCGGCAGAAACTGTAACAGGCCCTCGGGGCCCTGGAAGCCTCACTTCCAAAACAAGAAGACAATCTTCTGAAGAGCTGAAGCTGCCCAACAGCCAGGGCTGTGCCAGTCAAAAGCATGGCCAGTGTTACCCAGCCCTGCCCGGGGGAACGGGGGTGGAGGCGTGTAGTCACCCCCCCAGCCAATCGGCGACACTCCCAGCCTGATGAATTGGTGAACTCCTGGCCCTCGGATGACAATATCTGGCTCACACTTTTTCTGCTTTCAAGTGTGGAGATTGCACAAGTGACATGAAAGGTTGCAGAGGGTCTTGGAACATCCCTTCTGGTGGAATCACACCCAGGGGCCCCTGCAGGGGGGCGGGGAGGGGTGGCCTTCTCCCGACAGGCTGCCTCCTGATGGCATGTGCATGTCAGCGAGTGGGTGCCCGCCCAGCTGGGGTCACTCTTCACCATCTGGAGCCTAGACAAGGAGGAGCTAGAGGATGTGGCTGGCAGAGATGCAGAGAGGAATGTCTCAGAAGGGCGAAACATTGCTATCAGACACTTTGTTGGCAGAGCCTCCAAGAACGGAGCTCTTCTAAGGAAACGTTGCGACATGGCTGAGATTCTAAAGGGTTAGGGAAGGGGCCTGGCAGTGGGGGAAAAACGTCCTTTCACTGGCCTCTCCTACCTCAGGCAGAGGGCTGCTCAGTGGCGTTCCTGTGTGAGTAGGCCAGAAGAAATTTAACTTCCAAACCTCGCCGCCCACACGTGGGTCTTAAATAAAGTCCGGCAGGGGGCCAGTACCAGATATGCCTGGAGGCTGGCCTGGGGAAGTCAGAACCACCAGCAGACCGTGCATGGCCACGTTCACCCACCAGCCACCCTTCTCCTGGGAGAGCAGAAGCCCAGCCGCGCCTGAGGGAGCCCCAGCTTGGCTCTCAGAAAACGGTCCTGTTGGGTTTCCTTCCTCAGGTACTTGTTTTCTGGCTCTAGAGACAATGCCAATATTCAGTGCTAACCCACATGAAAGTTTCTGAATCCAAAAGCCAGGGACACTGTCCAAACCATACCTGGACCAAGGGACAAACAAAGGAAATCCATTCTCTTGCTCCCACTGGCCTGGGGGCAGCCGATCTGGGCCAAGCAGCTGTCGTTCCTCCCCTGTTTAGTCAGAAAGTGCTCCTCGCTGAAGACGCCCACCCGTGTCCTGAGAAGCAGAACTCCTCCAGCAGCCTTCCTGGGACCCCAGGCTTCCGTGCACCCCCCCACTTGCACTCCGCACCCTTTCTTCCACCTGTGACTCCTGTTTGCAGCGCACCTGTTTCTAACCCCCAGCAGGTGGTGGCAGCCAGGCTGTAGGAAAAGAGACAGTAGGGACTCCAACAAACAGAGTCCATTCCTGCCGAATCCAGAATCCTGGAGGATTCCCAGCTCCCAAGAGCTGCCACGGGGGCCAGGCTAGTCTTGCCATGGGTGCCCCCCTGCCCGCGAGCTTCTGCACAGTGCCACGTGCTTCCTCCTCTCAGATATGCCTGGAGGCTGGCCTGGGGCATTTTTTACCCTTTTTTGGGAAGCCCACTTCTCCCTTTTCCCAACTGGCCCACCCCAGACTGATCCATCTTTCCTTGTTCTTTAGAGTATCCTCTTTTCTGGTATTCACTGGACTTTCTGGTCGTGTGACATCAGCAGGGGTCTCATCCTGAGGGGAGAGCATGACCTGTGAGGACCAGGAAGTACCCTCATTCTTGACCTCACTTGGGGCTGATACTGTAACATATAGAAAGAAATATGGATCTGCTCTTTGTCCCCATTTCTGTTACGAGCTTCTAAACCCTTTGGAATTTCCTTAAGGCATCATATCAGTAGAGGTCTTTTGTTCATGAGGTGACTTTTGGACCTCTCCTAAGGATGGGGGCTGGTTGCCAGTTGAGCCAACCAAGTGATCAGAGGGTTGGAGCTTTCAGTCCCACCCCACCCTCTGCCTCATGCCCCCCACCACACCTTCCATTCCACTGACCTCCAGGGAGGGTAGAGGGGCTGGATGTTGAGTCAATTACCAATGGCCAATGATTTAATTCAGTTGTGACTACGCAATGAAGCTTCCGTAAAAACCCAAAAGGCCAGGGTTTGGAGAGCTTCTGGGCTGAGTGAACACCTGGAGATTTGGAGAAAGTCGTGCACTCAGAGAGGGCATGGACACTTCGCACCCTTTCCCCATACTGTGCACTCTGTGTCTCCCCATCTGGCAATTCCTGAGTTATATCTTTTCATAATAAACTGGTAATCCGGTGATTAAACAGTATTTCTGAGTTCTATGAGCTACTCTAGCAAGTCGTTTGAGTCCAAGGAGGGAGCCAGGCAGTCAGAAGCACAGGTGACGACTTGAGATTGACTTGAGATTGACATCTGAAGTGGAGGGTAGGCTTGCGGCAATGAGTCCTTAACCTATGGAATCTGATGTTGTCCATGTAGATAATGTCAGTATTGAGTTGAATGATAGGACACCCCAGCTAGTATGGGAGAACTGCTTGCCTGGTAGTGTGGGGGGAAACCTACACACGTTGGAACTGGAATCAGAATAGTTAGGGCGACAGGTCTTGGGATGGTCTCAGATTGACACTGTGTGGACACACACACACACACACACACACACACACATCCCTGCCCAGACTGGATTCCCAAGCCCAAAGTTTCCTTCAATAAAACATTTAGAATCAGACTTTTCAAATCCTGATAAAAGGGTGCAGTTAATTTAAGTAAATGGACGCAAAGGGAAGAGTGGGAATAACGAGATGGGAAGAGAAGCGGTGGGGGAGATACCCTTCATTTAAAATTAGAGATTCTCAGAATTTAGTAGAAAGATCTGCCAGTAGAGATCTCTGGCCAGTGGAGGTTCTGGAATTAAAGTTTTATTCTCTCAACGATCTCCCGGCTGCACTTGGAAACATCCAGTCTCCTGGGACACAAACGTGAGGTGAGCCCATGGGGTTGACAGCCAGTGTGAGAGAGGACCTTCCTGAAGGCCAAATTCTCCAGCATCCTTTGTTCTTCTCCGTCCCTCTGGGACCTTGTCTCCTCCATGTGCCCCATGCCCTCACCCACTGTGCTGGCCCCTCTCCATCCGTGCTGGCCCTGTGTTCAGCCCACTCCAGGCTCACTCAGGCTGACATGATTAATGGCCATGGCAGGCCCCTCCAAGATTTCTTTGGCTGAGGCATAGTGGAGGCCCTGTCTTCAGGGATCCTTCTGTGCTGGGTTCCACGTAAGGAGATCAGACCGCACACAGGTAGGCATGTCCTGTCCGACTGCCCCCACCCATGACTCCCGGTGCACCCACCACCTCCCCGGGCTCACGAGGCTTACACACATTCACCAAGCTGGATGCTGGAAACATTAACCTGCCCTGATTCTACCTTGGAAAAATTGGTGAAAATCTTAGAGCTGTTTCCTTTCCATTTCACTTTCTTTATTACAAAGACAACACAACTACATTACAGAAAATGAAGAAACCAGAGATTAAAAACTTTATTTTTATCGCTGTTGAGTCCTTACATGTAGGCATTTCGGTTTGTTTGATTTTCTAATAGCAGTAACCAGAATGCAGGGAATTTGGTAGTCAGGCTTTCTCCACTTCCGCAGCACTTGTGACCCGTGTGGCCTTTGAGCGCTGCAACCCAGGGGCCCAGGGAGCCGCTCGTGAGGCACTGTCAAAAGGGCTGACTCGGTACAGCACAGTCCTTCCCTCAAAGAATCTAAGGCGTCCTTGGCCTGCACAGGGTACCAGGACAGAATTGCCGCCCTGTGTTGGGCATCCCTGTGTGCCCAGTGGCAGGCTCTGGCCCTGCTCCCCGGCAGGTCTATGTTTTGCAAGAGGGAGATCTAGCAGGCACCTTTTCCCAGTTGACTGACGCAAGGCTGGTGCCTCGAAGACAGAGCCTCCAGTGTCTCTGGAGGCTGGGCCTTGGCCCTGGATTCAGAGTGGATGGAACACTGGGTGTTTGTCTGTTGAGCCAACTCCATCCGTTACTCTTTCCCTAAACCCAGTGGGTTTCCCTGACTCCGGCAGAGGTTGGAAGGGGGCTGCTGGGATGCTGAACAGGACCCCAGGGGACTGACCCCCACCCCTGCCACAGCCTCCTCAATGGCTAGTCATTCTCTTCCCATGAAAACACTCAGTGCCTTTCCCAGCCGTAAAAAAGGAATGAAGGGAGCAGGACTGTTTGGCCAACACACCAGCTAAGGGAAACCCTGGAGGCAGCTCAAGAGCTGCTGCCCATTCCACAGGGGCCGTGCTTCCAAACACAAATATTAACCTTGGCAGTCTGTCTGTCTCCTGCTTCACAACGAAGTTGGGGTCATATTTAATTTGGGGAAGAGAGAAATGATGAAAAAAGATACAAAGTCTCCTGGAACAAAGTGAGCTTTTGATTACAGACAGTATTTAATGGATACTAGTGTTTAAAATCCGCCCTGGTTAAAGGCTACTTCTAGGAACTTTTAGAGCAGAAGGGTGAATCCCAGCAGCAGTTCTTTACAGCGTCCTCAGGGTGGAAGCACAAAAGGAAAGATATCAATACCTAGAATCTCGATTGCAAAAGCAGTCAAGTGACAGCTAATCCTCACGATTCAAGACTGGGAGCCCTCAGAGAGTCAGCTTCATAACGCCTGAAGATTTGTCCTGCACCAAACTGCTTTATATGTTATTATGAGGTGGTCAGCAGGTGCGGCCACAAGAGAGGACAGAGGAGAGAGGCTCAAGGAACTACAAAGGTTATGATAGCCACAGATCTTAAAGACAGGGGGCATGGCTCACCACGCGGCCACACAGGAAGGGCATAGGGTGGTCAAGAGGCGGCAGACGGGAGTGAGGGAGCCCTTTGGCTATGGCCTTCACTAGGGTTTCCTCAGGAAATGCAAGGCAGGGCAGGGTGAACAGTTGGTAAACAGCTAATTTGAATCCATCAGCCGGCTTTGTGTTTTAAGTGTGGCCGCTAGTTGCCTGGCACCTGGTCCCGACCCTGGGATGATTAAGGTAGAGGAATATTACCTCCTGGGGGGCACAGATCAGATAGAATAGGTAGGCCTCTGGATTGCTTAGTCTGGATATGAAGGACGTGTCCCTGGTTGTGCTCTTTGTGACCCCTAGGAATCGGCTAGCCTAGGGAGGGTGATCAGAAAGATCATTCTAGGGTAGCACAGCATGATAATCTACAGAAACTCTGGAGTATTTACACTGCACAGAGCCTTCTCCATGGAGCCCACAGCCAGTGCAAGTGCACCTAATTGCAGCAGATACCAAATCCAGAGGACAACAGCTGTTCTGTCCAGAGCAAGGAGCCACAGTAAGGGACAGCTGAGGAGCGCCTTCCCAGGGGCCTGGGACTGTCGGCTGCTGGGGGCTGCAAAACCCACATCAGGGCTCAAGCCTTTGAAACTGGGGACCCCAGACTTCAGCAGCCATCTGGGCCTCCGAGGAGCCAGAAAAATATGTAGGGCATCTGTTAAGTTGCGCTTTCGTCATTTATGCCCTAGTATGCTCTTCAAACTACATATAACTGGGGGACCCCTTTCAGGAGGGCACCGCCCTGCATGCTATTTGAACCAATGACTCCATCAATAACTTGCCTTGGGCAATGATCAGGGATGAATGTGCAGTCTTAACCTCTTAGGTGCCCAGCATGTTCATAACAGAAGAAATTTGAAAACAACCAAGTCAAAAGTAAAGAATGAACTGGCTAAATACAGGGACAAGCAAGCTATGTGCAGCCATTTAAAATTATGTCTTAAATAATTTAATGTGAGAAGTGTTCATACGGTAACTAAAAAAGGGTCACAGCACAGTATGTGTGTGGATTGCCCACAGGGCTGGAGAACACTGTGCAGTGTGACGCTGTCTTGACTTCAAATGTGTGTGTATTTATGAAGTCACAGAAAAAACTGTCTGTGCCGGGGAGCCCTTCTTTGCCTGCCCCCCTCATTCCTGCCTCGACTCATAAAACAGCAGCTCCCTCCAGCTCTGACTTTCTCTGAGATGCCCAGTGGCGGGGACGGCCCTCCCACCTAGAGAGAGCGACTTGTCTTAGTCGGCCTTATTGGGTCATTCAGTCTCACACCCTAAAATAGAGCCTCCCCTTTCCTGGTCTTTGGCTCTTCTCCTGCCTCAGAGAGGCCTCTTCTCTCTGGTTCCAGCTTCTCAGGGTACTTAAAATGAATGAAACCAGTCAGGCTCACTTGAGGTCCAGTGGCCTCAGCTTGAGGGATTAATAAAGCTGATAACTTTTGCTCAATTTGACTCAGTTCCCTGTCCACATAAGCGTCATCTAGACTCCTGGAGGGGAAGGGGGGGCACTGGTAGAATCCAGTCAAGAAGCCCCCACCCAGAACCCAGAACAGTCTAAGGCAGTTTAGGGCCTAACAGACAGTTAGGAATGTCTGGAGGAATTTTCGGTTGTCCCAGCATGGGTGGAGAACAGGGAGAGCTGCTACTGGCATCTAGGGGGTAGTGGGTAGGGGTCAGGGGTGCTGCCAAATGCCTCAAGCACACAAGGCAGCCTCCACAGCAAAGATTCATCAGGCCCGAATGTTGGCGGTGCTGATGTTGAAAGACCCTGGTCTTACGGATACAGATAGAAATGCTGACAGCAATTTGTGTTCTGTTTTCTACATCTTCACTTTTTTTCTGCAGTATCTGTACATTGCATTGGTAATAGGAAAAAAATAAAAGTTACTTTAAATTTTAAGACAAAGTGGCTGTACCACAATTAGGATTTGTCAAATGAAGGAAGGAAGGAGTAACATGGCTTTTGAAAAAGCGTAGCTAAGACCATGAATTCTTGGGGCAGGGAGGTCTATATTTTGTACAGCTTTGTATCCTAAGCCCCTAGGTCAGTAGCTGCCACGTGGTAGGTGCTGGATAATTGGACGGATGGATGGATGGATGATGGATGGATGGATGGATGGATGGGACCTGGGTCAATATCATCAAGAACTTAATGTCTTATAGTAACCATTTCACAATATATACTTGCATCAAATCACCATGTTGTAGACCTTAAACAATGTTATATGTCAATTATATTTCAATAACTCTGGGAAAAATAGGAAAAGAGAAGATAAACTGGGTGTATGTGGCCACATGTTGGTGAATGTTTATTGAAAGACATAAAAATCTGGTTCCTACCAACAGCTCTGGGCCCTCTTTGGAAGCCCTGCTGAAATGCGAACAGTGCCTAAGAGGCAGAGAGATTGGATTTGATGGAGCCCACTCATCACCACGCATTCCTGGTGATGAAACTCAGTAAGTCAGCCCACCCCTAGGGACCGAGTGGATTTCATGTTGGCTTATTCTTTTTTTTCTTTCCACACAACTGATGTGAATTTTTAGCTACTGACACTACTGTATGGGTGGTATGCACTGCATGCCAGGGAACATGTAGTTCTGTCTCCATAGGTTTATTATGGCTGGTCAGTGCTAATTAAAAGAGTCCCCGTGTCTTGCCTTTAGGACTTCTGGACATGGCGCCCAGGCTTTATTTTTGGTTCTGAACATTTATGTTGCTTCCTGTTTTGTTGCCAAATTGTCCTTAAGCACGTGAGCTAAAGCAGCCCAAGAGGCATATTCAGCTCACCTTCCTTCTTATTCCCTAGGACAGTACTGGACCCACAGCAGATCAAGTGCATCCGACATGAGCCAGCAGCGCTGACGTGCAAAGCACCCATGTCCTGCCACCTCCCGCATGTTGGTATTTTTGACAGTCCTCAATTACAGCCATATAGTTAACTTCAGCCTGTCATTTGTGTGGGCTAAGCTGTTTGAAAAGTCCATGAGGGGTCAGCCAGTGGTGGGAGGACCATTTTCCTATAAACAATGATGCAACCTCTGTGTCTGGAGGATACCAGCTGTGGTTTGGTGCCAGAGGCCTTTTGAGAGGACAGAAATACCAGCCCCTTCTTCCCTGGCCCCACAGCCTGTCTCATGCCCAGGGCCGATCCTTTTTCATTCCATTATCAGAAGCTGCTCAGGAGGCCTCTGGCCCACAAGGACATCTGGTTCTAGTTTATTCTATCATTGCTAAGTGCTAAAGATACAACATTTTTACCCCCAACTAACTGTATAGAATAACTTACTCGAGGGGTTTGCTGGGTATGAAGTTATAAATCCTTGAGGAAACAGCTGGGAAAGTTGATCTTGGTTTTAGACTACTTAATATTTCACAAAGACCATGTCACAAAACTACTTTAACCATAAGACCATTTCACTGGGAGAATATTTATTCTTAGGACTAGGGCCATGGAAGGGAAAACATGAAGACGATCTAAAAGGAATTAAATCAAAAAGATGAAAAATGGAAAAGGGACCAGAAAATCTAGCTTTGTTTTACATGACTTGAAATTTCTATCTGATCTCTCAGTAGATCATTACCAAAACTCTGATATTAGAAAGAAAGTTCTGCCATTCACATGTAACATGATAGTCTGTGCAGAAATTTGCAAGGAATCTACAAAAAAGCTCTAGAATAAACGAGTTTATCAAGGTCTCAGGATACAAGTCCAACATGAATAAATCAATCATGTTTCCATATACTAGCAATCAACAATTAGAAATCAAAAACAACTTTGATACAATTTACAATAGCTTTGAAAATGATATAATTACTGAAATATTTGCAGATCACATACCTGACAAAGAACTTATAACCAAATGTATAAATGACTCTCATAACTCAATAGTATGAAATCAAACTATCTAATTTAAAAATGGGCCAAAGATTTGAACAGGTACCTCTCCAAAGAAGATATAAAGATGGTAAATAAGCACATAAAAAGAAAACAAAACATAATTAGCCACTAAGGAACTACAAATTAAAACTGCAATAAAATACTACCATTCATCTATGAGAATGGCAAAAAAAGATAATACCAAATGTGCACAGAGACACAGAGGTACTGGAACTTATACAGTGCTGCTGGGAATTCCATAAAATAAAGCCACTTTGGGAAATAGTTTGGCAGTTTCTTATAAAATTAAATATATACTGAGGGACAAGGGGGAAAAGGGGGCATTACGATTAGCAGACTTAATGTTGGGGGGCACGGGGAGGGCAGTACAACTCAGAGAAGACAAGTAGTGATTCTATAGCATCTCACTACGCTGATGGACAGTGACTGTAATGGGGTTGGTGGGGGGGACCTGATGATGTGGGAAGTTTAGTAACCATAATGTTGCACATGTAACTGTAGATTAATGATACCAAAGCATATACTTACCATATGACTCAGCAGCCCCCCACTCCTGGATATTTACCTTAGAGAAAGGAAAACTTATATTCACACAGAAACTATGATCACACATGTGTTAGCAGCTTTATTCATAAACTCCAAACACTGGCAATAACCAAGATGTCCTTTAGTGAATGAATGGGTAAACAAACTGTGGTACGATCATATAATGGAATAAATATTATCCAGCATTGAAGACAGGTCATGCAATAACTGGACAAATCTTCAAGGCACTAAGCTGTGTAAAAGAAGCCAGTCTCAAAAGGTTAAATATTATATGATTCCATATATAGTACATTCTTGAAAAGGTGAAACTATAGGAACAAACAATAGGGTAGTGGTTGTGAAGGAATTCTGGGGGCATGAAGCTGTTCTGTATCATGACTGTGGTGGTGGTGACTTTCATCTGTACTTGTATTAAAACTCAGAACTGTACACATGAAAATGCCAATTTCACACTATATCAAAGAAAGATTTCCTTCACTTAAAATTAGGCTTTGTATAAATATCAAATCATTATGTGTTGTATACCTGAAACTAATATAATGCTATATGTTCATTGTGTCTCAATAAAAATGAACAGGCTTTGTGTAACCATAGTGCTATCGAGAACTTTTAGTAATGAAAATGTTCCAAATCTACAATATCCAGTCCTTCAGCCACTAGTCACAGATGACTCGAAAGCACTTGAAATGAGGCAATGTGAGACACTGATAAAAATTATAAAACATTAATAAAAGAAATCAATGGGGTTCTAAATAAATGGAGAGACATACCATATTCATGGACCAGAAGACTCCATGAATAAAATCCATTAATAAAAACTAATAAAATAAAAAAATTTTAAGTTTTACTTCATTCGTTTAAATAGTCACACACAGCTAGAAGCTACTGTCTTGGGCAGTGCGATTACAGAGCACTGGCATTGCAATGGGTTCCAGAGTTATCTAACATGTAGATGCAGAGAACAGGAATATCTAGATTGATGAGAAATCCAAAATTCATTTCATGTATGCTCACTAATAATGCATTAACTTAGAATTTACAGCAGATTGATATTCCTGTTTAAGGTTTACAGATTTGGGTTAAGATAAACATACATTCTCTCAGCATACTACATCCAGTGGAGTGATGAGCATGTAGGCTGGGCAGGAGCTGGAGGTGTGGAGCAGAAGACACACCAATAACTTCCTATTTAGCAGCAGAAAGCTAGGTATGTCCTTTCTTAATTGTTGTAAGTAATTCAGAGGCAAATCATTACTTGTTGACTTTACTTGGTCAGCTACAATGAAGGGCCATGCTGCCTCTCAGACTTTGACAGTGTACAGTCATTGAACCAGGGTTTTAAAATAATATTTAAGAAAATACATGGTTCTTTACAGTCCAGCCTCTGATCACCTCTCACCACTCTCCAGACACACAGAGAGGGGCTCATAATTCCCCCACCACACATCTCTGTCCATGGGCTTTAGCTGTCGGTTCACACGGAATTCCCTTTCTACTGTGAATGTCATATCAGGTGTCTTTCTTTCCTTTATTACAGTGTCTCCCAACCATCAATCATGTGAGCACCTCCTTCTTGGTTTTTTGCCATGTCTATCTCTCTCCTGTACTTCTATTTATCTTAATATTTTTAACTTGACTCACTCTCATTTACTTAGTTTGTCCTAAGTGATAATATCCATGACATCATGGGCTTGGTATGCTGGTTATACTATTGCCAACACATACTAAAGCAAATGAATACATATAAGGAAAAATGCTTAGCCATTCGTGCCCTAAAATCAACTGGTATACCGCCAGAGGCACACACACAGTCATTTGGGTGAGGTGGATTTCATGGTCAACTCAAGCATCCACACCTCCAGGAAGTTGGGTTGGGCACCCCCAACTGCTCCCCCAGTTTGGCATAAGCCCCAGAAGAGGATTAGAAGACTCTCCAGTGGGAAAGCTGACTGCCCAGGCTCTGACATTTGGCAGTCTTCCCAAAGAGCAGCTGGCCCACTGCTGATTCTGTGGAGCCTGTCTTGCATGTAAAGCTTCCAGTCATATTTTAAGTACTATGCTATAAACAGGAACAGAGCGCTAAAGACCAGCAGACACTTGGGGAATGTCTCCTAACATAAAAGACAGAAACCAAAAAGAGAAATTGGGAAAAAAGGAACACTAAGGAGATAGAGACAATGTAGGGTTGGACGAAAACCTCAAAAATCCCGCTAAAGTTAATGTCTCACATTTGAAAAGAGATGTTGCATCCATAAGACAAGAATAGACAACTGTGAAAAATAATGGAAGAAAGAACCTTTATAAATTAAAATAGGATGGAAAAAAATCAGTAGAAGGTTTACAAAATTAAGTAAGTGAAACCTCTCAGGAAGTAGAACAAATAGAAAAATATTTTTCATAGTGATGAGATGACAGTCTTGGGGAATCAGTCTAGGACATCCAAGATTCAAATGATAGTTATTACAGAGACTGAGAGAAAGGGGAAGGAAGGAAATCAGCAAAGAAATAATAAAGGAAAATTCCAATTGAAGAATGTGCCTTGAGATTGAAAGGCTCTGATGAGTGCTCTGAGGCTCATGAAAATAAAGAGAATATCCTAAAAACTATCCCAGAGAGAGAGAAAGAGGGGGAAAAAATGTCACCTACAAAGGACTGGAAATGAGGTTTGCATTGGACAAGTCACAGCAATATGGCTGCTAGAAGAAACAAAGCGATTGAGTTTCAACCAGGAATCTAGATACAGCCAAATTCTAAATTATTGAAAGACAAAGACGGAAGATATTCAGACACATCCCTGAACTGAAAAATAATAATTGCCTCCCATGTGCCCTTTCTTAGAAAACCACTAGAGAAGGTAATCCTACAAATGGAGGAAGTCAGCCAAGAAAGAAGACATGGGAATCCAGAAACAGAGCAACCAGAGAGAGAGGTCACAGGGTGATGAAGGAAAACTCCAGGATGACAACCGTGTAGCAGCCCTAAAGACACATGGGCACAGGAGTGCAGTCAGGCAGGGAGGTCCTCAGAGGAAAAAAGTAGAACAAATAAATTATCTGATATATCTGAGCTTTTGCAAAAGCTATCAGTGGACATTTATACATCTGATGGAAAAAATTAAGGTAGGACCCAGAAAACTCTGCAAGTGAAAAACAGCAAAATAAATCATTGTACAAGAAAGATAATCATAATTCCGTACTTGGATCTGGGGTAAACCATATTTACCAGTCATAATAATATGAACAGTGACAATTAATTTAGTTAAAAATTGCACTGTAATTATGAGAATAGAGAAAAAGGAAAAGACGGAATGTGTAAAGGTACTGTGTTCTCATTTAACACAGCAGGAAGTCAACACATGGAGTTTAAAATGATTAAATGCAGAAAGGGTATAAACAAAGGGAGATAAATACCAGAAGAAAGTTGAAAGAGATCAAAGTGGGTCTTGGGCAGCAGGACTTGGGGGTAGGAAGGGGTAAGGCTCCTGCGATTTGGGGGCTTATTATTTAATTTTTAAGTTATGTTCATATATTTTATGGAAAAAAAACTTAAAAAAAGAGAGGAATTATGGTTGCTGGCCTAAAGATGAGAGAGCAAAGATTTAGTTGCTGAGGAGAATCATAAATTGTAGCACAACCAACTTTCTAAAGGCTCCCTTCTGCACACACTACCCCAGAGGATGTGACAATATTACACAAGGGAAGAGAAGGAGAGCCATGCCTGAGCTCCACCTTCCCTTTTGGGGAATTCTTGGCTCAACTCACAATACTGAGTCTTTGTTTCATGGTATTTGAAGGACTCTACCCTTCTGGAGGTGAGATGTTTATTTTCCATGGCCGGAGTTTCCTACATCCCTACCCGTGATACTCATGGCTGAGGACTTGCGCAAGCGCCCTCATGATTCGTCCAACAGCGGCGTGAGTAGTCTTGGCCACAAATTACGTGCAGCATGAGGGGATGGTGCATTTGGAATGCTTTACGGACCGGGTCTGTCTTCCATCTCAACCAGGTGAATGGTTCGCAATGTGGCTAGGGATCTGATTGGTGGGGATATGGCACCTTAGCTGCCCTTTAACAGCCTCTCTGTGACTCTTTCTGCTCTCCTTTCTCCTAAGCTCCCAGTTCTGTTTATCTTGGCCAAGGAGATTCTCTATGCCCACAGAAACCTGTAGAGAGCTCACCGTTCCTCACATTGGTGGCAAAATATGTGTTTGATACCGTGTGCAAACTTGTGCATCGCTCAACCACTACTTCTTCTTAAGTGATGAGACCACATTAGAATAATTACTTTTATACTAACATGCTCTTGGTACTGACTCTCACTCTTCACTCCTACTGAATTTTTGACAGGAAAGCTAAAGTGTTGTCTTGTAAACCAATCATAAATCAAAAAATAAAGTCAGAGAAAGGATAAAACAAGGCGAACATCACAAATCCATATCTTGACACCAGGACTTGCTGTTGAGATGTTACTGTTTTATGTAATAAGAGATTTTATGGCTTAAATTCAAGAAGTGGGAATGCAGCAGTTAGAATTCCAGTCATGCCTACAGATTTTTCCACATTTAACAACCAGCAATATGAGCAACTGTTGTAATGCACAGTCTCTTCATTCAGGATAGAAAGATCAGAGAAGGAATCTTTCTATGCCCAGTCTTTGGGAACTGGGTTTTGGGATTGAGGGAGCTACCAGCAGCCTCATAATCTGTCAGAACTGAGCCTACATCAGCATGACTTTACTATTTGTTCCAGAAAATTCTTCCCCAGTAAATAACTTTAGTGTTTACCTCAGGACTTCCTGAAAATCTATTTATTTTCAAACAATGGCCTACTCAACCAGCCCCCTTTCTAAAGTCAACAGGTTGCTCCAAGGGACAGACCCCCTTGCTTATCAAAGCATGGCATGCTCTAGAACACTTACCTTTCTGTGTCCAGTAGTCCCAGACTATTAAATCATGAGTTTTGCCCACTTGGAGTCCCTGCATTGAAAGGCCTGCCTTAAACCATTTGAAAACAGATGTAAAACTGTATACATATGTGCCCTGAACTTTCCCCACTAAGCTACACTATAACTTTGTCAAGGCAATGTTCTTATTCTGGTAAGTAATAATTAGCTTTGCTTTATCATCAGAGTGTCACTGTGGTCTTTTGGGGGGAGCTGGTAGACAAACACAGGCGGATTTTCAACCTTTTTTACAGAGAGTCACAATTGCTGCATTGGCAGTGCTCTGCCAGCCTCTTTTCTAGTTTTTCATTCATTTACTCATTCACTGAAATGTTTTCTGGGGGTTCTACTATCACCCAGGGGACATAAAGAACCTTGGTTTCTCACTTCATGAAATAAGGAAGAAAGACACTAATCAACTAATTCCACAAATAAAATGACTATAAGCTGTGCCAAGCACTATAAGGTGTGGTGCCAAAGAAACACTTAATAGACCTGCTATGAGAAATCTGCAAAGGATCAGATCATTGGAACCAAGGTAGAAGAAGTGAGTAATTTCCAGGTAAGAATCTGAAAAAGGAGAAGGAAAATCTTCCAAGCTGAAGGAAAAATTCACCCCTGTTAGGCTAGGAATTCATTAGCATTCTCTTAATTCCTTTATCTTTAGGATCAGGTAACTACTTTGTTTCCTCTGGCTATTTCTCTTTCACAGAAATGAAGAAGAAAGAGAAATATGTTTCAAGTAAGAAGAGAACCAAAGAGAAAAGACAACATATTTTCTCATTGTTAAACTTCTTTTTCCCTGAGGTCCTTTAAACCCCTGGTAAGCAGTCACAATAAAAATGGAAGGCGAACCACTCTGAAAAACAGGCTGGCAATTTTATACTTATATTCTTAGATAAATATAAAATATGATATAAACTATAATTTTGGCTCCTAATTATTTACCCACAAGAAATGAAAACATACCCACACAAAGACTTAGACATGAATATCTTTAGCAGCACAACTCTTAGTAGCCCCAAACTGAAAACAACCCAATGTTCAAAAGTAGAATGGTTAACTAAAATTGAAGCATGGCATATGCACTCAATGGAATACTATACAGCAGAGAAAATGGACGATCTACTGTTATATGGAACAACATGAATACATCTCTCAAATACATTTAAAAAGCAGGTGCAAATGAATACATACTGTATTATTCCATTTATATGAAATACTACAAAAGGCACAATTATTGTGACAGAAAACAGATCAGTGGTTGCCTAAAGCCAGAAGTAGAGGGGGATTGGCTGCAAAAGGGCATTAGGGAACTTTCTGAGTTGATAGATGTGTTACTTATAGCTTCATTGTAGTGGCAATTATGTGGGAGTATATGTCAAAATTCATTGAACTATACACTTGAAATGGGTGTATTTTATCATATGTAAATTTTACCCTCATGAAATTGACCATTTTTAATGAAATAAAAGTAGACATGTGTTTCCACATTAGACTGCTGAATTCTACTCCAAATTCAGACCACAGTCACAGTTCCTAACAACCTCGTGAGGTAAATAAACATTATCACCTTTTGGTTAAGAGTCTCAGTTTTATGGCAATCTTGCTGCAGGGAAAAGAACTATAGCAAGCTAATCCAAGGATTTACTCTGAGTGGAGGCATTTTATGAAAAAGAAATGTCTAGATAATCATTGCTGGACTAAATACAAAAAGAAAGAAATGTTTAGTTAAAGGTTTTTAGAGTCTTTACTGACAGTCAGCTGAGAGTCAGCTGGGAGAATGAGTGACTGGCTTTCAAACATGGTCTCAATTGCATTGGAATCCATCAGAAAATTGCTCATGCAATTTATTAGGAATGCCAGTTTCTTCCTATGAGGAGATTGTGTATAATAATTCACAAAAAAGTTTCAGTTCCAAGTAAGAGTTGGTACCATTTTTTCTTCCAAATAAATTAACTAAAAAAGAGAGAGAATTAAAATATTTAAAAATGTTAGCTGTTGTGGAAACAAAACAACAGCAGACTCACAGACTCTAAGAAGGGACTAGCGGTTACCAAAGGGAAGCAGAAGAAGTGGGGTGAGGGAGGGAGAAGGGGATTAAGGGACATTATGATTAGCACACATAATGTAGGGGGCTCAGGGGGAAGACAGTACAGCACAAAGACAAGTAGTGACTCTATAGCATCTTACTACGCTGATGGACAGTGATTGCAATGGAGTGTGTGGGGGAGAACTTGGTAACATGGGTGAATGTAATAACCACAATGTTGCTCATGTGAAACCTTTATAAGATTGTATATCAATGATACTTTAATTTAAAAAAATGTTAGCTGTTGTGATTATTTCTCAGTGATGGGATTGTAAGGGGATTTAATATTCTCTCTTGTTTGCATTTTTTGAATTTTCTACTATACCACGCATTACATTTATAGCTCCAATAATAAGAAAGAGATGTCTTTCATCATCATTTAAATAAACAACTCCATTTTTTTTTCATTATAAAATGTTTGATTATGAAAAAAAGGAAGAAATTTGGAAGTGCTGGTCTGGGAGCCTGTGGAGAAACAGGCCATGTCTTCTCAAAAGGCCTGAGCTGAGGAATGAAGTGAGGTTAGGACAAGGAGACAATTCCATAGGGAAGGAAAGATGCCAGGAGATGGGACAAAGGGTGCATGGCCATCGGGTGGGGAGCAGATGCTGATTCGGTCTTCTCAGTTGTCCTCATACCTTTAACGCTTGCAGTCACCAAACATGGGCAGACAGCAAAGGCCCACCAGGCATATGACAGCTTGCCCTGTGCTCCTGCCCATGGCTTAAGAGAACCGGACTAAAGCTCCTAGTTCTGAAAACAAAGACCCAGGATTTAAAGTCCACATATCTGACCCTTGAGGTGGGCCAAACTGGTATCTCCACTGAAATACATATGCTCACTGAAAGGAAAAGCTGCTCATCAGATGCCCTCCCTGCTGAGTGTCCCAGAACCAAATTAGAATGTATCTATCTAAGTCACTCTGCTCCTCATGCTGGGTTGAGGGCGTATTTTGTGGAACTGAGGAAAAGAGAGGACTCACAGACAACTTTTAGATTTTTTTACATGAGCAACTGAATAAATGAGAGTTGAAATGGTGAGTTCTGGAGTAGGAGGACACTTGGAGTCTGGGATGGGGAGATAGAAATTAATAGTTCTATTTTGGACAAATTATTAAAATGCTTTATTAGGTATGTCAGTGGAGATGCCAAGTCGACAGTCAGGAGTTCAGGTGCAGTTGAGGCTGGAGATTTGGGAGGAATAATATTTAAAGCCATCAGGCTGTGTAACATGCTCTTATGAAGGCAAAAGGGCTGAGAACCAAGCTCTGAGACCACCAGTGTTGAGTGGTCAGAAAAGAGAAGAAACCATGACATGATAGTGAGAAGGAGAAACCAGGCAGTTGTGAGGAAAACCAGATGCATGAGGTGTCTCAATCCAAATGAAGAAAGTTTATAATTCTACGTCTTCTACTACTCCAGCTTCTTATCTTGAAAGAATCCTTTAACCAATGGCTGCACTATTTCAGCTCAATAACCTGCCACTTCCAGACCTACTGAAAAGATATTTACTATGATTAAGTCTTTGGATCATGGCCCAACATCCTCCCAGTCATTTATGTGGTTGATTTTTCCTCCTCCTGCCCATGGAAAGGTCAGCCAAAAAGAATCCCCCTGCATTACAGATTTACTCTCTGGTCTTAATTCTGCAAAATGCGTCTTCCCTCATTTAATCCAGCATTGATGCCCTGTACTAAGAACAGTGTGCATTTAATACACATGTTCTCTCAACAAGAGGTGGCTCCAAAGAGTGTGTGTATCAAACACCATTTCCCCTTTCTTTGCAGACTCTACACTTCTCTCGGTAGCAAGAGGGTATTGCCTCACTTGACTACACACACACAAAAAGTCTAACTCGGGTCAGGGATTAAAAACATCAAGCAGCTCAGGAATTGGTTTTAGGAGCAGAAGTACCAAATTTACCACCACCCAGATCTTGCTAAGCTTCGGGTGCTGTAGCTAATCAGTTAGTAACATTGAAAGACTCCTTTTATGGAGGCTTCCCCATCATCAATGAACTCATTTTATATAAATATTTAGCCAGGCAATAAACTGGACAGCCTATATTACTCAACATCAGCCTCAAAAGACCCTCCCGATTTATATACACAGCATCTTGGTGGAGCAATACATTTTACATGCATGACATGGTCAGTGATAAATATACCAGGGTAGGTCAAACCCTCTTTGGTTCTCTGCTTTTAACTGTGTTAGGCTTTGTGTGTTTCTTTAATCAGTTGGATGATTTAGATAAACAACATGTATTAGTCTTTGTAAGTATAACATGCCTTGAACTTTCTCCAGATATTCATTCCCATTCATCATCATAATAGTTGCTCCCCCTTAGCCATCATTAAGATTAGAAATGTCCTTGAACCATTTAATGATATTCCACAAGACTGGACAGACTTTTCATGCCTTGATGAATTGCGATCACTCAGCTTAAACCTATGAAATTGGATATCCTTTCATGTGTCTGATGACTTTAAGGAGTTTAGGGAAAGCACTGCTCAGGAACCAAAATGGCCTCACAGAATAACCATTAATCTGGAGGAAGATGCATGATTTAAGTAAAACTTGATTAATGAGCTAGGATCTAATCTGACAGCTAGCTGCAATAGATATTATCTCTTTGTTTATACTGCTGAATGTGGTTTCATGTACAAGTGTCCATTTATTACAGAACTCATTAGAATCCTTAAAGGAGGTATGAAAGGATTGTTTTCCCAACTTAGAATGTTAAATGAGGTTCCTCCGAGCACAGTAACTTTTAGATGTTCACACTGCTGCTGAGGAGAACAATATAAAACAAGGCTGTGTCAGGATGTGTCCAACTACCTTGAAGCCTGTATTTTATGGGGGTCCTGCAGCTGCAGTGATTATCATGGGAATGATGTGACCCCCAAATGTCTGTGTGATGTAAACAAGCAGACTTGGTGATTTGTGCCATAAATATCTTTAATATTTTCATAGGCCTTTCTATTCCACCAACTCTGAAATCGTTGGCCTTGCTGTGGTTTCAAACTGGTTGATAATCTTGGCATATTTAAATCATCTTTAAATTCCTCTGCAAATCTGTTGATCTGAGAAAACAGGCTTAGTAACAGGAACCTGAGGGTGTTACGGCAAGAGCACCGCGCTCAGAGTCAAAGGACCAAACATTCAAGCCGGGCTCTCTCAATGAAAGTTGATAGAGTTCCTTACAGGAGCATCCATTTCTTCCTTTATTCATCAATTATTTATTGAGCATCTATAATGTGCTAGCTGCTGTTCTGGAGATACATGAGAAGATAAGGGAGAATATGGGACTCGCATTCCACTGCAGGGCCAACTTTCTACCTTCTAGAATTGTTGTATGGATCAAATGAGACATCATGAGTAGCAAACCCTGAGTTAAGAATGTGAGTGCAAGGACTTCATTTGGGGGGTACAGGAAGCACTGGGGATCTGAGACAAGGAAGGGAAGGCAGCCAATAAGGGGTACATTAGCATGGAAGTCGCCACCGGGAAACTGGAAACACCACAGAGAAGTTCCGGGAAATGGTGCAAACACAAGCCTCAGTGGTATCCCACTTGGGGGCTGAAGGAGCTGCGGTATTTAACACCAGCGTCTGAGTATCACGAGTTAAGAGCTGCTCTTGGAAGTGTTAATTCCCTGGCACTTCTGGCCGGCCACAGGCAGAGCAGTCTTCTCTGGTTTTGGAGAGAACCTTCAGGCACAGAACTACAGACTGTGATAACTGAAAATCAGCTAGATCACACTGGCAATGGTGGGGTGTGGGGATACGGGGGAGGGCTGCCAGTGACTGACACAGGCCTGCAAAGAATGAACCTATTACCATTCCTCCACCAGTCAGATGGTACCTGCCTGACCCCTTCTCCAACCGCCACCTGCAGGCCATCCTCCACACATTAATAAATCTTCTCAGTAACCAGCTAGATGTGGCAACAGTCTGGCCCTAAGCTCTTCAAATGAGAGAGTTTGTGGATTCCTGTGAGTCTGTAGATGCAGTCTCCAGAATCCATGAATTTCATGAATTTTGCCATTTAAAAAATATTCATTTGGTGACAAATTAAAATAAATTAATAAAAGCATATTCAGGGTCACCTTATAACTAATTAGCCAATTTCATCTGCCTTTGTATGTGAGGTTGTAGTGACATACAGTGGGAGAACTGAGTCATAATCAGTAATAGGGCATGCCAAACATAAAAAATAGCTTATGTGGCGTTATCTTTATGTTCGTTCGGGTGTTAACAGAGGTTGAGCAGAGGTCACACATAGATCAGTCTACACACACACTAACCTTTGTCAGCAGAAAACGTAATAGTGAAACTCTCGACCAGGAATTTTTCATGAAATGGCTGCCTCACAATTTCCCAGGGTATCTATTAAGTGGACTGGCTAGAAAAATAATGGATGGATAGTTAAAAGCAAGTTTATTATTGAAAAACAAGTGTAGGGCCAATTATGTCAGGAACTCACATGATGTCTATGCAGCTTAAAAATGAAGAGAACCAAGTCAACTAGTGAAAATATTGTCTCCAAATAAATGATTTTATAGTAAAAATCAGGGCTTCTGCTTCTGGAAAGATGGAGTTAGAGGTACTTTTCCCTTCTTCCACTAAGTGCAGTTAAACACATGAAGCACATTTATATATAAAAATAACATAAGAAGAGTTACAAAGGTGGTTCCAAGAGACAGCATGGTGATGTGCTCCCCAAGTTTTCTTTTGGCCTCGTGAGCCCCAGACTGGATCCTGGAGAAGCCATCAACCCAGAAACACCAATGAGCACAGACAAAAGAGCCCCAAGAAAAGTCTGATGTCTCAGACCAACAGACCAGAAAAGGGGCAGTCTAACAGAACAGGAAACTTTAAGATAGTAACTATTGTACTCTAGCCAAGCACCACAGCAGAAAAAGGCTACAGCATCAACTTCACCCTCTCCAGCAAAGGTCAAGGGGTGGGCCTAGACTACTACCCTCATATGGCTGTTACAGTCATCCCAATACCCCCTTCTGCTGAGTCGTGTCCCAGAGAAGGCCCGGGGGGGGGGGGACCAGAGACTTTCATTTCCTCCAGGGAGTAAAAAGCCCCTCCTTCCAGCTGGCATGATGTCAGCAAAGGGCTGGTGGGAGCCTGAACTCACACCCCTGAAGCTATTGTGAGGAGCCATGCCCCCATGGGGGTCAATGCGGCTAAGTGGGGAACCTGGACTTTTCCACTGCCATCTCATACATAACAGGAAGCACTCCCCTTCTGCCAGGGCCACAGTGTCAGAGGAGGCCTGCTAAAATCCATATTTAAATAAGGTCCAGAGACTCATCACATGACACCCAAAATAACTGGGTTTCAATCAAGTGCAGCTCATACCAAAAACCAAGAAGATTTCAACTTGAATTGCGATAGAAAATCAGCTGATGCCAATACCAAGATGTTAGGATTATCTGACAAAAATTTTAAGGCAGCCATTATAAATATGCTTCAGCAAGCAATTATGAACATGCTTGAAACTAATGAATAAAAAATAGGAAGTCTGAGCAAAGAAATTTAAGATACAAAAAAAAAAAAACACATGGAAAATTTAGAACCGGAGAGCACAATAACCAAAATTAAATCAAATAATGACAAGGTAAAACAATAACAAAAACAATGTAATATAGTCATTATATTATAACATTGTTAACATGAACTTTATTGACTTGGGATTTTATTATATTCACTTGGAATTCTACTTGGATTTATGATTGTAAAGAGCTGTACACATAAGAAGTTTATACCTAGATTTATGTCTGTACATTTTTAAGTGGCATTATTTTTAAACAATTTATGTTAACATTGAGAACTGTGATTTTTTTTTCTTTTACAAGGGTTCCTCATTTAAACAAGAAAACATTAAAAAAATGGTATTTGTAACGTGTTATGGGTTCAATTGTTGAGACCATAAATTCATATTTTAAGTCCTAACCCCAGTACTTCAGAATGTGACTATTTTCGGAGAGCCTTTAAAGAGGCAATTAAGGTAAAATGAGGTCATGTGGGTTGGACCTAATCCAATATGACTGGTATCCTTATAAGAAGAGGAGTTTAGGACACCGACATGCACAGAGAAAAGACTGTGAAAACAGGAAGGAAAGATGGCCATTTATAAGCCCGGGAAAGGGGCTTCAAAAAAAATCAACTCTGACAATACCTTGATCACAGATTTCTAGCCTCCAGGACTACAAAGAAAATACATTTCTGTTAGTTAAACCACCCAATCTATGACACTTTGTTATGGCAGCTGTAGAAAACTAATACATAATGCAACTGGAGATGTGATCTGTTAATGGACTTTTAATGATATAAAAGAATTATCATTAAATGTTTTAGATGTAATAATGTGGCTAGGTTATTGTAGTTATATTTTTAAAAAATAGACATTGTTTGGAAAAATTGGAAGTGATCAGGAAAGTGAAGAATTTGATAGAACAGGCTATTCTCTTCCAATATTTATCCTAAATTATTTCCTATTTTTTTAAAGAACCTTATTGAGATATAATTTATACAGCATATAATTCATCCATTTAAAGCATACACTTCAATGGATTTTACTATATTCACAGAGTTATACATTCAGCATGACAATTTAAGCATATTATCATTAATCCTAAAAGACCCACACTCCTTATTCATCACCCCACAACTCTTTCCAGGCCTAGGAAATGACTAATCTACATTCCCTCTATAGATTCACCTATTCTTGACTTTTCAAATAAATGATATAATACAATATGTGATCCTTTGTGACTGGCTTCTTTCACATAGCTTAATGTTTTCTATGTTCATCCATGTTGCAGCATTTACCTGTATTTTGTTGCTTTTTTATTGCCAAATAATATTCCATTATATGGATATGTTATTTATTTATTTATCAGTTCAAGACATTAGAGCTATTTCCACTTTGTGGATATTATGAATAATGCTATTATGAACATGCATGTACAAGTTTCTGTGTGGATATGTTTTCATTTCTCCTGGGTATATTATACCTAGGAGGGAAAAACTCAACCTTGAACTGTCTGAGGAACTGCCTGACTGTTCCAAAGTGGCTGTACCTCATAGAATAAGTTGGGAATGTCCCCTCTTCTCCTCTTCTTTTTTTCAGAAGTTTGTGAAAAATTGGTGTTAATTCTTCTTTAAATATTTCATAGAATTAACTAGTATTGCCATTTAGTCTTGGACTTTCTTCACGGGAGGCTTTTGAATACTAATTTAATCTCTTTATTACAGTTCTATTCAGATTTTCTATTTTTTCTTGAGTCAGTTCAGGCAGTTTGTATCTTTCTAGGAATTTGTCAGTTTTGTCTAAGTTATCTGGTTTTCTGGCATATAATTGTTTCTGGCATTCCCTTTACATTGTTTTTATTTCTATAAGTTCAGTAGTATTTTCCCCTCTTTTATTTATAATTTTACTAATCTGAGTCTTCTTTTTTTTGGTCTGTCAGAAAAAATGTTCAATTTTGACGTTTTTGAAGAACGCACTTTGGTTTCATTGTCATTCTATGCTCTAATCAATCAATTAATCTATTCTCTAATAATGAACAATTTGTCAACTTTGACCTTTTGAAGAACCCACTTTGGTTTCATTGTCTTTCTTTTTGCTATCTGATTAATCCTCATTATTTCCTTCCTCTACTTGCTTTACGTTTAGTCTTTTTCCAGTGTCTCAAAGTGGAATTTTGGTTGTTAATTTGAGATCTCTTTTTTAATGCAGGCATTTACAGCTATAAATTTCCCTCTAAGCACTGCTTTAGCTGCATCCCATAAGTTTTGGTTTGTCTTCATTGTAATTGATCTCAAAGTGTTTTCTACTTTCCCAGTGTTTTTATCTTTGACTTATTAGTTAGCTAGCCAGTGGTACATTGTTTAATTTCTACATATTGGTGAATTTATTTCAGTTAGAAATTTCTAACTTTATTCTACTGTGATTAGAGAATATACTTTGCATGAATTCAAACCCTTAAATTTATTAAGATTTGTGTTAGGGCTTAGAATAAGGTTCATCCTGGAGAATACTTTATGTGCACTTGAGAATGTGTATTTTGCTATTCTTGGGTAGAGTGTTCAGTAGATGTCTATTTATGTATACCTTGTGTATACTGTTGTTTTTTTATTTCCATATTGATCTTCTGCCTATTTGTTCTAATATCTTCAAGTAATATGTCTATTGTTGTTGAATTGTCTATTCCTCCCCTCAGTGTGTTAGCCTTTGCTTCATATGTTTCATATATTTGGGGCTGTGCTGTTACACAATTATGTTTATAACTTTTACATATTCCTGAAGGATTGATCCTTTTACCATTACAAAATGCCCCTCTTTATCTCTAAGTGTTATGTTTTGTTTTTCAGTCTATTTTGTCTGATATTAGTATAGCCACTCCAGCTTTCTTATGGTTGCTGTTTGTGTGATATATCCTTTTCCATTCTTTCACATTCAGCCTTTTTGTATATTTAAACCAAAATTGTATCTTTTATAGACAAAATACAATTGGAATTTATTTATTTATTTATTTCTGTAGGTCTTAATTTTTTTTATTTTGGTATCATTAATGTACAATCACTTGAACAACATTATGGTTACTAGACCCCCCCATTATCAAGTCCCCCCCACTACAGTCACTGTCCATCAGCATAGTAAGATGCTATAGAATCATTACTTGCTTCTCTAAAAATACTACCTTTCCCGTGCCCCCACCGCTGCATTAGGTGTGCTAATCATAATGCCCCCTTTCCCCACTTATCCCTCCCTTCCCACCCATCCTCCCCAGTCCCTTTCCCTTTGGTAACTATTAGTCCATTCTTGGGTCTGTGAGTCTGCTGCTGTTTTATTTCTTCAGTATTCCTTTGTTCTTATATTCCACAGATGAGTGAAATCATTTGATACGTGTCTTTCTCCACCTGGCTTATTTCACTGAGCATAATACCCTCTAGCTCCATCCATGTTGTTGCAAATGGTAGGATTTGTTTTCTTCTTATGGCTGAATAATATTCCATTGCGTATATGTACCACCTCTTCTTTATCCATTCATCTACTGATGGACACTTAGGTTGCTTACATTTCTTGGCTATTGTAAATAGTGCTGCGATAAACATAGGGGTGCATATGTCTTTTTCAAACTGGGTTGCTGTAGTCTTAGGGTAAATTCCTAGGAGTGGAATTCCTGGGTCAAATGGTATTTCTATTTTGAGTTTTTTGAGGAACCTCCATACTGCTTTCCACAATGGTTGAACTAGTTTACATTCCCATCAGCAGTGTAGAAGGGTTCCCCTTTCTCCACATCCTCACCAACATTTGTTGTTGTTTGTCTTTTGGATGGTGGCCATCCTTACTGGTGTGAGGTGATATCTCACTGTGGTTTTAATTTGCATTTCTCTGATTAGCGATGTGGAGCATTTTTCATGTGCCTGTTGGCCATCTGAATTTCTTCTTTGGAGAAGTGTCTGTTCAGCTCCTCTGCCCATTTTTTCATTGGCTTGTTTACTTTTTGTTTGTTGAAGTGTGTGAGCTCTTTATATATTTTGGATGTCAACCTCTTATCAGATATGTCACTTATGAATATATTCTCCCAAACTGTAGGATGTCTTTTTGTTCTACTGATGGTGTCCTTTGCTGTACAGAAGCTTTTAATTTGATATAGTCCCACTTGTTCATTTTTGCTTTTGTTTCCCTTGCCCGGGGAGATATGTTCATGAAGAAGTTGCTCATGTTTATGTCCAAGAGATTCTTGCCTATATTTTTTTCTAAGAGTTTTATGGTTTCATGACTTACATTCAGGTCTTTGATCCATTTTGAGTTGACTTTTGTTGGAATTTATTTTTGAAGCCAGTCTGGCAATCTCAGCCTTTTGATTAGATTGTTTAATCCATTCACATCTGTGATGGTTAATTTTATGTGTCACTTTGGAGTGTGTTTTTTGATGAGATTAACATTTAAATTAGTGAACATTGAGTAAAGCAGATTGCCCAGCATTTTGGTGGACCTTGTCTAATCAGTTGAAATCCTGAATAAAACCAAAAGACTGACCTTTCTGAGCAAGAGGGGATTTCCCTCAGACTTCGTCTGCACCACCGACTTTCCTGGGTCTCCACACTGTGGCCCTCAGACCGCCACTGCACCATGGGGTCTCCTGGGTCCCAAGCCAACTGGCCCGAGTGGCAGATTTGAATTTCCATGCTCCATAATTGTGAGAGCCAATTCCTTATGAAAAGTATTTTATATTTGTCCACAGATCCCATTGGTTCTATTTCTCTGGAGAACTCTAATACAGTATTTAATGTTGTTATTGATATAGTTAGATTTATATCTGCTATATAATTTTTTGTTTTCTATACGTCTCATATTTTGTTCTATTTCTGTTTTCTCGATTCCTTCGTTACTGCTTTATTTGGATAAATGAATGTAATTTAATTCCTTTAATGATTATTTTTCACTAGTTATTTTCTTAGTGGTTGATTCAGGTTGCTCATATATATCTAAATCCGAATCAACTTCAGACTTATACTAACATAATTCCTGCAAGAAATAGAAATGTTACTTCTATATAGCTCTATTCACTATTCCATTTTTGCATTATTATTGCCACATATATTATAGCTACAGATATTACAAATAAAACAATACATCACTCTAATTATTACCTAATATAATTATTTGTCAATTAAAGAAGGTGAGATAAAAAAGGTGGGCAAGTATATATTTGCAGGATTGTTATACTTTCCCCCAGCCAACAGCCAGCAAGGAAATGGGGACCTCAGTCTTACAAGCACATGATATGGCATCTGCCAAGAGCATGAATGAGCTGAAAACAAATTCTCCCCCACCTCCTCCCAAAAGTATCACAGCCCTGCCAACACCTTGATTTTGGCCTTGTGGGTGCTGGAGCAGAGAAACCAGCCAAGGACTTCTGACTTGCAGAACTGTGAGATAATAAATTTGTGTTGTTTTAAGCTGCTAAGTTTGTGGTAACTTGTTCTGGCAGCAATAGAAAATGCACACACTGCTCCACTCTGTCTCTTCCATGTCACCAAGAGGAACTTCATTTATGCTTTCAAGACACTTTCGTTGAGGATCTAGCATTTGCCAGGCACTGTCCTAGGTGCTGGAGGTATAGTGTAGATGACACAAAAATCTGTTTTGAGGGAGCTTAATTTCAAACGGAGGGAGATGCATAAATCAAACAAATATGTCAGTTATTGGGTGGATTAGAAAGTGAGAAGTGCCAGTGGGAAAAATAAAGCAGAAAGCAGATGTGGAGTGAAGTACTGGGAGAGTGCGGTGATTGAGGGTGCTCACTGAGAAGGTAACATTTCAGCAAAGAGTTGGAGGACATAAGAGAGGAGGAGCAAGCCATGTGTGACCATCTGGAAAGTGCTTTCCACAGAGGAAAGAGCACATGCAATTGTTCTGAGAGGGGAAGATGTCTGGGCTGCTCAAAGAATGGTAAGGAGGCCAGAATGGTTGAAGCAGAGCGAGCGAGGGGAATGACAGGAAGCGGGTCAGAAAACGACAGGCAGAGATCCCAAGGTCTTGTAAGACTCTGGGGTAAGGTATACTGGAAGGTCCTGGACAGAGAAGCCCTGTGACCGGACTTACTCTGGCAATAACTGCAAGGCAAGAGCAGATGCAGGGAGACCAGTGAGGATCCTGTTACAGTAACTCAGGTAAAAGATGATCTGCATGGTGACAGTGGAGATGGTGAGAAGAAATTGGTTTCGGGATACACTTTAAAGGATGGATTGTTGATGGATTGGTTGTAATATGGAGAGAAAGTAGATTCAAGGATGTCAGGTTGGTGACCCCCAGGGAGCCTTGCCTCTGTATTCATGCCCTTATGCAGTCCCCTCTTGAATCTGGGCTGAGCCAGGTGACTTGATTTAAACAATAAATGTGGTAAAACTGATGCTGGGCCAGTCTGGACCTAAATCTTGAAAAGATGTGGCAATTTTTGCTTTGGTGTCCCTGGGAACCTTGAGCTACCAAGTCTTCTGGGAGAGGCGGTGTGAAAGACCACATGGAGAGGCCACATACAGTGGGAGGAGCCTGATGGAGAAAGACAGAAGCTCAGCCCACCCAGTCCCCAGCGCACCCTGCAGCAGAATTCACACCAGTGACCACCAGCAAGAGCAGCAGAAAAGCCACTGAGTGAGGCCAAGCCTAGTTGACAGAATTGTGAGCAACCGAAATTGTTGCTTAAGCTACTAAGATTTGGGGCAGTTTGTTACGCAGCGATAGATACATGAAAAAAAATGACCCCTAGAATTCCAGCCTGAGAACCGAGAAGGATGGAGTTACCTTTAACCAGAGGCTGCTAGTTAACAAGTTTGAGGGGGAAATGGGTGGATAGATTAAAATCTTACTACTTCTAAAAGGAAAAGAGCACATTTTTCTTAATATTTTAGAAAAACAAGATCTTCTACCTCTTAAGCATGGCTGGATTTCCCAAGGCCAGGAAGAGACATTTTAGGAATAAGTCTTTGACTATTCCACATCACAGTGATGGCACTGGCTGAAGAAATTGTTTAGATTTTTTTTTTCTTCCCAGCATCTGAAGTTCTGGTTTCAAGGCTTCGGCGACTCTACCATGTGAAGGAGAAACCACCATGCTTGCTTTCCCTCCCGCTTTCCACGGCTGGTCACTGTGAACCATGGTGGGCTTGGCCGATGGGCTCTGGGAAGCTGAGCGCACAGGCTTAGAGGGTGGCCTTTGCCAGTTTTAGATTTAATCCTTCCTGTGGCCATATACTGCACAGATGGCAGCATGCAGGAAAAGAAAAATGGCCTGGTCTCTGTGGCCAGCCTGTGGGTCTCTGATGATGGACATCTGGGTTAATATCTTGTGCACTTGAACCCAAACTGTGTTGTGGAAAGGCAGTGTGTTCCTTCAGAGTTGCTAATGTCCCAAAATAAACATTAATGTAAAAGGATTACTTTGTCAACCTCCCACTCACTCATTTTCGCCTGAAGAGCCCACTACGTTTACCCACCCACAGCCCCTTCCCCTGCTTTATCGGCTTCGGGGGAAGGTTTAGAATATCACTCAGGTAAAACAAATTAATCATACAAGGACTCATTTCTTCTGGGCTCGACCTTTTCTTGGACCAGAGTTCCTGGGAAGGAGGAATGGCTTCACCCGCAGACCCTTTGTAGGTCCTCTGGCTCATGACCAACCACGGCAGCCCTTGGGACGGATAGGAGTCTGGGCTTCCTGGTACAAAGGGGTTCACAACGTTGAGCAAGCTGGGATTTATGTCAGAGCAAATGTTCATAAACATTTTAAGAAAAGTGTTGGGAAGCATTTAAAAGAAAATAACCATAAGGTTATATTATGAATATCCAGGCTTGAGAGATGGCATTCTGAAATGGGGGCCAAAGGTTATTATTACAGCATGGCCAGCATGGAGATCTGTTCAGGCACAGGGACAGTGGCAGACACTGTTCTCGTCTCTGTGAATCTCTTAAAGTCACGACATGCCTTTGGCTGTGGTTTCTTCCAACTACCATTAACACAATTCCAGGTTCCTTCCTGTAAGGTGTCCGTCAATCGTTGATGGACTGCTGTTCTTCAGCTTTGATTTATTTACCAGCTCCTTAAAAGTGTTCACCTGTCCCCAGCCTGTCAACACTGACTTAGTTGTAAACTTCCTTGCACCTTTGTGATATCTCCAGCCTTATCATGGGGAGAAAGTCCATCAGGTGTTACAGATGAAAATGGTTCATCAGGGGGACAAGGCAGGAAGACCCCAGCGCAGAGCACAAGCAGATTGGCCAGTCGGCCCTCTCCGCAGGAGAGAGCATGCACGCCCACCGAAGCCTCGTGGCCAAGAATACAGTCGAACGTTGACTAACACGGGTTCGAATTGCATAGGTCCACTTACATGTGGATTTTTTTCAATAAATATATTGGAAAAAATTTTGGAGATTTGTGACGATTTGAAAAAAAATTTTTCTAGCTTATTGTAAGAAAATAGTATATAATACATATAACATACCAAATATGTTAATAACTGTTTATGCCCTTGGTAAGGCTTCCTGTCAATGGCAGACCATTAGTAGTTAGTGTTTGGGGAGTCAGAAGTTACACGGGGATTTTTGAATGTGGCTGGTGGGGTGTCAGTGCCCTTAACTCTCATGTTGTTCAAGGTTTAACTGTATATGGAACAGAAGGTTTCTTGGGTTCAAGTTCCACAGAAGGAACCCTGAGACAAGGAGTCCAGCGCAAGTAGTTCACCTGAGTGATGATTCCAGGAACACAGAGAGGGGAGTCCCGAGGGGAAGGGGCAGGGAAGAAAGCCAGTACAAGGTATACCAACAAGTCAACGACCACAGGGGGCCACTGCAACTTAACTCCTGTGGAGAACCTCCCTGAAACAGAGAGAAACACATGCCTCAGAATTGTAACATCCAGGAAACGAAGGAGCTAGGGTATTTAGACACCAACTTCTAGCCATTGCTTGTTGAGAACTGCTCTCTGGGGACTGCTGATTCCCTGGCACTTCTGGCCTGCTCTGAGGGAACAGCTTTCCACTGTCCCAGAACACAGAACTCAGGCACACAGGTGCAAACTGGCATTTAAAATTGTCTGGGGCACTGAAATGGAGGATCTGTGGGCAGTGCCAATGGTCTGCTCTAGGACTCCCGCTGAGCGGGCCTTCCTTGGCTAGTAAGACCTTCCTGCAGGGCTCCTTGCACGGACCTGCAGCCTGGGAAAGTGGATGCTGACGGCTCTTCAGTACTGTGACAGACCTCCACAAGAGTTTCAGGATCAAATACTTGTATTGAATAGCATTAGCTGATGCAGCAGTATGTGAGGTGCTGTGTAACCATTGTTAAGTCTGGACATCATTCCATGGTATCATTAAATGAAAACTGCAGGTATATAACCCCATTTTGGTGTTGAAAACACATAGAAAATTTATGCATAGGAAGAGTCTATAAGGATCCAAGATAAAGTGTTATTAACTGCTGTCTCTTAGGGAAGTGGGGTTAGGAATTAACTTTTTTTTTCTTCTATTTTCCTTTTTGTAATAAGCATGAATTACTTTTATAATAACAATAACCAGATTTTTAAAAAATGTTCCACAGCAACAATATAATCTCAAGATTCAAGAATACTTGTAGCCCTTTTCTAAATCTTCCCTTCGTACACCCTCCTTTCTTCCTTCCCTGCCTCCCCCTTCAATAGATAAACTTGGTTACCTGCAGGTAACTGGTATGCAATGCCAACTCTCCCAAACATGGGGGAAAACGAGGCATTAGGCAAAAAAGGCCTCTGAGCAGCCCAAAGAGATGTCCCGCTACCCATCAACTAAAACTCATCCATTTGTTCACAGACAAGCACCCCAGACTATCGTTATATGTACTTTTTACCCAATTCTAACAGACATCGGTATCTGTGTTCAGGTTCATATTCAGAAGCTGTTAGATGAGAAGGGGCCTGCCACAGGCAGACACACGGGAGGCAGGGGGAAGGGGCAGGGCTCGCACTCCAGGAGGACAAACCCTGTGCAAGGCTGCAGGGGTGCAGCCGGCAGGGACCCTCCCAATTCCATAAGGTAGAGTGCGTACCCTCTGCCTCCTTGACAAATCTGGTAGATGCCCAATTCCAAACCCGGAGCGAGAGCACAGGAGGATGCTGCGGAAGCAGACCAGGCTCAGTTACACTCAGGAGAACCGAACACCCAGTGAGCTGGCCTTGGGAAGAAACAGAATAGAGGCACACAGTTAAAGTCATCCATGTTCCAAGTGGGCACCTTAAAATAGAGCTTCAGCATCTTGGTGATACAAACCAGAGTAGGGAATGAGGTTATTTTCTTATCTGTTTCTTCCTACCTTTTCTACTTTCATGTCAATGAGGTGGATTTTATATCTGTCAATATTCTCTGATTCCAGAATCTGTTAATATCTGATCTTATAACTAAGGAACTTATACAACCCTCTATGTTTTTTGCCTCCATGATTCTGAGTATTTTTTTCCTCCTGGTTCAAAACATTCCATAAATTAAAAAACATTAGAAATTGGAGAATAAAGTCTTAACAAACTGTTCTCAGAGGCCCTTGTGCTCTTTTCTACTGACCAGTTTTTAAACTCTTCACAAAAGGGGTCTTTAACAAGGCCAAACTTTTAAATATGAATGGAATCAAGTCAAAAGGAGATGAAAGAAATGGCATTCCTGGTGAAAGAGGTCAGATGATTTTCAGACTCCAAAGTGTCCTGATGGTTTTATGTGATCCAGTCCAGCTCCTGAGAAAACCGTGCCAACAGGTAACAGGTCTTTGAACGTTTTGAAGACAAAGGCTCCAGACCAGCCAGTCCATCCCTTACTAAATTTTCAGCCTCATTAAGAATGAGAAACAGATACTGATGGCACCAACCTGTCTACGAGAACCCAGGGAGGCCAACGTAACTGCTTATACAAGGAATACAAATCGCCAAGACCCAAATCATTCATATTTACACCCACTCCATTTGGGCTGCCTTCCCTTTATAATTTGGCCATACATTGATGTCAAGTGTATAATTTCATCTGAGGCTTTATCAGTTACCGCCCAGATCCATGATTATATGGTGCAGGGAACTTCCTCTCCCTGAGAAAATCTATCTTTAGTGCCTCCTTGGTAGCCACTTCTTACATATAAAATAAAAAGGAAAGTCTTGGTTTTCTTCTGTGGCTCCAGAAGCACTAAATATAACATTTAGAAGCAATTTATTAATGAAAACCATTGAGTTTTCAGCTGCCACTAAAATTTTCAAAGCAAAGTGTTGTTATTCCACCCCTTTGTTTTTTTTATCAAATTGCGTGGACCTTTTAGGGATTCCTTATAGATCGATCTTTCAATCATGTACTAAATTCAGTTTTCATCTTGCTAGGGTCCAGCCTAACCACATGAAGATAAGACTGGATTTTGAATAATCAGAATCATAGCAAGAAGGATAAAAGTATGATTTCTGGAAGAAGAAACTTTTTACAAATGACATAAAAATGGCTCTTCAATCTAGGATTCAAAGATAATTTATTAGTCTGAGGAGTCACACACTATACCCAGTAATATGCTTTTATTTTTGTGCCTTAATCTTAAAAATATATTTAAACAAGAAACAAAGATAATATTGAATTTTCCCATAAATTTCATTTTCATATTTACAGTGTTACATTGTAAATAACATTCCATCATACACAAATTAAGGACTGTGCATTTCTGTATGTTCTCTTTACATATTCTTTCATAATATAGTACATACAGCTCGAGGATATGCAATATTTAAGCTTAGAAAAGCTTGAGGAAGGAAGTATAAACTTTATCAATAAGACTATTATTTAAAAAGGTTCTGACCTTAATTCTCTGCTAGATTGTTTCACTGAAACCATTCTTTGTTAAAGAAAAATGCCCCATATGAGGGATGAGGATAACAGTTTAAGTTCCCACAGGATCCACTTAAACTGGTTAACAAATAAAAACACTTTATTACTTATTACTGTTACTACATGGAGCCCTAGCGCTGCCAAGCCGTTGAAACAAGCAGATTTACTCTTGAGTTCAGACACATTATATCAACGATAGCTGGTTTCTGTTTATGAAATTAAAATGTTTCCTGCAACTTTAGGTTTTACTTGTAAACAGTTAAAGCACACATTTTGTGAAGATGATTTAATCATTCCTGGTCTTAGGTTACACAATTAGGGGGGCTTTCTATATCATCAAGGGAGTAGCCAGGACACACACGCACACACACACACACACACACTTGATCCTGCCCGCCTGCCAAGGGCCCACGTGTCACTGAGCACTAACTACAGCAGCACTAGTGTCATGAGCGGAGCACGAGGCTGCAACAGGAATTATAAAATGAGGAAGATAAAATATCCGACTTCATTCAGTTAAAAACCCCCAAAAGCTCAGGTTCGGAAATGCCTCTCACTCAGACGCTTCATGCCCAGCCTGACGGGTCAGTTCACTGGGCTCTCCAGGCGGCAAACCCCACCTTCGATGGCCACGGACTGTCCTGCCACTGCGCCGGGAGGCAGCCGTGAGATGTGAGTCTGCAGAGATGGAGACAGGAGAATGTTAGAAGTGCCAGCTGTTTCCCCCAGATGTGACAAAGGTAGAGGAATACCAGAATGTCACGGCTTCTCTTCGCTTCTGAACGACTATAGACCACGATGGCGGTGGCCAGGAGGTGCCGAGATTGCTTAGAGGAAAACCGTTACTGGGACTGAGGCCAGGGAGCCGCGTGCCTGTACGGCTTCACACACAGTGGGTACCAGGTATAGTGGGTGCCGTGATGAGGGGTGATATCAGTTGTGCAACAAGGACTTTTGCAGGGCTGAGTGTTACAGCATTACTGAAAGGAGGCTGGCCCCGAGTGGGAGACAGCAAAAGCTGTTCCACAGGGGGTTAGGACACCACCCAAGACTAGAAAGTCTGGCCTAATCCAAGGATAGATAAAAGTTGGGAGTTTTAAAGTACAGAAGGACTACATATCCTTTAAGGTAATCCTCTCTAATTTTGTTTCTCTACAGAAGTTGTTCCTAAGGGCTGAACCAAGATGGACTGAGCGCAGCTGGCAGAGTGGCCAAGCCTCAGGTGGGACTGACGTCCTCTCACGCAACCAAACATGAAGTGAGCACACGTTTTAGGTGGAGTAACAGGCAAGCCAGTTGGTTTGTAGTCTGAGGGGGACACTGTTCTTGAGTCTCACTGCTCGAGTCTTGTTTGAGTAGCTGGCATAGTTCACACAATTTGGGAAGTTCTAGGAAATAGGGAATGTTCTCTGGGTACTTAGGCAGAGTACTTGCACTGTGTGCAAGGCAGGAAGCCCCCTATAACCTACAGGGTGAGGTGTGTTGACTTGGGGGCAGAGCGCTGGGTGAGGCAGTCTCTGTGGGATCTCCTGGGTGTGAGAATCAGCGAGTTCATTCTCGAGGCTCAGGCCTCTGGGAACCGTGTGCCAGAATCTGACCCATCATTGCTTATGAGGGCCTAACTTAGATCTCACCACATGGACATGTTGTACCTGAGATGTCCACAGTTAAGACACATATGTGGATCTCTTGTTTCTTGTGACGCCTCACTAATTTAGCAGGAAGAGTTAAAAGAGGACCTGTTGCTGGACTCTGCTACCCAGGAGCCCTTAATCCCACAATTCCCGGGTCTCGGTGTTCATGGGCCACTTTTATTTCAGGAATTTGTTAACAAGGGGTGAAAGATAATATTTTTTTGCCAGGCATTATTCATCATTTTTTTAAAAAATGGCACTCATAAATTAAAAAGATCCCTGAGAGAGTAGAAGCCCCTCAGTCAATTTCAACCCTAATCTCACCCCCTTCAGTCCCAAACACAGTCATATACCTATGACAGGGATCAAGAATGAAGCAGAACTGCTGTGGAAAAGTTTTATATTCTCAAAAAATTAAACATAGAATTATCATAAGATCCAACAATTCAAAAAAAAAAAGATCCAACAATTCCATTTCTAATTATATACCCAAAGTAAGTACAAGCAGGGACTCAAAAACACATTCGTACACCCATGTTCAAAGCAGCATTAACCACAACAGCCAAAAGGTGAAAGCAACCCAAGTGAACATCAGTGGAAAATAAACAAAATGTGGTACAGACACACAATGGAATATTACGCAGCTTTAAAATGAATGACGATCTGTCACATGCTACAATATGGATAAACTTTGAAGACATTATGCTAAGTGAAATATGCCAGATGCAAAGGACAAATAGTGTATGATTCCACTTATAGGAGGTAGCGAGTGGTCAAATTCATGGAAAGCAGAAGGATGGTTGCCAGGGGTTGGGAGGGGAATGGGGAGACATTGTTTAATGGGTGCAGAGTTCCACTCTGAGAAGATAAAAAAGGTCTAGAGATAGATGGTGGTGATAGTTGTACAATATGAAAATATTAAATGGCACTGAACTGTGCAGGCAAAAAATGTTAAAATGGTAAATTTTATGTTGTGTATATTTTACAATTAAAAAAAAAAGCAAAAATGATCATTTCCTACCTGGCCCACAACAGTTCTCCATAAAATGGTATTAAGAGGAGGGGCTAGCTAGGAATGAATGTACAATGCAGATGCCCTAGAAGATAACATTAACACCACAGGGTTCTGTTCACAAACAGACTGGAATTTTCCAATCAGGTTAGTTAAAATATCTGTATCTCTAAAAGAGAAGCTCACAGGAAAATTTGTCTTTATGCTTCCCAGAAATTCAGGGAAAATCCAAAGGGACTTCCTGGCAGGCCTGGGGGTCCAGGCACCAGAGGCTACAGAGAATAAATTAATTGTTAAAAGATCAAAGAGTGACCATATGTCCAAGCAGATGGCCTGCAACTTGACCAGGGGCATGTAGGTCTTAAAGTAACTGATTTCCTGCCGACCAAGGAAAAGGCCCAGAACTCGGAGGCAGAATTCCTGCGCCTCAGACCAGGCGGCCTGAGAGCAATCCCTGGAGATTCACAAAGACACAGATGGCCGATCCAAATTTACCTCTAACACTCCCACCCCCACCCAGATTGCAATTGTTCTATTGCAAACTGAGCCAAACCACAAAGTGTCAAAAAGAATTAGAAAGGAAAAGAAAAAAGGATTGGAAAAGGTAGCTACGGTCTTGAGATATTAACAGTACATGGGCAAAATACTTAATGCATTGAGATTTGTATAAATGTTTACATAAAACCCAAGTGCTCAATTAGACAAACTAGTTAAGATTCACTGTTCAAAATTACCCCTTCTCTTAATCATCACCTAGTCAGGGGAGATTTTTTTTTACTACAGAACACATTGTCAGGCTCTCGGTGTTGAGAAATAAAATGGTTAACCGTCCGTCTAAATGTCCAGACTTCACAGATTTCACCTATCAACATGGCCCTCTGACTCATCAGAAAACAAGTGACCTCGGTCTGAAAAAGTCTGTGCCACATGTCCCTGAAGTTTCCTCTGGAGTTCAATGGGCATCAAATTATGAGCAGTGGGAGCTGTTTAAGAGGATGTCTTATATGAAGGTTTATCTCTTCAAGTTTTTTTAGAGAAGTAGGTTTGAACTCCTCTTGGGTTTAAAAATAGACAACTTTCTATAATGAACTTATATGTCTGCATTTAAAAGTACAACATTTTATATTGCCTAGGGACTGTGTAGACTCTGCATATCCTGCAAACATAAGAACTTACCAAGGTGTCTTTAAAACCATTAAGTAGTATTGCACTTATATTGGAATTTAGAACTCACGAGAAATAACACACGAAATGACAGACAAAAACCCCAGCAGACTACTGCATTTGGGGCTCTCTCCTCACCTCCTTGTTGCATGCTTCACTCACACACCTCTCTAACTCTGATTCCATGTCCTGATACCCTTTTCTGGTTCTTTCTCAAGGAAGGACTGCCTTAACTGGGGCCCCCTGCCCCAACCCAGAAGCTCTCTTTCTGACTCCTAAGCACCCATCAGAGCATTTTTCATTCTGTGATGTAACTGTCTGGGTTTGGGCTTGTTTTCAGTGCTTAGGTCTCTAACTGAAAGTCAACTGGAGGCAAAAGCCTGTCTTACACTCACCTCTGTATTCCTTGCACTTGTCAAAGTACTTGACACAGAAGGTACTGGAAATGCTCACTGAGTGAAGTACTAAAATATATCCTCCAGGGCTAAGTTTAGGAACACAAAGAGTCTCAAGTGTTTTAATTAGTGTGACCAATCAGCTTGGTTAAAAAAATCAAACTAGTTTGTCAAAGTAAAGACTCTTTCTAAACAGATTTTTTTTAAAGTACAGACTGACTAAATTTTTCCACTTTCCAAATAACTGTGTTGTTAGAATAGAGATGGAACTTCAGATTTTTCAGATTCTAACAGCTGTACAACAATAGAACCCAATGGCCTTGTAGTTAAAATTCTCTGCTTTTTTGCCAATTCCTTGAGTGGTATAATCTGATCCTTGAAGTTAACACTCAGAGAATATCAACTTATAAATTATACTGACTATTCAAAGCCAAAAGTTTAAGGCTACATTTCTTTATAAAACTAAATACACTGTATAATAACAAATTTAGCCTGAAGACTTCAAAATAAGATCAAAGAAAAATTATATAAATTATATAATTACTGATGTCCCAATCACAATCTAATAGCTGAGACTTTTTATCATTCATACTCATGTCTTAAAATCTTTTAAGACCACCTTAGTGACTGCTCTTTTGTGGTTTCTACAAGTACATGATTTAAAGCCTCAAAGCCTTTATTTAGTGGTTATATTTAAATCCATCTTTCCACTCTTAGGAGAGTTGCTCGAGATCTGCCATAAGAGTCAAAGGAAGATTCTCTTAAACAAGCTATTATTCCTCTTTTGGTGGGGTCAGGAAAATAAAATCTGGATAGACACAGTCCAAAAAAAGCTCTTGGAAATACTTTATTCATTGGTTTCATAATTCTGAGGGTTTGGTTTTCTGTTTTTTAAAAAATATACAGGGCTTGAAGCAAGATAACCAACAGTCAAAGCATATAGGCATTTACAAATAGAACAAATGACAGTGAAAAAAACACTGTGCAAGGAGAGACAAAAATTGTATTTCAAAATAGGGAGATTTCATCAACCAGTGGTTTAAAAAAAAGTGTATAGCACATATTATTCCAATTCTAAGCTTAATCTACAAAGGAGGTTTATCATAATGGCTATGTGCATCGATTACAGACTCAGAGCATGTTGGGCTCTGGACTGGACCATTTCCTCTTCTTCATGGACACACTGCTAGACTACGTTTCTCAGCCTTCTTTGCAGTTGTGTGGCTACATGTCTGAAATCAGGCCAATGGACTAAAGAGATAGGTGCCATTACCAGGCCTGGCAGAAAACCTTAGGTACCATTCTCCATGCTCTTTCTCCATGTGAGGCCTTTGTAAGGTAAGGAACCTCAGATACTGAATCACAACTTGGAGGAGAGCCTTCTGCTAATCAGAAACCCCAATTTGGATTTTATGTGAATGAGAAACATACGGTGTTTGAGCAACTATATATTTGGGGGTTTGCTTGTTACAGTAGCTAGTAACTAACCTGGCTCAATATAGGCCTCTGCATGTACTAGCTGGTAACTGCTGCTGATTACTTAACTTCTTGGATTTCCCAGCTACAAAGTGGATATAATAGTAGCATTTAAGATTAAGTTGATACAGACTACATGACATGCAATGAAAGCATGTGTCAATAAATGTTAGATTATTACTGAAACAAATACATAGCTGTAGAACAAAACATTCCACAGCACAATCTCTGTTGCAGATTATTGGGTATTCCAGAACTGGGAAATTCTATTTGAAAAGTTTGATAGCCTACAAAAATTGAGTGAGATATTTTAATGAAAAATTAGCTGCATGCTAAAAGGTAAAGTTGAAGAAAATGGATATTTTTAGGCCAGTATTTTTTATGCTGTTCTTTTGCTGTTACTGATACAATAATTTAACAACTGCTGAGTATTTACTATCTGCTATGGGTTTTGTATGCACCAGTTTGTATCTCTAATCTAAGGTTCAAAAATAATCTACATGCTTGGGTGTTGCAGAGAAAACAAAACTGGCAGAATACTGGCAAACCACCTACTAAGAACATGTAATATTGTAAGGAAGACAGGTATATCCATGTGAAATTATTAGAAAACCATTAACAAAAGCATATGACCATGCACTATAAGAGTAGAATACTCCAATATGTGTTTTCTGACACTACCAAGCAATTAACTCAATTCTGTAGATACTCACTGGGTGTTCTACAATTTAACCCAGTTCTGAAACTATCTTCCTGGATATAGTGTACATCCCACAGGTTAAGGGCTCAGACCCACAAGACTGTTCCCCAACCCCCCACAACTACAGATATCTGCAAGCCCAAGATGTCTACCTGTGCTTTTGATTGACCATCTATAAAGAGAAGGTTCCCACAATCCTCTCCTCAGGTTTAACTAATTTGTTGGAGCAACTCATGGAACTCAGGAAACGTTTATTTACTAGATTACTGTTTTATTTTGTAAAAGTATGTAACTTAGGAGCAGCCAGATGGAAGAGATGTACAGGGGAGGGCAGGTGGGAAGGGATGAGGAGCTTCTTCAAATATGCCACTCTCTTGCACCTCTACATGTTCACCAACTCAGAAGCTCTCTGAACCCCATCCTTTTGGGTGTTTTTGCTTAATTTCACAGACATGATTGATTGAATCACTGGCCACTGGTGACTAGCTCAATCTCCAGCCCCTCTTCCTTTCCCAGAGGTTGGTGGGCGAAGCTGAGTTCCAACCCTCTCATCACATGGGTGTTTCCTCTGGAAAACAGTTCCCATCCTTAGGGGGCTACCTTGGGATTTTTCAAAAGTTACCTCATGAACATAAGCTCACATGTCGTTGACAGGGGCTTATTATGAATAACAAGACACTTATTTTACCTTTATGGCTCTGAAGTGATTTTAGGAACTAAGGACAAAAGACTAAATATTTAACAAAATATCTTCCCATTGTTCTTATCACCCAGGAAATCCCAAGAATTTTGTAAACAGAGTCAGGAACCATGCAGAAAGACCAAAGGTAAATTTCTTATGATAATCATGGTATCAGATATGCAATCACAAATGCCACAGAAAGACAAGAAAGGGAGGGGGTGGACGTGGATCAAGGCGTTGATGAAGGCTTTCTGGAGGCCTTGCCACTGGAAGCAAATAAAACTGGAGGGTCACTGAGTAAGGGAGAGAGAACTGACAAGTTTGGTTTGGGCTACATGGTTTCCAACTTTTAAAAAATCAGTAGAAAATATTTCAAAATGGAGAAATTATGCACAAGTATCTTGATTTCCCGCTTCTCTTAGAAAATTCTACCCTTACATTCCTCCGCCACGGTGAAGTAGGAGCTACCTTCTAAGGTGCATTTTGGCAAGACTTCTCTTTGGGTAGGGCTGTGTTCTTATGGTGCGTATTCAGAAGTCACTAGCATCTAGTGATACTCTTTCAGTGGGATTACAATTGACCCATTGGGTTCAGTGTGAACGCTTCTTCTATTATGAAGTTCCCCCATCAACCTTAACACCTACTAGTTTTAGCAGCCATTGATAATCATTGCCTAGAACCATCTTTTCAAGAGGAGTTACCAAATGGTGGTTTCCTAATTCTGTCATTCTCACTATATTAATTCTGGAATTCATCTATGAAGAACTTTTTCTCATCAACTTTTTGATATTCCAGAATAAAGGTTCTATAAGGAAGGAAGGACAAACACTTGACTCTTTCACTTCCTTTTCAGGGATCAGAATAATAAACCTCCAATAGCCAGTGATTTTCCCCCCATCGTTCTTTGAAATGTTAAGAAAACAGTTTTGTTAGAAGAAAGATGCTAAGAGACTAAAGAGCGAACATGGTTTGGCGGAAAACAGGGTAGAAAGAGAAGGTATAGTATTTCACCATACCATACCACCCAAAGGCCAATTCTTCTATGTTTACAAAAAGAGATGGAAATACAGGATTGTAAGAGCTACTTTTAAACTGTTAGTGCAAAAGGTACTGTATCAGGAAGGACTGACTTGCTAGCTCCACTTTGGACTACTCATCTGTAGGCTCATCTGTTCTAAATACAGCACCTATAGGACGAGTTACTCTTTTCGGGTTGACATAAAACAAGTACTGCTGCCTGCTAATACAGTAAAGTTTGCTCAAGATCAGTTTGCTTGTTTAGGAGAAAGTTCTCTTGTCAAAGTTAACTGGGTGTTAGGATGGTATATTAGGGTAGGGCTTCTGAAACAAAATATCACACTGAGTGGCTTAAACAACATAAATTAATTTTCTTACACCTCGGGAAGCTAGAAGTCCAAAATCAAGGTATCAGTAGGTTTGGTTTCTTCTGCAGCTTCTCTCCTTGGCTACACATGGCTGTCTTCTCGCTGCGTCCTCACACGGCCTTGTCCCTGCCTGTGCACCCACGGTGCCTCTTCCTCTTCTGATAAGGACACTAGTCCTATTGGATTAGGGCCACACTCTTATGCCTCATTTAACCTTAATCACCTCTTCAAAGGTCCTATCTCCAAACATAGTCACATTGGGGATTATGGCATCAAGATATGAATTTGGGAGGACAAAATTCAGTCCATAACAGATACAGATCTTAAAGTGATATAGAGTGAAACCTAGCAATGCCCCCCATACGCTCACATCTCCACCGGTTCTCTGAGCAGAAATCCTCCTGTTCTCCCCTCTGCTCGTTCCTCTCCCTCTCCTGTTCCTCAACCAGACAGCACACTCCTGCCTCAAGAGTGTTACGTGTGCTCTTCTCATGGCCCAGAAAGCTCTCCCATTCAATGTTTACTTCTGCCAAACCTGTACTCAAGAGCCACTTTTTCAGCTGGCCCCTCACCTGAATCACACTACCACCATCCTCTACAGCTCAACATTTCCTATATCCTTACTACCATCTAACCATCCATCTATTTTCCTCCTTTATCTGATTCACTGCTCCTCTCCCCCATTGGGACATAAACTCCATGAAGGCAGAGAGTTCATCTGTTTGTTCACTGTTTTTCCCTCAGTGCCTAAAACATAGCCTGACACATGATAGGGGTTCAGTACATTTGCTAAGAAAAAATTTTTTTAAATGAGGGTGGGGAATTAAAACAAACTGCAAATTAGACGTTTTACATTTATTATTATACTTTTTAAAATTATAGTTTGTAAGTTTGTTACACATTTTTGAAGAGATTTGTATAAATTAAACAATAAATGTGATATTAAAGTTGTGGACTTTAAAGCTCAGACAATAAAAGCTACATATTTTCCAAGACTAACACAGTATAATTTGACATTATGTGTTCACTCATCTGATACAATGACTGCACTTTAGGACATATATCATCCTCTTCCAGAGAGAGACCATCAGGACATCAGCAATCTAGTCAGTGGTCAAGTGAGGCCCATGTGCCTTGAGTGTCTATTGTGTTATGATGACATTAAAGGCATTTTGACAAATTCAGTGCTAAGAGGAATATGGACAACACAGTCAGCAAACCTTATTTGCAGGAGCATTTTCTCTTCTAGAAGGCAGAACTCCAGCCTTGTAAGACATGAGTGCCTCCACTCAGTTTTACAACATTATTGTGAACATTTCCAGAGACAGTCCTTTTTCCTACCACCTTCCCTTCTCCTGTTATTTCTGCCTTATCTTTCAAGGTGTTGAGTCCTCAGTAACTTGTATTTTTACATCTACCAATAGTGTCCCTTGAACTTTCTTAATATAATATAGAGTAATGTGTATTTCTTGTAGACCAGATATCCATTTAGTCACAGGGTAAGCTTGTCTTTTGTATTTCACTGTGATATTCGGAACACATAAATTTGGTACTGTGAGGTGGCACTGTTGGCTGAGCGCATTTTATGTCCTTACATAGTGAATTCTTACCTGATGTGATAATAGTCACTCTCTACTTCCTTTTACTGGCACAAATGGGATAGACCTTAAATGACCGAATCCAGAGAGCAGGGCTGGGGATGTGTGTCTGCTTGGCTTTTATTGCTTTTTTCTATTATGGGCTTTCTTTCCCCTTAATGAGTTGAGTCAAGAGACACCCTCTCTCCCCATCCTTTTCCCAGAAGTTCCCTGCCCTTTGCTTTCAAAAACTGTCTTTCAAGGAGACATACTTGTGAATAAGAATATTCTGAGCATTCTTTGTGTGCGGCATTAAACTTTGGAATGTAGTTTACTGCTCTAAAAATAGTTTGGTCTTCAGACTTCATCCTGAAAGCAGATGTACTCAACTAGTTGACAGTTTCCCATGAACCTGCTTATATAGTCCAGAATAATGTGCATATTTTATAGAATGAAAACAGATTTAACTACAGGTCAAAAGATCTGGGTGCTCACTTCCTAAGCCTCTGTGATATAGGGCAAACCAATGAAAGTCTCAGAGCTGTAAAGTGAGGAGTTTGGGATAGATGGTCTCTAGCGTAGCCTCTCAAAGTTTTAACATCTCTGAGACTGCCTTCATTTAACTTTTGTATACATTGTTAATGAATGAAAAACAAGTATTTTACTTCTATTCCATCATTGTCTTAAAGTAATAAATAGGTCAGAGCAATTTGAAGATGTAATTCCTAAGTTCAACCTAGCAAGTCAGAAATATCAACAGAATGAGGAATTAATGCCATATGTTAGTTATTTTATGGTATGTCACCCCTGCCTCGTTTTCCACATTTAAAACAAGGATGCCGTAAAAGATCCAATGGCAAATGTGGACAAAACACAAAGACAGCATTATGATAAGTTTCACTGTTAGTACTGAAACAAGGCTGCATAAAGGGAAAAGTCCTATTGTTCTCACATATAAATATCATGTCCACAGAGCCTTAAAATAAGACTAAAATGCTGTCTGATGAGAACAGCATGTTGTTCCAGTCTCACGGCAACTTTTGTTACTCCTTTTACCATGCGAACGATACCACACTTCACAGGCAACATTAGATGAGACTCCCCTCCTATTTTTAGCTTAAAGGCCCTCTGACAGCATCCACATAAACATGGCCAGCCTCACAGTACCTATCATATCACCGCTCCCACAGAGAATTATCATGAATATCCCATTTTGTCAAAGGTGGTAAAAGCTCCCTGCTATTTGGCAAGTATTTATCCTGCACTTATGAGGGAACAGAAGAATGAAACACACATGGATCGTGCTCTGAAGGCAATTATTTCTTTGTGGGATGTGGAATCTAGTTCCTTGTGAAATCTTAATAAAAATACCAAGCCCCCATATTTGCATAATGCTTTAGTTTCCTCAGGGCTTTTGCATTAGTGAGATCTCCTCAAAATACCCTGTCAGGTTCAAAGATGTATACATGATATCTATTATTCAGGTGAAAAAAAAAAAAGCAACACTTCGGATGGTTATGTGGTTTGCTTCTGGTCACAGAGGAAGTGGAGGAACTGAGACCAGAATGAAAGCCTTTGGACTCCAAATTGAGGGCTTTCTTTACTCCCACAAAGCCTGACCATGGAAGATCCTAAATCCAGCTCTTTTAAGAGACACAACTTTCCCTGCAGGAGGCTTATGACTAGTCTTTCAGGGTGAAATAGGGCTTGCTCAGAAAAGCTCCTGCCCCAACTTTTACCAATAAGTTTTAGGATGATTCTGGGATTCGGAGAACTGGGTTTGAGCCTTAACTCAGCTGCTGACGAACCAGACAGTCTCTGGCCTGGGACGTCAGTTTCTCTGGGCTTCAGCATTTTTATAGGAAAAAATGAAAAATTCAACTCAAGTATATGCAGAGTTCTTTCTATCATTGTACTACATAGCATAGAAAGGTTCTATAAATATTGTATGAATTTTTTTCCCCAAAAAACCCATGTCTACATTTTCCTAGAATTCAGGTTATAGATTTTCAGCCCTTCTAAGAACTAATTAAAATCCCAACTGGCCCTAGGATTTTGTATAACCTTCTCTTTAGACACAGCCTAGCATTAACAGAGGTGTTCCTACCAGGTAGTTTTAGGACCTCCTATTGAAACCCACTGTATCAGAGTATCTGGACTTGCATCCCCACCCCCCACCTTTACCTCCATCTCTGCAGGAACAAGGCCTGCCCCTAGGCTACCTCTTAGATAAGCTGGCGGGCATGCAGGGAGAAAGGTCATATATGTCACACAGACTATATGGAAATATGTATCTGATACCATAATGTTAGTGGTGCATACTGAGATTGTAGAGACCTTTTATACTCTTTACTCTGAATTTCAACATTTTCTTCATTCTTTTCCAAATATTTTCAGTGGAACATGTACTATTTCTAAACTAAAGTTTGATGTAAAAAAATAATAAAATCAATATATGCCATTCCATACAATCACAATGGTGTTAAAAAAATTCAGTTATAAAAACAGAAGGAAATACACCAAAATGTTAACAATAGTTACTGTGGGACAGCTTGCTGCATTCCAAAAGGATCTGTCCAAGGCCCGGATTGAATTCTTTTTTCTTTCTGTCATTTTCCTGTATTTTCATAACTATGTAGCAGGTGATTTAGTGAGTGTTTAATGCAGCGACATTATCTATTGAGATGTGAATCTAAACTATATCCTTTTACTGTTCTAGACCCATTTTGGAAGGTGTGACTGTGTCCCCACCCTACTCCCTAGCATTGCTAAAAAAGAATGAACAAATTAACAGTAACGTCCACCCAGGACTGGGCAAGAGCATCTGGTCAAGTCGATCACCCTCCTGAAACGCCACCATCCGTTGGTCTCCAAGACACCACACTCACCTGGTTGTCCTCAGCTCCTATGGCCACAACTTCTCCATCCCCACGGCAGGTTCCTCCTCACGACCCCAAATTACATACACTTGGGAGTGCCCCAGGTTTCGGGCCTCTTCTGTCTGTGTTCACTCCCTTGCTGACCTCAACCAGTCTCGCAGTTTTAAAAAGCATTTATATGCTGAGACTCCTAAAAATACATTTCCAGCTTAGGCCTCCCCTCATGACTTAGTGGTGAGAAGCTTGGGCTCTAGGGTTCAGACTGTCTGGCCTGAATCTTAGCTCCACCTGTTTGGAACCGTGTGGCCTTAGATAGGTAACTTAATATCTCAGATATGTCTTCTCTGAGGGGCAAATGGTGGCAGGAGGCACTGAGCTCAGAGGACAGAATCTAGCTGAGCCCTGCTGACTAAGGTGCTGATGGTTAACCCTCATTCTGTAAGAGGTGCTCTGGGCCCCCGTTTCCTCAGGAAAGACAGCCCAGTGGCTTCTTAGAGAACCTGGTAGGGAAGGCTCAACATCCTGGTGATTTGTACTGGGTGAAAATCCAAAATGTCAGTTACAACCTTCTCCTTGGTAAGCTGCCAGATAACATCAGGTTTTACTAGAGCTTGAAGAGAGCATCTTGTATTTGAGAAGAAATGAAAGGCTAATGTTTAAACTATCATAGAGAGTGAAACTACTATTTGTGTAATAGACTATTTCCTGAGAATATCATTTGATCTGTCAGTGAAGAATTTGGGAGGGGTAAAAATAAAAACTACTAATAAACCCTTTGAAGAAAGTTCTCTTTGTCAAAACCATCTGCTTCCTGCCATCTTATTGATCTGACTCATGAAAAGCCAAGGAACTATTAAGGCGTGGAGACCTAGATAGCAGCAGTTCCCAGCTGACTTTTGCTGGGTCCTGGGAGACACTCTCTGAAAAAGGAGCACAGTGTGACATCAGGGAAATGCTGCAGCTGTACAGCTCAGCCCCGGACCAGGCAGGGGAGAGCTGGCCAGGCACGTGAGCACACAACCGCTCAGACAGTCTTCTGAGAGAGAGCAAAATACATGACCCCAAAATATGCCATTTTGGTACGTGGATTACTTTAAGCTGAAGGCAATGAAAACTCAGCACACCAACTCAAGAAAACTTTTACCTCTTCCTTAAAAGAATTTACCTAAAAGAATTTAGATAGAGAGCCTGGCCCAAGAGGAGAGCTATTAGCAGAAATAACTTTTTATCAGAAAGACCTACCTGCAGGGTAGGGCAAACATCTAATTACCAAACATCTGCTCTTCTTATTGTCCTGTGAATTACCCTCCTTCCCTTAGGAGCCCCAGGCCCCTATCCCATTCCTTAGCTCAGGACGGTATATAAACCTCAATTGACTGACTTGTCCTTGGGCCTCACATTTTTTTATGGTGCTCCTGTATGTATGTAATTCAATTTGTTTTTCTCCTGTTAATCTGTCATAGGTCAATTTAATTAACAAACAAGCCAAAGAACCTAGGAGGGTAGAGGAAATATTTTTCCTCCTCTACTTTTCCAATGAAGAAACCTGTGCAACTCTTTCAGCCAGCCATCCTAAATGTCAACAAATGCCTTCCTTTAATTCCAGCTGCACCCAAACTACTATAAAGAATGTGCTGAATCTTACTACGCTGATGGACAGTGACAATGAGGTAGGTGGGAGGGGGACTTGATAATGTTGTGACTTGATAATGTTGTAACTACAATGTTGCTCATGTGAAACCTTCATAAGATTGTATACCAATGATACCTTAATTAAAAATAAATAAAAAGGAATGTGCTGAAACTTCACTTTTTTTATACTCTGATGCTGAGACCTCAGTTTCCTTTGCCAGCCCTTCTTCACCTCCCAAACCACTAAATGTTGGGGTACCCCAGGACTCAATAGACCACGTTTCCTCCACTCACTTTATAGAAAAATATCTGTGAAGTGCTTTGGACATAAAGTGAAGCATCTAGGTGCATTGGAAAAAGAGAGAATAATAATTATTCTCCAGACCTACCTCTTCCTCCAGCTACCACTCAGTTCTTTTCTTCCATTTTAATAAAGTTTCTTTAAAAGGCCTGTCTATACCTGTCACCTCAAATTCTTTCCTTGCATTTTCTCTTTAAACTTGCTACAATCTGGTTTCAGCCTTGGTGGCCACTCCACTGAAATAGCTCTCACCGAGGTAGGCAATGACTTCCAAGGCTTAAGTCCAATGGTCCATCATCAGACCTGATTGCATGGGACCAGACTATAGTACCTGATGAAGCTGATCATCCTCTTCTCCTTGAAATACTTTCTTTTCTTGGTTTGTAAGACACCACACTTCCCTGTTTCCCCACCAACCACAATGGCCATTTCCTAGTCTCCTTTGCTGGTTTCTCCTCATCTCCCCATATTATATATAAACACATGAGTTCCTCAGGACTCTTCTGTCTATGTTCCCTCCCTTGATGATCTCATCCAGCCTTACAGTTTTAAAAAGCATTTATGTGCTGATTCCCAAATATACATCCCTAGCTTAGTCCTCTCTCCTGATACATTTATCCAATTACCTACTGGGTACCCATTTGATGCCTAATAGGCATTTCAGAATTAAGATGTCCAACACTGAGCTCTTTTTACTTCCCTCAAGCCTTCTTCCTCCCCACTCACCTTATTCCTCACCCCAGTAAATGGCAACTGCATTCTTCCAACTGTTCAGGCCAAAATCTAAGGAGTCATTGCTGCCTTCTCTATTTCCCTCATATCTCTATCCAATCCATCAGCAAATCCTGTTGGTTCTATCTTAAAACATATAAAGAAAACTGATCTCACCACCTGCACACTCACGCTCTAGTCCAAGTCATTATCATCATTCTGCCTCCCTTTCAGCAGTTGGAGTCTCCTCCATCACTCCTGTTTCCATCTCAGAGGAAACGCCCAAATCCTGACAATGACCAATAAGAACCTGTGTGATCTGGTCCCCTATTACTTACCTTGACCCACTATGACTGGCCTCACTTTCCCTCCAAGGCACCAGGAACACTTCTACCTGAGGGCCTTTGCACTTGCTGCTCCTGTGCCTGGGATGTTCTTGCCTTGCTCCCATAAACCTTCCAACACATCATTCAATGTCACTTTCTCAGTGAGACCCACCTCAATGAGAACCTGGTACTTCCTAAAACCCTCCCAGCTTCACATTTCTTTTTTAGTATTCCTCACAGACATAGTATATGCCTTACTTATTTCACTATTTTCCCAATGAGCATGTAAACCCACAAGCACAGGGGTTCTTGGCTTCTTTGTTCACTATTATGTCCCCAGGAAAATACCTGAACATAATAGGCAACAAGTAGTATTTGTTTAATAAATAATTCATTTTTTAAAATGAGCTGCTGTGTTTTACCAAAATTCTACTCCCAGATAAACTGAGTTTCTTAAATAACTAAAGCCTCAAAGCCAAATAATTAAGGTTTCCATACATGAAACAAATATAATATTTATATTAACTAAACTTTAATTAAAAAACAGAAAAAAACCCCAAACAATTAAGGCTTCCTTCCCACTCAGTCAGCCACTGGAAAAAAAAAATCTCTGATTAACTGAGGTTAAGAAGAAATGCACTTTTGTCATCTTTGATGGTGAAAATTTTATAAATTGTATTTACTTCTTTTCTGTCCCAGATATGGCCTACTAGCAAAAACATAAATAGCTAGATTCAGGAACTTGCCATATCTAAGAGGTCATCATATTAAAGACCAGGTCTTCCTGCATGACTATGTGGCTTTGGAAGCATGTAGGAATTTGGGATGAAAGTCTATTTTATTCAGGCCTATAGGGCTTATTACTGACTTACTATTGAGCTTATTTTGCCAAGATCTTCCATTTGTGTCCTAAAAATACACATCATAAACATATTTAATGGAGCTGTATAGTTGGCAGGTTCTAACTGCTCAAAATTTTATCATAATACCCATAAGAGCTATCAGTGGGAGACATTAGAAGATTATTGAATTTTTTATCTGTCACAGAAGACTTATTTATACTAACATTAATTTTCTGTTTCAAGTAAAGGAAAACCTGTTTCCAAGTACTTTGAGCATCTCTAACAGCAAAGTATTTCTAAATTAAGTTTCTTTTTACCCCTTCCACACTGTAGCAGTGTAGTCCAAACATGTATAGGATAGTGATGACAGCCCAAAAGCATTAAACGAAATTGTCAGTACCTACCACTTAGAGCACCCAGAAGTATCTGAAAGGAATGTAAATAGAGGGAGTAGCTCGGCCATATCCAAATGTCTCAACAAGTTATTATGAAAATATTACGTTTTCACCAATTTACAGCATTGCTTTCCTTATAGGACATAAAAGTTATACACTGTAACCATCATAAAAGAGCTTTAATCCTTGTGACTAGACAGAATGAGCACTCCAAGAAGAAGGCTTTAAAACAAGACAGAAGCTATAGTTTTTGAATGAATGGAACAGGAATGAAAATGCATTCTAGCACATTTTGCTTAGGTTCAAAGTCTGCAACATGGGTAAGTCTCAAATGCCTGTGAGTTAAAAGGCCAGGTGCAAAGACTGTCAAAGTGCAATGGCAGGCCCCACCTGGCAGGTGTACAAGTCCAGGGTAACAGGGTGCCTACCACTGGCTTCCAACCAATTGCTTCCATACAGGAAGTAGGTCCCACTGTTGCCAAATCTTATGCTCTTACGGGATAAAACAAATCAGGAAGAAAAAATATATTTTTATGTAAAATTTAAACTGTTTAAATTTTACATCAAAATTTTACATAAAATTTGTGCTCTGTGTAAATTTGTAAAATTTTATGTGAAAAGGTTCATGTTTTTTTTTTTAAAAGTGGATCTGCTGATGAATCCAGCTTTCAATCTCAAATCTGGAGGTCCTGGGGAGAAGGGACAGTGAGGATAAAATGCTGTGTCCAAACAGCCATCTGGGCTCAACCTTGACATGGAGTTACTCAGTAAAGATGTATCTGTGGAACACCTGCATGTGCTCGGCCCTGTGTGGCTATTAGCATCTCCAAACATTGCGTGCCTGGTAAATTCAGCTCCTGTCACTCATTTATTTAATAAAATAATGTTAAGAGAAGTTCTTTGAAATCAATGGGCAATCCTGGCTATTTACAATCACAGAAACCAATACTTTGTTTTGAATTAGGAAGTTAACATGAAATAAGAATGACAAAGATTATGGCCTTTTTTGTTTTGAGACTGAAAAAAAAAACCCAAGAAAATATTTCTTTCACCAGTTGCCCACTGCTTTCCAACCAAAAGAAAGAAAACACCATTCTGTAATCATTGCTTATTCACTGTGGGTAATAAGGTCAATCATTCTCAAGACACTTGTCTCAATTACATGCCATGGTTATGTGTCCTGTGGGAAAACAGCAGGCCCATGTCTCCTTGGGAAGGTACGTAATTGCCTAAAATGTTGGAGACTACAAGGTAACTAGAAGGTACTTTAACTAATGTCAACTTCATACTTGATGTGAACTGTATAGACTGATGACTCTATGCAGAGGTAGAGAAATTAATGTTTTCATTATTTTTCATGTTGCTATAACAAAAAAGCCTTATTCATTTCATCTCAACTAACATAGTGTCCATAAGTCCAAGTAATAGACATAATTTATCTTTGCAAAGATCTAACCCTAAGCCATGATTAAACTGAGATTTGTTTGGATAAATATGGTTAATACCTCTGAGATTTGTGCTCTTGCCAACATGGTGAATTCTTTCTTTGTGTTTATTCTATTTATTGCTTTGGAGCAATGTCAGATGAATCATTTAGAAGAAATTGATGGCTTAAGACTAATTAGGCAAAAATAAAATTACCGACTATTCTTAGAAATAAACTTGAGGCTGAGGAAACTTGTCACAAAGTTTGTTCAGTCTTCTACCATCTTCTCCTATTTGTCTAAAGGACTTTCTAAATTGACCCAATGGGATACTTCTGGCAGTTCTGAGTATGGAAAAGAAATGCAATTTTCTATATTTGAAATTCTGGGCAAGCTTAAAAGGTACAAGTAAAATCACTGATTAGCCACTTCTCCTAGTGTTCCATATGTGCCCCTGCCAAGTTTAGTGGTCTGGGATGTTATCTTAGTTCATAGCCTGGTGGTGGCACCTCATCTCCCATCCTGAGGCAACTGACTTCCTGCCAAGGATCATGCTCCTTCAGTTATTAGGTAGTATGAGGACTAGATTATGAAAAGCAGTTAAAATTTGGTTTAGGCTAAGGCAACCTGCATCTAGGTGATTCTTCAGAAATCTAAAATACAGTCTAATAAATAAATATGGTCTAATAAATCCATCCAGTGACTGAATGTCACTGGCCACTTTCAATGAACTCTTAAGGAACTTACTGTCTTATATATACCCATAGGTTTCCACTGTCTATTTCTAGAAGAACCTAAAAAGACTGCTCGTATGATCAAGGTTCACACAGTAGAAATTCAACAGTTGCTAATAAGCAATATTTTTCCTCTTTAAGAGAAAAGAAATTATTCAGGAAGGTGAGCTTGACAAGGAAATCTAGGGTCAGAATTGTAACCTGCCACAGGTTATAAATCAGGGGCTCCAGTATCAAAACCCAAGTCTGCCTAACTCCAAAGCTCATTCTTTTAATAATTACACCACACAGCCTTTTTATAGAAGGTCTTACTAATACTTTCTTTTGACTTTTAAAAAACAGATCTTTGACTTAGATACAATAAAATGCATAGATATTAAGTAAAGGGTTTGATGACTTTTGACCACTTGTATACCCATGAAACCAAAACCTGGACAGAAAAATTTCCATATAGAACATTTCTGTTACACCCCAAATTTCCTCATGCCCCTTTCTTGAAGCAATCAGTTTCAGATTCCCATCAGTTCCTGAGATTTGCCAGTTCTTGAAGTTTGTATAAATGGAATAATTCACCAAACAATCTTTTGTGTGTTGCTTTGTTCACTCAGTGTAATGTTTTAAGTTTGGGTTTTCTTTTTTTTAAGGTAAAGAAAAGAATTTATTTAGGTTTGAGGAGCTTTACTTTCACAATGATAGAAACTCTTGGCACAGGAAGACCTCATTAAAGTTTTACAGATTGCTTTAACTAAGTAAGTATCTAAGTTGATATTATGAAGCTTTTAAACATTAATTTAAAAAACTAATGCTCAACAAGATTTGAACACATAATCACAATCCAAGCAGTGAAATGAACCAAAGGGCAAGACTTTTTAATCTCTCTCAGAACATAATAAATTATAATTCTTAGTCAAATATTTATTCCTATACTATATTTACTTGGACCTCTGAATTTATTTTCCATTTCATACTCTCTGATGTTATCTCTGTATATAGGTTACAAGTAATCTTTTGCATTATCTCCCCAGCCTCAATCACAAAGTCACCTAATTTTACCTTGGTTATGCTGTTATGTAATAGGTAAGTGGTTATGTAAGATAACTGCAGTCGTCTTTAGAGTTGAAGTGGTTATCTTAGCCAGGTGAACTCCAATAACCTTGTGAATGAAAACGTTAGAGGATTAAGAACAAATAGTGGGGTAATTACTTCACTGATCTTCATCCAATTTCAGAAAAATCAGGAAGCAGTTCTGCCTAAACAGATGGAAAAAAAAGTGATACAATGGGAAACTTATGATAGGTCACTAGACATTGTATACCTTTAGTAGTTCAACATTGGGGTAATACGTCATCAAGGATAAATTAATAGGTTAATGTTTTTAAAAGTATGTTTTCCTAAGTATGAATTACATAAACAATTAGGTAAGTTTGTGAAGAAACTAATCAAGATACATAAATTAGAAGATACAGTGTCCATCTTTAATTTTCTTTTTTTTACAGACTATTTTATTAAAGTTGTCAAACGTACACTTCTTCATTTGTCATTCTCAAAGTCCTTTACTGAAAAGACAACTCTTTTATCTGATGACAAACAAGGTCAGTGATTTTTCTGGACCTCCATTCAATTTCTTCTTGAGACACAAGTTTCCAACTATATTGCTGAGGCAATGTTTTTATAAATTCTGCAATGTCTGGTGGACTCTGCTACAGCAAACATGTGATTTAACTCCCTTAGAATGCCACAAAATCTGCAGAAGAGGGAGATGGTATTCCTGCTGATCTTGAAGCTTCCAGTATATTGTGTTTAGTGTTGTCTCTTCACTCAGGAAATGTGCCTTGATTACGGTACCTTAATATATTAAGTCTCAAAATCAGGTAAGTCCTCTAACTTTGATCTGTTTTAAAATTGATTTTTGCAACTCTAAACTCCAGGTCCTTTGAATTTCCATAAAAGTTTTGAAATCAGCTTGTCAAATTCATAGAAAAAGTGACTGCTGGAATTTTGATTGGGATTGCTTTGAATCTATGGGTGATTTTGGAAAAGAGTGGCTATCTTAACATTATCTAGTTTTCCAATCCCTGGACGTGGCCTATTTCTCCATTTATTTGGGTTTTCTCTTCTCTCAGCAGGTTTTGTAGGTTTCAGAGAACAGGTCTTACACATCATTTGTTAGAATCATTCTATGTCATCTGAAAATAGTTTTTATTTCTTTTTTCCTTGCTTAATTGTACTAGTACGGAATTCCAGTAAAATACTAAATAGAAATAATGAGAGTGGACCCCCTTTTTGCCTATTCTCAATGTTACAAAGAAAGTATTTAGTGTTACACCAATCAGTATGATTTTTAACTGTAGGATTTTGGTAGATGCCTTTATCAGATTGAGGTATTTACCAGATTTCTGGTATTTCAAGGATTTTATCATGAATGGAAGTTGAAATGAGCATAGATATTGAGATGATTATATGGTTTTTCTCCCTTATTTTGGTAACATGGTAAATTATACTGGTTGATATTTTTAACAGATTTACTGATATAAATCACATACCATAATATTCAACCTTTAAATTAAAGTGTTCAGTGTAGTACTTTTAGTATATTCACATACTTTTCAACTCCAATTCCAGAATACTTTCATCACCTTAAAAAGAAACACTCTACACTCTACCCATTATACTCACCACTCAAACTCTTTTCCCTCCAGCCCTTGATAAGCACTGATCTACCCTCTATCTCTACAGATTTGCCTATTCTGGACATTTCACATAAATGGAATCATACAATAGATGACCCTTTATGTTGGGCTTCTTTCATGTAGCATTATGTTTTCAAGGCTTGTCCAGGCTATAGTATGTATCAGCACTTTGTTCCTTTTTGTGGTTGAATAATGTTTGTATGACTATATCACATTGTATTTATCCATTCATTGGTTGATGGCCATATGTTTCTACTTTTTTACTATTATGAAAAATACTGCTATAAACATCTATGCACAAGTTTTTGTGTGCATCTCTTTTCAATTCTCTTAGGTATATATATAACAAGGAGTGAGTTTGCTGGGTCATATGACAACTCTAGGTTTAATTTTTTAAGGAACTGCGAAACTATTTTCCAAAGTGACTGTACTATTTTACATTTCCACTAGCAATCTATATGAAAGTTACATATATTGCCAACACGTGTTTATCTTTTTGATTATAGACAACTTAGTGGATGTGAAGTGATATATAACAGTTTTTGATTTGCATTTCCCTAATGACCTGATGCTGAGCATCTTTTTATGTCTAATAGGCTATTTGTATATCTTCTTTGCAGAAATGTCTATTCAAATCCCTTGCCCATTTTGTAGTTTTATTGTTGAACTTTAAGAGTTCTTTCTATATTTTGAATATAAATTCCTTACCAAATACAAGATTTGCAAATATTTTTCCCCATTCTGTGGGTTGTTTTCACCTTCACTTTCTTGATTGTGTCCTTTAAAGCACAAAAGTTATTGATCTTGGTGATGTCCTATTTATATATTTTATCTTCTGTTACTTGTGCTTTTGGGGGTCACAGCTAAGAAATCATTGCTTAGTCCAAAGTCATTAAGATTTATTCTTGATTTCTTCTAACAAATTTATAGTTTCAGCTCTTACATTTTGGTCTCTGATCCATTCTAAATTAATTTTTATATATGGTGTGAAGTAAGGGTCCAGCTTCATTCTTTTGCATATGGATATATATATGTCTCAAGATCACATGCTGACATTGATTTATTTTTAAATGTTAGTTCAACTGTACATTCCTGGGAAAAACTTTACTTGGTGTGTATGTCTGTGTGTGTGTGTGTATGTGCATTTGTAATATTGCTAGATCTTTTATCTTAAGTTAGTAATTAACTTATTAAGAATTCCTGAACCTATGTTTGAGAGATCTTGGTCTGTAGTTTTACTTGCTTGTAACATCTTTGTCAAATTTTGATACTTACCTCATAAAATATGTGGGAGAGCATTCCCTCTGCCATTTTTCTGAAAGAACTGGTGTAAGATTATATTTCTTCTTCCATAAATGTCTGATATAACACACCTGTAAAGCCATCTGGGCATGAAGTTTTCTTTGTGAAAAGATTTATTTATAAATTCAATTTCTTAAATATGTGTATGGTTATTACAATTTTCTGTGTTACATTTTCTAAGTTGAGTTTTGTCAAGGAATTTATGAATTTCATCCAAGTTGCTAAGTTTACTATAATAAAGTTGTTCATCATATCAATTTATCATCCATTTAATATCTATAGGAGCTGTGGTCCTGTACTGATGTTCCCTTTTCATTCTTGATATTGGTAATTTGTACTTTTTCTCTTTCTTTCCTGACCATTCTTTCTAAGGTTATATCAATTTAAAAAATTGTTTTCAAAGAACAAAATTTTGACTCTGTTTACTTTTCTCCTATTTTTTCTTTATTTCCAATGTTATTGTTTTTACTTTTATCTTGATTATTTTGAATTTATTCTTCCTAAAGCTTAAGATGGAAGTTTAGCTCATTTATTTTAAACCTTTTCTACTATAAACATTTATGGATATACTTTTCCTTTTAATGTTTTCATTGCATTCTATAAACTCTGACATATTGTTTTCATTATCATTCAATTTGAAATAATTTCTAATTCCTCATGGTGAATACTCCTTCTGAATTTGAAAAGAATAACTTGTTGAGTATAATATATTATAAATATCACTCAGGTCAAGTTGGATCATAGTGTTGTTCATATACTTAACTTATTTTTATTCTACTTACTTATTATTGGGAGAGGGGTGTTAAGATTTCCAACTATGGTTATAGATTTGTTATACCTCCCTACAGTTCTCTCAGTTTTTGCTTCTTTTATATTACTAGCACATACACATTTAGAATTTTATGTCTTCTTGATGAATTGACCCCATTATCATTATGAAACATCCTGCTTTCTCTGTTTCCTATGTCTGACATTAACATACCACATCAGCTTTCTAATGCTTAGTGTTTACATGATAAATATTTTTTCCATACTTTCACTATCAATTTTGTCTGAGTCTTTATATTTAATGTGAATTTCTTATAAACACCAATATATTTGGCCCTTCTGGTTTTTTTTCAGTCTGAAAATCTTTGCCTTTTAAATGGAGTGTTTAGTTTATTCACATTTAATGTAATATTGATATGGTTAAGTCTTTGTTATTGGTTTCTATTTGTCTCATATATTCCTTGTTTTTTCTGTTCCTATTTTTCTATTTTTCAGTTACCTGAGCATTTTGCAGTACTTTCTTTTGTCTTGTGCTGATTTTTGTAGTTCTAAATTTTTTATGTTTAAATTTGTTACTCTAGAGATTAGCTAAGCATCCTTAATTTAGCAAAACTACATTTAAACATGAACATACTACCTCATAAACAATGTAAGAAACTTACAGCTATATAATTCTAAATGCATGTATTTTAGACCATTTGACGTTTTAGACCATTCTACAGGTCACAGACACTCTCTTCAGTTCTTAAATTCACTTTCCTCTTTGTACTTAAATTTGGATAATTTCTATTGACTGGTTCTAAAGTTCACTAATCATATTTTCCACACCAGCTTCCTGTTAAGCCCATCTTTGTTTCTGATACTATGCTTTTCAGTTACATGATTTTCATTTTGTTGTTTCTTTTTATACTTATCATCACATCATCATCCTCTGTGCTAATTCCAACATCTGGGTCACCTGTGGGTGAGCATCTATTGATTAATTTTTCTCTTAGGTACAAATCCCATTTCCTGCTTTTTCAGATGACTCATAATTCTTATTGCATGACTGACACTGCCTATAAAAGAACAGTAAATTATATCTTAAATAAATAGTATTTGCCCTAAGAAAATGGCACTCTAGCTTAAGACTCTGAGTCAATATAATCTCTAGGTGAGCTGGTTCTGGACTTTGTGGTAGTTTTAGACTCAGTTCACTATTGGTTAATATTTTGAGGTCTGGATCAGGAATTTCTCTCAGAAAAAGGTGTGGGATCTGAGCCCTGGTGAGACACTGGAGACTCCTCTTTGTCTTATAATCCACCTATGAACATTCCAATCATGGGAGAGTTCTCTTTGTTAATAGCCTAGTCTCCAGATTTCTGCTCCATGATGTATTTCTTCACCCTGTTGCCCTGGCACCAGACTTCAGTAGTACATGGCCTTGATCTTGATGAAGGTCTTGTACACCTGTACAATTTGGCAGGGTTGGGGTGGTAGGTGAGGGAGGTTTCTTCTTATTTCTTTTTGCTTTATCCCAACCCTCTCTTGCAACTGCCTTGTACTTGATAGACATCATCTCTCTGCTCTTCTGCTCTGCCTCGTCTTCCTTTGGCCATTGCCATGCACTTCGTGAAAATCCTAGGCATCTTAATGAATCATTCTCAGTTCTTTGCCCTGCTCCAAGCCTTTTGTGTGCTATGTGGTGAAGGCTTCATACAGAAGTGGTGGGTGCAAGACTCACCCTGTGACTGGGGTTTCTCAGGATTTTAATCTGTCACATCAGCTCACAGGTGGCCATAAATAGTTAATTAAAAGTTTGGCTCATTTCTCTTTATATTTTTCTATGTCAATTTTACTCTTCCTGCTGCTGCCCTGCCAGGAATGAGCAGTCAAAAGTGTTTTCTCTTCTTGTCTCTTTATGGGATTTAGCTTGTTTAGGTTTTCCTGTTATAATCAGGTTTTTGGATGATTTTTTAATCTATGATTTTATAGTTTATCCAGTTCTTTCTCATTGTTGGGAGTAGTCACAACAGTCTCTTGTGAGTTTCTTCATCCTAATTGAAAGTGGCAATCTCTTTTCCACTTCTTTGATAAATTCTTCAGTATAATTCATGTTTTACATTTCAGTCCTCCACCTATGCTTTATTTGAGAACTATGTTAAGCCTAAAAAAGCTCTCAGAAATCTCACCTGTGTTATCCCTTCTAAACAGACATTTATTGAGATATATTTTAAGGCCCAGAAACTATCTCCATAAAAAACAAACATGGTAGATACTACATGGGATAGTAAAAATTCTAGTAAAAATTGAATAGCAACATATCTGCTTATGCAATCTAGAATGTAGAATTTTTCAGATTGGAAGTAAGTATCTAGGAGTAAAGGGCCATAATATATACAACATCCACAGTATATACAATATATCCATAATATATCAAGGACTCAATGGGGTCCAGTCATCTGTATCCAAAAACATAAGACTTTGCTTCCTTATTCCTATCATACCTTACCCCAGGAAATACTTAATGCATAGTAAGGTATTCTTATTCTCATTTTACAGATGATGCTTCTGAGATCCAGGAGGCAGGGTGCCCACCAAGTCTCTCAGTACACAGGAGTGTAGGGAGACCCCAGGCTCCAATGTCCTGGTGTTCCCAAACCATTCTAACAGTTGTTCATTTTAACTGCAAGGCCCAAAGAACTAATTAATTGTGCCATAATATGCAAGGGTGACATTTTTTTTAACTTTCTATTTAAAAATAATTTCAAAATCACACAACAGTTCAAGGAACACCCACACATCCTTTACCCAAATTTAGCTATTGTTAATATTTTGCTCCATTTGCTTTGTAATTTGCTATCTAGCCACATATATTTTTTGAACAACTGAGAAGTTACTGTATATATCATGGCCCTTTACTCCTAGATGTTTCACTTTATCTTTCCTAAGAGTGAGGATATTTCCTTACGTACCACAGTACAGTTATAACAAATACATCTAACAATGATACATACTTTTTACTATCCACATTCTAATTTTGTAAACTGACCTAACAGTGAGTTGATAGCATTATTTCCCCTTCCATAGAGGATCCAGTCTAGAATGAGTTATTACACTTAGTTGCCATGACTCCTTAGAATTGTTTGATCTGGAATATTTCCACAGCCTTGGTCTTTTATGACATTGATACTTTTTAATATAATTCCTTTTTTCTTTATTCATAGAATGTTCCTCATTTTAGATTTGCTGGTGTTTCCTTGTGCCTGATGTTGCCTTGTGATCAGATTCAGGTTATGTGCTTCCAGGTGGAATACTACAAACGTCATGGCTTTCTCAGGTTATCACATCCAGAAGCATTATGTCCATCTGCCCCTACTGATGACATTAATTTTGATCACACAGTCGAGTTGTTGTCCAGTTTCTTCATTATATATTTATAATTTTTCCATACAACTAAAAATAAATCTGTGGGAACACATTAAGACCACAAAATGGCCTGCTCCTCCTGAAGGATGAATTTTTATAACAGTATTTTCATTATTGTTATAAAAAAAATGACCTCTACATAGTAAAAGAAACTGAGGTTCCACTTATTACACTTAAGTAAGTTCCAGCCAGTTTTAACATCTGTTTTTATTATAGTAGTCCATGCACACTCGGTGTTTATTAAAAACTATTCACTAACTGCTATCTGGGTAGGATATGGACAATCCAATTTTTTAATATAAATGGTATCAATGAACTAATCTTGGTTCATAAATAGAAATCTCTTTAACTTATGCTACAGAAGGTTTAGGAATTAAATTAAATGATATAATTGAAGGAATAGTCTATTAAAAAAGAGATGAAAAGAAACTTGTGAAAGAACCCATCTCTATTTGTTCAAATTACATATGGATTCTGGTTACAATAATATTATTATCTAGCCTGTTTTAAGCAGTATGTTTTTAAAGTGAGCTTTAATTCAAGGTCCTAAACTGGATTAAATATAACTAGCTTATATAAAATGTTCAAATGGTCAGGTGGCTTTAGATTCTGAGTTTGGTAACAAGGTAATTTTTGGAAAGCAGGGCAAATAAAAAACTTAAAAAAATAGTTTTTAAATTAAAAAAAAAGTTTGTTTTAGTTTTTAAAGATGCCTCTTTTCTCATTTTGCTACCATGGTTCTCAACATTATATAACAGCATGTTTCATAAATCAATCATATTGAACAGGTATGCCACTAATTCAACAATTCTTTCACAGAAATCAGGAAACCAGGGGGTAGGCCAAAGGCTTACTCTATTAAAAACAATACAAATTTTGCTATAGCCCCCTTTCTCTTTTAAGCCCAGATTCTCATCTATAACTTTATCCTACTTGCAATACAATAAAATTCCACCCTTCATGACAGAAGGTTTTTTGATCAGTAGAATTCAGCAGCCAAAGCATTAGTGTTTTGGTTTCTGGCTGGGGTGTGTGTGTATGTGTGTGTGTGCTTTCTGGAAAGCATTTGTAGCTACAGGCTCAAAGGAGGAAGAAAGGGAGAGGGATTAACTCTCTGCAAGGAAGGTCAAAAACATAATTTACAAGTGAGGCAAGAGGAGCAGCTGTATCTGTTGGCCCAATCAAAACCACCAGCTGGAGAATTTACCAGCAGTATGAAAACCACGTCCACCAGATGTCAAGCAATGCATTAGAAGCCAAACATCTTTGGGCTCATTGTAGGGCTCTCTACTCTCTTTGCTGCCCATATTTCATGTTAAACAGTAAGGTGTCTTCCACAGGCCACCAGCAGGGATAATAAGAACATTTCCGTACAAGAGACTTAATAACATGACCATACCCCACCAGACTCCACCTCATACATGTTCTTTTGTTAAAAAGCAATTTCAGCTCAGAGTCAACATGTAAGGGATGAGAGAAACTTAAAATGGCTGCAAGCCATTCTTGTGCAAGGATTCTTGTGGCTTATCAAGCTTATTTTATATTCGGGAACCATTTTGTCATTGGGAAGAAAAAAATGTTCTGAAAATATTTATTTGAATAAGCATTCTTTCCACTCACTCTTTAAACCTATGCTGCTCAGTTTGGTAGCCACTCACCTGTGGCTATTTAAATTTAAACTAAGTAAAATTTACAATTCTGATCCTTGGGCATAGCAGCCACATTTCAAGTGCTCAAAAGCCACATGTGGCTAGTGGCTATCCTATAGGACAACACAATATAAACAGAAAACATTTCCATCATCACTGAAAATTCTATTAAGATTGTTACTCTACACCCATGAATCACCTGCAAAATGGGCGATTATAATTCCCTTCTCCACATGCTCCAAAACAAAGAAATCTTTATGCATTCTCTTGTGAAATAAGTCTACTAATACAACATGAGAGTTGTATTAGGTGAGGGTGAGACAAAGGGGAGGCAGAGCTCTGGAATATTTTCACAAATGAAGCCAGTTTGATGAAATGCTGTTGTACAGTGTATTCTCAGAAGCCTAGTGATGCTACAGGCTGGCTAGATAATACGCAGAGGACAGTCTGGATGGGCAGTGATACGACAAATAAGCAGTCAAGTATTTTTAGCAATCAAGTATTCTTTCTTACATGTATCTTTACTTTATTAATCATGCAGTCTATATTAGTTCATATCAGAAGTTTCCTTTTATTTCCAAATGTGCAAAATAAATCATGTCCTTTAAAAAAGAAGCTGCCCCACTTCACAGCTTTGCAATTGAGGTACTTTAATGCCAAGTAAACATCATATGCCACAGCTGTTTCTAGAAATTTTATGAACAAGAAGAACATGAGGCCAATATAAAATCAAATCCACAAATTATGTTTCTTACTAGCAGGCTCCCCCATCACGACTGCAGGGAAGCCAAGCAACTCAAGAGGTGCTGCGTGGATGTCTGAGGCTGTTGTGACTGAGAGGCATACGCCAAAGGCACGTGGCACACAGAACACAGACCTGTGAGCCCGCCCACAAGGACACCATGGCACGCCAAAACACACCAGCCCAAGAGCCATGGCGTATTTGCAAGCACGTCGGCCACTCTGCCTTCATGTGCAGGATGCTGTCCAGGTGCTCGACTTTCTCTGCCTCAGTTTCCTTTATGTATCCCAACACTCTGCAAAATCACTCAGCCCTATCAGCCCAGCAGCTTCACTCCCATTGCTTTTCTTTCCAATCCCCGGTTTCTTCCTACCCAATTATTCACAATGTATGAAGAACAACAAGATGGGAAGGGAAAGGATTTTTCCTAATCTCCGCTGCTCTGTCTTCAAAAGCAAAAGAGATCTGCTCTTTTTCTTTGGGATTATTGACTGTTTTTAATCAGATTCTCATAAAGATCATAGAGCTACTGCCCAAGATGGGCTGAACAAAGTCATTTGTATCAACTTAGCCAGGGACAGGTTCATGCAATGCTACAAGGTTTTCAGGTTATGCTCCAGTTTTCCCACTTACCTTGGCTTTCCCATCCTGGGCTGACATATATCCAACACACATGCTCTCTGTCGTATGGCTCCACAGAAATTCCACTGCCATGGAAGAGAACACAAAGAGGCACATTCAGATCACAGATGGAAAATAAATCTTTGCTTTTTAATAGAACAGTTAAAGATAGCTTTATATTTAACACACTCAGTTCCCTACTTTCCATTTGCTCCTTCATAAATGTCAAAATGATTTAGTACACAAAACTGTGTAATGCCATTTACTATGAAATGAAAAATGTATTTCTTCCCTGTCAAAACTTATGATTATTACATGTAAAATAAGTGCTCTTCTGTTTGAAACTTGTAACATTAAACACACACACATGCATGCACACACACTCCTACATACAGTACACAGTGATTTAGTAAATGTAATATTCCATAACACAGTTTCTTTTAAACAATCCCCCCCCTCCCCCCCCTGCATCCTGCCTCTGAGCTTGGTTTCTAAATACTGTTCTCCATGAAAAGGAACCAGGATTCCTTGGAGAATGTTGATTCCAGGCCTGGAGCAGAGAAAATATAAAATGAGTTTTAAACATGTTGTTGTGCCAAAAAAGTTAAGGAAGAACTCAAAGAATGATGAGGACTTATCAAAGGGACCCAGGGGTCATCATGAAAGGGCCCCACTGGCCAAATCTGTGCCACTCTAAGTATCAAAATAAATAACAAGAGTAATGAATTATCACCTCTGAATAAAATAAGAACAATAAGCCCACACTATGGCAAGTGAATAAATGAATAAATAAACGGGGGAGAAGAAAAAGCTCGTACTTGTAGTAGAATCCCACCAAATAAAGATAGAAGAAATAACAGAGTTAGAAAACCATCATGGCTGCTCAACCCAGTGGCTGGGAATCTGAAGGGGAACAGACTATTTATGTAGTCTCAAAGTCTCTCTCCACACAATTCTTGTTAAATAAATGTAAAGGCGGAAAGTGTGAGTTCACTGTGGAGGGACCTGATAGACTCCCCTTAATCAAATGATCAAAGCGAACATCACTAGTTAAGGGATAAATCAACACTGTGCACCTCTTGATAAGATGCTCTGAGATATACCACCACTTCTGCAGTGTTCGTGCCAAAATGCAGAACCAGAACTTCACGAGGAATCACACGAATCTGACACAGGAACACTACTAAATAGCTGGTTTGAACTCTTCAAAAATGTCAAAGTCCAAAAATGTAAAGAAAAGTTGAGAAACTGTTCCCATTTACAGGAAACATGACAACTAAATGAAATGTGTCAACTTGGACTGAACCCTGGACTAGGGCGAGGAATGTTTAAGGGACATTATTGAGGCAACAGATGAAGCTTGTCAAGGGACAAGTGTTGTATTAATATTAAATACAACACTTGGCAAGTGTATTAATATTAAATTTTATGATTTTCATAACTGTACTGTGGTTATGTAGAAGAATAGCCTTGCTCTTAAGAAATACACACTGAAGTATTAGGAGTAAAGATGCCTGAAATCTCCATCTTGCTCTCAAGTAGTTCAGGGAAAAAAATGTACAAATTTAAGCGTGTGTGTGTGTGTGTGTGTGTGTGTGTGTGTGTGTGTGTGTACAGGGAAGAAAGAGGGAAGGACAGAGTGAGGATAGAAAAGCAAATGGGGGAAGATAAAAACCATGGGTGAATCAGGTAAAGGACTCATGGGTGCCCCTCATACTATTCTTGCAACTTATCTGTAAGGTTGAAATTATGTATGAATAAAGAGATACAAAAGGAAAAATTCACAAACACAGATACACAGGAAACTTTGTCACTTTCAAGGACATATTTTCAAAATTTTAAGTTTTTTTAAAAGGCATTTTTTTAAGTTTTGATGTATTTCTCTAAGAAAAAATTTTAAAGTCCCTGATAATAAAACTGCATTGCTCAACACTAAACCCTCTGGGGCCCAGGCCATCCATCTGTTTATATCTCCAAGCTAATTAAGCCTGAAGACAAGTGTTTGAGTTGAGACACAACTGTGGGATCAGTGATCCTAGTCTCTGAAGGTTTTGCCAGACATGTGGGAAAGAAAGAAGCAGTAAGGAGCAGAACTGAGTTCCTCAGATACGTGGCTCATTCTTTCATCATTAATTAATTATCAAACCTGCCAACCTGCCCAGCAGACGCCCCTCTGAAGAGTGCAGGAAAAGGGTGTCACGCAATGAAGCAAGTTCTCTTCACCAGATGTTTTTTCTTCTTCACACATCTGCTTTGAACTTCAAAATTCTTGAAGTCCAGAGCAAGGTCTGGGATATTCTGTCTAATAGAGCAAAGGCACTCAAGTCTTACTGAATTTCCCTAGAGTAGTGACACAGCAACTGGATGTCAGTGCAAAGTTAAGGCATTTCTAAAATGTGACTTTGTATTGCCCCAAATGTTAAGGCAGCAACTGCTCATGAATTAGCCAAGAAAAATACATGGAAAGAGAGTTAATCTAAACATGAAAGTGAAGGATAAGAACACTGCACATTTTTTTTAAGACACAAGTTTGAGGACTTTAAACCTCAATTATTTTCTAAAAATGTAGCCTGATTTAAGGAAATGTAATACATAAAAATATTAGACTTATGAAACAGGATAAATTGTACACTGATGGACGTCATTAGATAATTGTTTTTATATTGAAGGTTTTCAATGAAGTTTCCAGATGTAGCTTAGGAATTCTTAAAGAAAGCAACTCAGTGTCTAGAAATGCACTCTTCACTCTTTCTTACAAACCTTTATCACAAAAAAGGGGGTGTGTGCCTTATATTGACACATTATTTTTAACACGTACAATTCAAATCAATATACAGTGTTCAGTTACTAGCTCAGGTTAGCTTGAGAAACTCAGCAGAAATTGTTTACAAGTTAAATTATAGAAGGCTTTTGAAAACAAACCCTATTTTTATTTAAGTGTATATAATTTACAAATTATTTCTTGGTGGAAGGCTTCAGGGAAGCAAAAGGAGAAACACTGAGACTCTGTTATATGTCAGGCACTGTTTTTCATAATATAATTCATAAAAGCCTGGATGGGGAACCTGAGGCTCAGAGAAGGTAAATAACATGGCTTAGATCATTTTAGTAGCTGCACAAATTAGAATTCAAATTGGACTTTTAGATTCCAAAACTTGTAGTCTTCCATTGTTCTATTACTCTGAAATTTATTCAGCTTGGAAAGAAGAGTTTATAATTAATGTTATATATTAAAAGAATTGAGTTCCTTATAAACACCTAAGGACCACAAAACATCAAACACAAACACAATTCTTACACATCTCTTAAGGAAATCTTTTAAAACTGTAACAAAACCCAGAGGCCATAAAAGACAAGATCAGTACATTTGACTACATTAAAAAATTTTCTTTTGCCATGTGGGGGCAAAAAGTCAAGAGACAAATGACAAACTAGGGAAAACATTGGCAATTCACAGCATAGAAAAGGGACTAATTTTCTTAATATATAAAGATTTGCTATAAATCAATAAGAAAAATTCAAAAGGAAAAAGAGAAAGCAAAATGGATATTAATAAAAAGGAATATGAATGGCTCTAAAACATGATAAGATGCTTTATATTCCTCATACTAACAGAAATGCAAATAAAAACCCCAAGACACCATTATTCAACTATCAGGTTATCAGATAATTAAAAAGTATGAAACAACATTATCTTAGCTGGGGGTGGAGAAAGTATACTCTTGTATAACGAAGTGGGAGTGTGGCCATTTGGCAATTCATCTTTGTAATTTGTGGTAATTGTGTTCTGTAAAGTCACCATAAATACTGAATTAGCAAATACTGAGCCACTGCTCCTAGGGGAAATACAGGGTTAACTACCACAAGCTTCTGGATACAACATTTTCAGTCAATATGTAACCATATTTTATGTGTTTCTTTTTAAAGACATCTTATTTAATATATATTTCCTATAAATAATTAATTATATGCAGTCTGTTTTTATAATAAAACATTAGTCAAGAAGAGTTTAACGTTTTCCTGACCCTGCCCATGAATTTGACTTTCAGCCCCACAACAACGCTGTCCCCTGTGCTCTTTTGATTGGTTATTATCTCGTAAGTCCACAAGTTTAGCTATTTCTCCAGCTTTCCTGTGGCTTCATTATGCACTTAGATGTTTCTTTAGCGATTTCCCTCCACACAGAGCAATAAAAGTTCCGCTTCCTTTTTCTGGATGTGCTGAATTCTTGATTCATTAACTCTGAACTCATGGCCCACAACACTGTGACTATGGCCTGAATGAAGCTTATCCAACAGGCCCATTCTCTCCACAAGACACCACAAACTCCTCGCACTTAGAAACTCTAGACAGCACTTCAGCACTGTGCTGAGGGGCCATTTGAAACAGTGAAATTATCACCAAAAAGCACCAAAATGTGAAAAATGAGGCACTTAACACACCACAAAAAGAACACTGGCTCACAGTCGGAGAGCTGAAACAAGAAAGCAGAGCATCATCTTGCTCACCTCAACCGGGAATGTGCGTGTCAGGCAACTCAGCTTCCTCACCACTCAGAGGCGCATGCCTGCAGGCAATTAACTGCAAAGGCACTGGGAGGACTGGTTTTGAGATTGCAAATAAAAATGAACAAATACAGAAGCTGCAAATAATGCAAATAATGAGGAATGACATGCCCTTTGACCTAGTAATTCTGCTTCTACATATTTATTCCACAGATATGACTTCCTATGTGTGAAATAACATCTTTATAAAGATATTCAGTGAAGTAGTTTTAATTAGGAAGAAACAGGAAATAGCTTAATGCCTTCTGATGGGAGTATATACGAAAAACTACAATACTCTATCCAATGGAATACTACGCAACAATTAAAAACAAGGGAGGAAACCCCACTTGGGTGATATGCCACCATCTACACTGTCTTCAAACTTTTTGACCAGGAACCACAGTGAAACAAAATAAAAAAGGCCCATACATTGTCCCTTGGTACACACATTTCTTTATAAATGAAATTTCACAAAGCAATACTTACCCTTCTATTTGTAATGCACTGGTTTATTCTGTTGGGTTCTTTATAGTCTGTGCTTTGCATTTAAAAGATTCTGCTTCTGACTCACTAAATTGACCTTAGACCTTATTAATATGACATACTTCAGGTTGAAAAAACACTAATTTACAAGATAATATAGTTTATCTAAAATAAAAGACAAAGTAGAGAATGATATACAGAGATGGTGCTGCCATTTTTGTGAAAGAAAATGAAAGGGCACCATGGATGAACACGTTTGTAAATACAAGGTCTCTGGAAGAGTCCCTTAGGAATTGGCAACAGTGGTGGCTACTGTACAGAGAACTGGCTGATCAGCAGAACTGAGTGGAGGGCAACCTATTTTCCACCATATATCCCTTCTTGAAACTTTTGAATTTTGTCCTGTTTTTATTTATTTCCCTTTTTTTTAAATGTCCTTAAGAATCTCAAATACCCTGCTGATTTGTATTACCTATGAAGAATTAATTTCTTTCTTGTTTAGGCATTCAGAACTACTGCAATTTTGATGTAAGGAGATGCTAGTATATATTTTTAATTGTCCTTCATGAGAATGCTTTATTATGATGTGAAACTGACCTAATGTTTTGAAGTTGTTTTGTGTCTCGTCACTACCTAAAGTATGACCAGATTTTATAAAGGGCCATGAATTAAGTCCTTACATAAATTTATACTGGGCACATATATTTAGAGCAAAACCTGTTATGTTCAAAGAGCAGTCAAAACAAACAGAACAAAAATTCATTTCCATTAGAAATTTTTAAAGTGCCAAAATCAGTATAAGTTTTTAAAAATGAGTAAAAAACATTTATTTGTCTCAAGGGCAGTTAATCTCACCAAAAAAAAACTTTCAAAACTGTCTAATTAAGTCCTGAGTCATCATTAAAACCCAGCAAAGAGTAGTACAAAATTTGCTCAAATACAGTTACAGAGAGGAAAAATTAATAGTTTAGTAAAAGAGTAGATTTCTCATCATCAATGATGCCTAGAATTCTATAATCTGTCTCTTGATTTTAGGAACTACTAACTCTCAAATTGATTCATACATTAAAAACTGAAATTTATAGTAACGATATTAAAAAATGACTCCAATAATACAGCAAGCTGGGTAGATGCTATATCATAGCACTGGGATTTTTCCATGTGTAATTACTACATGGAAATGTAATACTTAGAATAATTTAGAGGGAGTAATTTAGAGGGCCATAAACTCAAGCAACATACTGGGTAAATGAAAGGCCTAGAGTGACATGTCCAAGCCCATGAGGCTGCTGTGTGTAACAGTATTTGGTGTGGTCAAACTCAAGCTTATTTCCGCTTAGAGAAGTTCCTGGCCTTTGGGTAGTGACCATGTTCCTTTGGTAGTGGTGACTACTTGTACTTCAACTCACTGATTTGAAAAGGCTTTTGTTTTTTAGAAAGCCAAAGCCCAGGGATTATGAGGCTGCTGGAAATGCCCAAACCATGAAATAATCTCCATCAGAAAATAATAAGAACACCCAAAACCATGCTAACATAGATTCCTGAATGGGTTTAACACATGAAAGATGGACACAAGCACTTGGTAGGATTCTTCTTCACCAAGTGACTTTACAACACACCACATCACACAAGCACGATGTGAAAAAAGGTTAACACTACTGATCCCATTCCAGTACCTGAGAATTGGTGAGCTGGGCGTGGGCTTTACGTGTGCTCCTTAGGAATGACAGGTTAATGGCATTACAGGAACACTCGGAATGGATTTGTGCATAATCTTAAGAGGCCAGCCTTCCAGACAAGTCACATTAATATTTTCTAACAAATGAACCAACCTATTGTTATAATGCCCATGAGTGGTTCTACTTCAGTCCTAGCATCCCTCCACTACATGAGACAGCTGTTAGCCCCATGTCAACACTTTGACTACTGGTAACATTTAAATTGCCACCTTCACCAGTTAATATTAGAGCTATAAGTTACCCCTTGCATGATGCTCTGCCCCAGGATACCTCTTTCTCTTTCAAAATGATTCACATGTCATACCGTTTAAATTAAGTCAAACAAGTTTCCTTCCCAGGGTTGCAAGTTTTTTTCTATCCAAATGCATTCTCTTCTGACCAGAGAGAAGCCTTCAGCCACCCTTTGAAAAAAATGTTGTTCTCCAATTGTTAATGACCCCAAGCTGCACTGGCTCCCACACCCATTTAAAAACTCTTTGCCTGGCTTCACATCCAGACTTTCTTGCAAGGAAAACAGAACCCTAAAATCAGAACCGTCTTGGGCTGGGCAGTTGCCAAGTCAGCTGCCACTCCTTAGCCTTAGGTCGAATGGCTTACCCTGGGACATTCTGCATGGTGTTTAAGTTGCTCCTTACTGAATAAAGATAAATTCATTTTTAAAATGGGAAGAATGAGGATCTATAAATAGAACAGACTCCTCTTATCTCTGCAGATCTCCCCCCCTGGTTATTAGGTTCTTTATAAGCCAGTAGAGGGTTCACACAAGGATGCTTTCCTTTCTTCATGTGGAATCCCTAAGATTCATCTAATATATGTTCCCTTGTGGCCAAGAAGTAGCTTTGAGTTGGCGTGTTTCCCTGAAAAACCTTCACAACTGAACTGATGGGGGAGGGATGGGGCTGGAGTTCCACTGAACCCTAGTTACACTAAGCCAAGGAAGTAACTATTTTCTTTCCAAGGCCCACTCCCATTTGTTCGAGACTCAAGAAGGATGCTGACTGAAAAGAAGAGTGGGATGTGGGTCAACCAGTAACACAAGCCCCGAAGGACTTTTCAATTCTCTTCCTGTTTTATCATTTTATTGTTTTAGAAACTGATGGAAATATGGGCCACTGGCTGGGACTGGGAAATTTCCTGCTGAACAGAAAAAAGCATTCAGTGAAACAAGTTTTACTGAAACATGATTTCATTCATTCATTCAACAAAACTTTTTAGGATTTATTTCATGCTAGGGTGATCTCTATTACCCTTTGAGCAGATGAAACTGACTATAGAACTTATCAAAATGTTTTTCTGAGAGTTTTAGGAGAACCATGGTAATAAGAATTACATAATCACTAGAATTCTATAAATAAATTTTGTATTCTTTTTTTCAAATGGAAAACTTCATGGTGAAAAAAATCACTACAAGGTTAGATTATAGCTAGAACTAGTCTTCTCATGATGGAGAAGATAATTACAGATGAAAATCTATTTCCAATTTCTAAAAAGTACATGAATGATATTTAAGGGAAGCAAAGTTCTATTATAAAACAAAGCAGATTACAGCTACTTGTAATCAACATTTTTGTTTTAAAGACTAATTCTGAAAAATATAAATCTCAGAACACCACTTCAAGAAATTAATGCAACTCAGTTGTCGAAAGTTTAAATGTCATGTCTGCCTTATTCACTTTGCATCTAAGAATAATTATTTAATTTGCTTCTTTCCATCTGATCCTTAAATAAGAACCAAAATGGCAGCCTATCTCCTAAGACTATAGTGAAGATGATACAAGTCCAAAGCATTCCTGAGGCACTAAAGAAATAAGCTTACAGCTGTGACACTGGACCCTCTTATACAGCAAAGTTTTAGCTACATTTTTAAGACAAGTTATTAACATCAGATGAACATCCATAAGTACCTCTTTTCCCACTACCAGCCTAATAGCTAATTTGCCTTCTCTTTGAGGGTTATTTTTATGATCGTGTGAGCCCAGCACAATGTCTAGTCGTAAGTGCTCAGGGTGGCATGTGCCATGAAATGGAAATAAGTGATATTGCTGGGCCCCAAGAATAAAGCTCCTTTGAAGTGCATATGTTTATAAATGCCGGCCAAATTTTTAATGCCAGTAAAACCATAACATAGTTTGGAATTTTAACTTAGAGTAAAATGACTTTTTATCTTTTTAATGTTCCAGCTAGCATCAATTCAATCTAACATTTTTTATTTGTAAACCATAGCATGTTTCGGTAACAGTGACAAAAAGAGTACTCGATAAAGGACTTCACATTTTCTGAAAAGAGGTGGGAACCACACCATACTTAAGTTCTAACTGGCAACTGAAGAACAGTTTGATTTGATAGAGCTAAGTCTGAAATGATAAAGGGACTCATTATCCACTCAACAATTATATAAGAAATTGCAAAAGTTCTTACAGAAAAGATTACATTACATACGTTTCATATAAAATTCAGACAGGTCCACAAGGCGAGCTTCAAAGATATGAGTAATGGGCAATTTCTTAAGGTGGGAGGCACAGGCATTCATTTTATTATTATCCTTTATAACTTACAAATTTATTACATTCTTCTTTTAAAAATATATGAAACATTTCATAATAAAGATGAAAAGAAGGAAAAAGGGGTAGTAGCTGGATAATTATAAGGAATACCATGTACAAAACTTAATTATCAGCATAATGAACACATTCCTGGATAGCAAAGAACCTGAAGTTGTTCTCAGTAGGGTAACCTAACATTACACATGCGTGTTCATCAGACAATCAGGATCTGGCTGAACTGTGGGCCTCAAATCTATTTGGGATGAAAGACACACACACTGGCTTGGCACGACTGCCAGCCAAACACAGAGCCTTTCTACTCCTAAGAGCCCCTATGCCTCCTATTCTGAATTTGCTTAAGATTTGCCTTAAATATTTGGAGCCTGTTTCTCACTGATCCCCATACTCACTGCTTCCTACTAACTGCTCTGCGGCAGGCAGCTCTGCACTTCGCAGGGCCTGTCAGGCTCCCATCAGCACAGTGAGGCCAGCTACAAGGAAGAAATGCACCCGTATAGTGAGACTGGATTTTTTGCCATATATTTGCATTTATTCTAATTACTTGTATCAAATCACAAGCTTAAAATTGAAAAGAATGAAAAGAGTTCATATTTTTTCCACTGGAAGGCTTGATGTGCCTTTGTTTACACAGTTATTAACCATATTACATACAGCAGCCTCAGTAAAGCACTTCTGTAGAGGCCTGGAAAGCACATGTAATTGTACTTTAGCAGGTAAAAATATATCGTTTTTTTCCCCCCCTCTAAAAGCAGAGAGAAAATTAATTCTTTTCAGCTGTTTCATTCCAGAGACAAGCATTTGCTTTGCATTAAAGCAGTGATTTGTAGGCTGGGTTTTGCCAGCATCTCATGAACTTGGGGGTGGGAGGTGGAGGGATGGGTGTTGCAAACACATTCACATCCAAGTTGTCCTTTTACAAGGCTGTTTGCAGAGGCTGTCTTCTGCGATCCATTTAAACTGTCTCCAAATCTCCTTGTTCCCAAACACTCATCATTATCCAACATTTCCGAACCATATTGATTGTTTTTTTTAAGAGCATGTGAGGATATTTAATGTGACGTTGCCTTTTTCTGGAATAGTGGCCAATTTCCTTTAAAATTTCTACTAAATAATCAATAAGTAATTTAGGACTTCATTCATTGATCCAATAATTATTGAGAGCCTACTGTGGGGCAGGGGGAGTACAAAGTTGCATATAACACAGTCTTTGCCCTCAAATGATTCACAATCTGGTGGTGTGATTCTCAGAGGCAGTAAAATTTCCTGCCACTGGAAAGATATTTTAGACCCCTTTATGCTCCATGTGAGTCACTGGGGCTCAAAAACCTGTGATCTATTCCTTTCAAATAATTGGGTTCAGAAAAAAAGTTAAGAAGTGTGGACCCAGAGAAAGGGCAGACGCTTTACTTGGCATATGTCTAGTATGTGTCATGGTGAGTGTTACAAGAGATGCCAATTTCATGTTGCAAAAAGAGCACAAGGAAGGAACAATCACCTGGGTGAAGGGCTCCCCAGGGAGTCAAGAAGATAACTATCTGTCCTGCATCTTAAAGAAGGAATGTAAATGGCCCAGAGCATTCCAAGTACAAAAGATATTGGGGAAAAAACAGGACCCTTTGGAAGAAGACCAAGCATTTTGGAGTGGCCAGAACTTGGGCATTGGGGATGAGAAGAGGCAAAGAGGGAGTAGTTGAGAATGACACTGAAAGTGTGTCAGATCACAGGAGGACTTTCTCATCAAGTTAAGTGGTTCCCATCTATCTCTTAGGGAATGACCAGCATAGGCAGGAGTGTGTATGTGGTCCTCACTGAAAAATCAGAAGTAGGGAGTGATAATAAGATGATCAGGCTTTGTTTTGATTTTAATATACAGAGAACATTATTCAACATTTAGGTTAGATACAGAGTAAACCATCACATATACTTATGTGGCTCTTGTGGTGACCACTATCCCTCTGGTTCTGGGACAGTTATGTCAGGTCCTTGTTTCTGCCCTTTCCATTTCAGAGCAGTCGTCTTCTCTCCAGACCACCCCTGGGTGGGAGCCTACAGTTAGGTTCATGCACCACCTACAGAAGTGTGATGGGAAGAGAAGTCTGGCACCAGTATGGTTGTGGGAGGCGAAGAGAGGTGGGGAGGCCAAGGAGACAGTCTGCAAAAGAATGATTAGGGACTGCAAAGGAGGAGGGCACTGATCACACTTGTCCCAGAGGATTCCAAAGGGGGAGCACCAGGGTCTACTGATGAGGACTGACGTCTGAGAGTCTGAGCTACCTGAAGATGCAGAGGAGCACTTTTATTACTGCAATTCTTCAGACAAACTAGAGGCCCAGTTAGCAGTAAGAGGGTTTTCAAAGTTTATTAGTTATCTATTGCTGCATAAATTACCCCACAATGCAGTGGTTTTAAACAACAAACATTTGTTATCTCAGCTTCCACGGGTAAGGAGTTAAGGAATAGCTTGGTTGGGTAGCTCTTGCTCAGGGCCCCTCCTGAGATTTTAGTAAAGATATCTGCACAGGGCTGTGGTCACATGAGGGCTCACTCAGAGCTCAGGCTACTAGCAGGAAGCCCTAGTGCCTTTCTGGCTGTGGGAAGGAGGTCATGGTGTTTGGCCAGAAAGGCCCCTCCACAGCACGCTTGAGTACTCTCATGATATGGCAGCTGGTCTTTTGCAGAGCGAGTGATCCAACAGAGAAAGCAAGGAGGCAGTCACAGTGCCTTTTCTCACCTAGCCTCAGAAGTCACAAACTGTTCACTCTGCCATATTCTTATGCAATGGAAGATAATCCCAAGGCAGAGGATTAAGCTCCACCTCATGCAAACAGTTCATAGACAAAGCACATGTAACACATCACACAAGAGGATTTGGAGAGTTCCTTCATATCTGAGCTTCTCCAACTCTACTCTTAAATCAGTAAACAAAGGACAAACCTTGAAAGTGCCCTGTATTTGAGTGTACTCCCCACCCTTGAAGTGACCCACTGGACTCTTGTAATTGATGTACTTGTCCAGACGACAGGCTGAGAGATGGCTCTCTGGAAACTTCATACAGGGGCAATGGGGCTTGACTGAAACTACTTTGTGGTATAATGGAAACATTATGATTTTCAGAAGAGTGGACAAAGCAAAAGCTGAAGTTAGAGGATGTTTTGATTATACTATTCCTGGGATAAAAAAGTGATGAACGAGAGGACTTCCGGGAAGATGGCGGTGTGAACAGGGCAGCAGAAATCTCCTCCCAACACTATATTTATCTACGAAAATACAGCAAATACAACTATTCCTAAAAGAGAGACGAGAATACACAGGAACGTGCACAGGGTGCAGCTACATTCGAGAGGACTTGGCACCCCAAGAGGCAGTCTTAAACAGCCCAGCTGACATATGTGGCAACTAACAGCGACCATTTCTATAGCGATAAAAAGACAGAGGAATATGGTCCAGACTAAAATCAACCAGACAACCCCAGAGAGGGAGCCTGAAGGGATGGAAATGAACAATCTTTCTGAAAAAGAATTCAGAATAAAAGTCATAACCACGCTGATGGACCTACAGAGAAATGTGCAAGAGCTGAGGGAGGAAGTGAGGGAAGTGAGGAAAGACAATACAGAAATCAGACAAGCGATCGAAGGGCTTAACAGCAGGCTGGATGAGATGCAAGGGAATGTTAATGGAATAGAAATCAGAGCACAGGAATGCAGAGAAGCTGAGGCAGAGAGAGATAAAAGGATATCTAGGAATGAAAGAATATTAAGAGAACTGTGTGACCAATCCAAATGGAACAATATTCGGATTATAGGAGTACCAGAGGAAGAAGAGAGAGAAAAAGGGATAGAAAGTGTCTTTGAAGAAATAATTGCTGAAAACATTCCCTCGCTGGGGAAGGAAATAGCCTCGCAGTCCACGAAAGCCCAAAGATCTCCCAACACAGGGACCCAAGGAAGACAACACTAAGACACATAATAATTAAGATGGCAAAGATCAAAGATAAAGACAGAGTAGTAAAGGCAGCTAGAGAGAGAAAAAAGACACCTACAAAGGAAAACCCATCAGACTATCATCCGACTTCTCAACAGAAACCTTACAGACCAGAAGAGAATGGCATGATATATTTAAGGTTATGAAACACAAGGGCCTCGAACCAAGAATATTGGATCCAGCACGATTATCATTTAAATTTGATGGAGGGGTTAAACAATTTCCACACAAGTGAATGTTGAGAGAGTTTGCCTCTCATAAACCACCACTGCAGGATATCTTTTTTTTTTAATACAATTTATTTTATTATCATTAACTTACAATTACATGTGCAATATTATGATTATTAAACTACCCCTTCATCCAGTCCCGCCACCAACATCATTACAGTCACTGTCCATCAGCATAGTGAGATGCTATAGAATCACTACTTGTCTTCTCTGACTTGTACTGCCCTCCCGTGCTCCCCCCAACATTACATCTGCTAATCGTAATGCCCCTTTTTCCCCCTTATCCCTCCCTTCCCGCCAATTTTCCCCAGTCCCTTTCCCTTTGGTAACTATTAGTCCGTTCTTGGGTTCTGTGAGTCTGCTGCTGTTTTGTTCCTTCAGTTTTTTTCTTTGTTCTTATACTCCACATATGAGTGAAATCATTTGATACTTGTCTTTTTCGGCTTGGCTTATTTCACTGAGCATAATACCCTCTAGCTCCATCCATGTTGTTGCAAATGGTAGGATTTGTTTTCTTCTTATGGCTGAATAATATTCCATTGTGTATATGTACCACATCTTCTTTATCCATTCATCTACTGATGGACACAGGTTGCTTCCATTTCTTGGCTATTGTAAATAGTGCTGCAATAAACATAGGGGTGCATCTGTCCTTTTCAAATTGGGCTGCTGCATTCTTAGGGTAAATTCCTAGGAGTGGAATTCCTGGGTCAAATGGTATTTCTATTTTGAGTTTTTTGAGGAACCTCCATACTGCTTTCCACAATGGTTGAACTAATTTGCATTCCCACCAGCAGTGTAGGAGGGTTCCCTTTTCTCCACATCCTCGCCAACATTTGTTGTTGTTTGTGTTTTGGATGTTGGCCATCCTCACTGGTGTGAGGTGATATCTCATTGTGGTTTTAATCTGCATTTCTCTGATGATTAGCGATGTGGAGCATCTTTTCATGTGCCTGTTGGCCATCTGAATTTCTTCTTTGGAGAAGTGTCTATTCATGTCCTCTGCCCATTTCTTAATTGGATTATTTGCTTTCTGTTTGTGAAGGTGCATGAGTTCTTTATATATTTTGGATGTCAACCATTTATCAGATACGTTTTTTATGAATATATTCTCCCATACTGTAGGATGTCTTTTTGTTCTACTGATGGTGTCCTTTGCCGTACAGAAGATTTTCAGCTTGATATAGTCCTACTTGTTCATTTTTACTTTTGTTTCCCTTGCCCGGGGAGATATGTTCATGAAGAAGTTGCTCATGTTTATGTCCAAGAGATTTTTGCCTATGTTTTTTTCTAAGACTTTTACGGTTTCATGACATACATTCAAGTCTTTGATCCACCTTGAGTTTACCTTTGTGTATGGGGCTAGACAGTAGTCCAGTTTCATTCTCTTACATGTAGCTGTCCAGTTTTTCCAACACCAGCTGCTGAAGAGGCTGTCATCTCCCATTGTATATCCAAGGCACTTTTATCAAATATTAATTGAGTGTATATGTTTGGGTTAATGTTTGGATTTTCTATTCTGTTCCACTGGTCTGTGGGTCTGTTTTTGTGCCAATACCAAATTGACTTGATTACTGTGGCTTTGTAGTAGAGCTTGAAGTCAGGGAGTGTAATTCCCCCTGTTTTATTCCTCCTTCTCAGGATTGATTTGGCTATTCGGGGTCTTTTGTGGTTCCATATGAATTTTAGAATTATTTGTTCCAGTTCATTGAAGAAAGCTGTTGGTAGTTTGATAGGGATTGCATTGAATCTGTAGATTGCTTTAGGTAGTATAGCCATTTTGACAATATTTATTCTTCCTAGCCAAGAGCATGGGATGCATTTCCATATGTTAGTGTCCTCGTTAATTTCTCTTAGGAGTGTCTTGTAGTTTTCAGAGTACAGGTCTTTCACTTCCTTCGTTAGGTTTATTCCTAGGTATTTTATTCTTTTGATGCAATTGTGAATGGAACTGTTTTCCTGATTTCTCTTTCTGCTAGTACATCGTTAGTGTATAGGAAAGCAACAGATTTCTGTGTGTTAATTTTCTATCCTGCAAATTTCCTGAATTCAGATATTAGTTCTAGTAGTTTTGGAGTGGATTCTTTAGGGTTTTTTATGTACAATATCATGTCATCTGCAAATAGTGACAATTTGACTTCTTCTTTACCAATCTGGAGGCCTTGTATGTCTTTGTTTTGTCTGATTGTTGTGGCTAGGACCTCCAGTACTATGTTGAATAACAGTAGAGAGAGTGGGCATCCCTGTCTTGTTCCCGATATTAGATGAAAAGCTTTCAGTGTCTCGCCGTTAAGTATGATGTTAGCTGTGGGTTTGTCATATATAGCCATTATGATGTTGAGGTACTTGCCGTGTATACCCATTTTGCTGAGAGGTTTAATCAGGAATGGATGCTGAAATTTGTCAAATGCTTTTTCAGCATCTATGGAGATGATCATGTGGTTTTTGTTCTTCTTTTTGTTGATGTGGTGGATGATGTTGATGGATTTTCGAATGTTGTACCATCCTTGCATCCCTGGATGAATCCCACTTGATCATGGTGTATGATCCTCTTGATGTATTTTTGAATTCGGTTTGCTAATATTTTGTTGAGTATTTTTGCATCTACGTTCATCAGGGATATTGGTCTGTAATTTTCTTTTTTGGTGAGGTCTTTGCCAGGTTTTGGTATTAGAGTGATGCTGGCTTCATAGAATGAGTTTGGAAGTATTCCCTCCTCTTCTAATTTTTGGAAAACTTTAAGGAGAATCAGTGTTATTTCTTCTCTATATGTCTGGTAGAATTCAGAGGTGAATCCATGAGGCCCAGGGGTTTTGTTCTTGGGTAGTATTTTGATTACCAATTCGATTTCGTCACTGGTGATTGGTCTGTTTAGTTTTTCTGTTTCTTGCTTGGTCAGTCTTGGAAGGTTGTATTTTTCTAAGAAGCTGTCCATTTCTTCTTTGTTTTCCAGCTTGTTAGCATATAGATTCTCATAATATTCTCTTATGATTCTTTGTATTTCTATGGGGTCCGTCGCGATTTTTCCTTTCTCATTTCTGATTGTGTTTATGTGTGTAGATTCTCTTTTTCTCTTAATGAGTCTGGCTAGGGGTTTATCTATTTTGTTTATTTTTTCAAAGAACCAGCTCTTGGTTTTATTGATTTTTTCTATTGGTTTATTCTTCTCAATTTTATTTGTTTTTATTATGTCCCTCCTTCTGGTGACTTTGGGCCTCATTTGTTCTTCTTTTTCCAATTTCAGTAATTGTGTCTTTAGACTATTCATTTGGGAATGTTCTTCTTTCTTTAAATAGGCCTGGATTGCGATATACTTTCCTCTTAGAACTGCCTTTGCTGCATCCCACAGAAGTTGTGGCTTTGTGTTGTTGTTTTCATTAGGCTCCATATATTCTTTGATTTCTGTTTTGATTTGGTCGTTAACCCATTGATTAATTAAGAGAGTGTTGTTAAATCTCCATGTATTTGTGAGCCTTTTTGATTTCTTTCTAAAATTTATTTCTAGTTTTATACCTTGGTGATCTGAGGAGTTGGTTGGTAGTATTTCAATGTTTTTTAAATTACTGAGGTTCTTTTCGTGGCCTAGTATGTGGTCTATTCTGGAAAATGTTCCATGTGCCCTTGAGAAGAATGTGAATCCTGTTGCTTTTGGGTGTAGAGTTCTGTAGATGTCTGTTAGGTCCATCTGTTCTAGTGTGTTGTTCAGTGCCTCTGTGTCTTTACTTATTTTCTGTCTGGTTGATATGTCCTCTGGAGTGAGTGGTGTGTTGAAGTCTCCTAAGATGAATGCATTGCTGTCTATTTCCTCCTTTAATTCTGTTAGTATTTGTCTCACATATGCTGGCGCTCCTGTGTTGGGTGCATATATATTTATACTGGTTATATCTTCTTGTTGGACTGACCCCTTTATCATTATGTAATGTCCTTCTTTATCTTTTGCTACTTTCTTCGTTTTGAAGTCAATTTTGTCTGATACAAGTACTGCAACACCTGCTTTTTTCTCTTTGTTGTTTGCATGAAATATCTTTTTCCATCCCTTCACTTTTAGTCTGTGTATATCTTTGGATTTGAGGTGAGTTTCTTGTAGGCAGCATATAGATGGGTCTTGCTTTTTATCCATTCTGTTACTCTGTGTCTTTTGATTGGTGCATTCAGTCCATTTACATTTAGGGTGATTATTGATAGGTATGTACTTATTGCCATTGCTGGCTTTAGATTCGTGGTTACCAACGGTTCAAGGGTTGCTTCTTTACTATCTAACAATCTAACTTAACTTTCCTGTTAAGTTATTGTAAACACAGTCTGATGTTTCTTTCTTTCTCTCCCTTCTTATTCCTCCTCCTCCATTCTTTCTATAATAGGTGTTTTATTCTTTGCTTTTAGTTAGAATTTGGATGGTCTTCTTTCTTTGCTATTATTTTATTTTCTCTGGTGACATCTTTTTAGCCTTAGGTGTGCTTCCATCTAGAGCAGTCCATTTAAGATATCCTGTAGTGGTGGTTTATGAGAGGCAAACTCTCTCAACTTTCGTTTATCTGAAAATTGTTTAATCCCTCCATCATATTTAAATGATTATCGTGCTGGATACAATATTCTTGGTTCGAGGTCCTTCTGTTTCATAACGTTAAATATATCATGCCATTCTCTCTGGCCTGTAAGGTTTCTGTTGAGATGTCTGATGATAGTCTGATGGGTTTTCCTTTGTAGGTGATCTTTTTTCTCTCTCTAGCTGCCTTTAATACCCTGCTATATCTTTGATCTTTGCCATCTTAATTATTATGTGTCTTGGTGTTGTCTTCCTTGGGTCCCTTGTGTTGGGAGATCTATGAGCTTCGGTGGACTGCGAGACTACTTCCTTCCCGAGCTAGGTAAGGTTTTCAGCAATTATTTCTTCAAAGACACTTTCTATCCCTTTTTCTCTCTCTTCTTTCTCTCGTACTCCTATAATGCAAATATTGTTCTGTTTGGATTGGTCACACAGTTCTCTTAATATTCTTTCATTCCTAGAAATCCTTTTATCTCTCTCTGCCTCAGCTGCTCTGTACTCCTGTTCTCTGTTTTCTATTCCATTAACAGTCTCTTGCATCTCATCCATTCTGCTGTTAAGCACATCGATCACTTGTTTGATTTCTGTATTCTCTTTCCTCAGTTCCCTCACTTCCTCCCTCAGCTCTTGCACATTTCACTGTAGGTCCATCAGCATGGTTATGACTTTTATTCTGAAATCTTTTTCAGGGAGGCTGTGCATTTCCATCCCTTCAGACTCCCTCTCTGCGGTTGTCTGGTTGATTTTGGTCTGAACCATATTCCTCTGTCTTTTCATGGCTGTATAATTTGGTCACTGACAGTTGCCACGTATGTCAGCTGGGCTCTTTAAGACTTTAAAAAGAGAAGAAAAAAAAAGAGAAAAAAAGAAAAAAAAGGAAAAAAAGAAAGAAAGAAAAAAAGAAAAAAGAGAAAGAAAAGAAAAAACAAAAACAAAACAAAAAACAAAACAAAACAAAAAAAACAAAAAAAATGCCCACCGGATGTAGATTCTGTGGGAATGCTCTAGGTGGCGCTATTGCCCCACTATTCCACAGCTGTGACTGTGCCGCTCCGCAGGGCCCTTTATCGCTCTGGCAGGGGTGGGAACGAATAGGAGGCTGTTTATCTCAGTGAGAAGTGTTAAGTATGGCTACGCTTCCTCAGTCGCCAGCTAAGGCGTCTGAAACTCCCCAGGACTCCCAGCCTGCTGGGCTGAGTGTGCTGGGGCGATCCGGCTCCTCTGCTGGGCTCCTGTCTCTTTAAGACCGCTGAAGAAAGCACGCACTTTTTTTTTTCCTTCCCGGGAGCCGGCTGCAAGCACCCTGGCGCGTTCCCTGCTCAGATCCTGCCCCTCTGTCTCTCCAATCTCCGCTGCACTGCGCAAAGTGGGTCAGCGCTCCCCGCGCAGATCACCGGGGCTGGCTACTTCGCGGGGTGTACTTCCACTCCCTCCCGGCTCTGAATCCTCTCCTCCCGCTGGTGCGCTGGGGAGGGGGAGGGCTCGGGTCCCGCCGGGTCGCGGCTCCGTATCTTACCCGCCTCTTGGTGTGCCGAGTCCTCTCGGGTGTAGCTGCATGCTGTGCGCTTTCCTGTGTATTCTCGTCTCTCTTTTAGGAATAGATGTATTTTCTGTGTTTTCGTAGATAAATATAGTGTTGGGAGGAGATTTCTCTCACACACCGCCATCTTCCCGCAAGTCTACTGCAGGATATCTTAAAGGGACTGCTCTAGGAGCGAAGCACCCCTAAGGCTAAAAAGATGTCACCATAGAAAATAAAATAGCAAAGAAAGCAGACCATCCAAATACAAACTAAAGGCGAAGAATAAAACACCTAGTATATAAAGAATGGAGGAGGAAGAATAGGAAGGGAGAGAAATAAAGAAACATCAGACGGTGTTTACAATAACTTAACAAGAAAGTTAAGTTAGATTGTTAGATAGTAAAGGAGCAACCCTTGAACCGTTGGTAACCACGAATCTAAAGCCAGCAATGGCAATAAGTACATATCTATCCATAATCACCCTAATTGTAAATGGACTGAATGCACCAATCAAAAGACACAGAGTAACAGAATGGATAAAAAAGCAAGACCCGTCTATATACTGCTTACAAGAGACTCACCTCAGACCCAAAGATATACAAAGACTAAAAGGGAAGGGATGGAATAAGATATTTCATGCACACAACAAAGAGAAAAAAGCAGGTGTTGCAGTACTTGTATCAGACAAAACAGACTTCAAAACGAAGAAAGTAGCAAAAGATAAAGAAGGACATTACATAATGATAAAGGGGTCAGTCCAACAAGAAGATATAACCAGTATAAATATATATGCACCCAACACAGGAGCACCAGCATATGTGAAACAAATACTAACAGAATTAAAAGAGGAAATAGACAGCAATGCATTCATTTTAGGAGACTTCAACACACCACTCACTCCAAAGGACAGATCAACCAGACAAAAATAAGTAAAGGCACAGAAGCACTGAACAACACACTAGAACAGATGGACCTAACAGACATCTACAGAACTCTGCACCCAAAAGCAACAGGATACACATTCATCTCAAGTGCACATGGAACATTTTCCAGAATAGACTACATACTAGGCCACAAAAAGAACCTCAGTATATTCAAAAATATTGAAATCCTACAAACCAACTTCTCAGATCACAAAGGTATAAAACTAGAAATAAATTTTAGAAAGAAACCAAAAAGGCTCACAAATACATGGAGACTTAACAACATTCTCCTAATTAATCAATGGGTTAACGACCAAATCAAAACAGAAATCAAAGAATATATGGAGCCTAATGAAAACAACAACACAAAGCCACAACTTCTGTGGAACGCAGCAAAGGCAGTTCTAAGAGGAAAGTATATTGCAATCCAGGCCTATTTAAAGAAGGAAGAACATTCCCAAATGAATAGTCTAAAGACACAATTACTGAAATTGGAAAAAGAAGAACAAATGAGGCCCAAAGTCACCAGAAGGAGGGACATAATAAAGATCAGAGAAGAAATAAATAAAATTGAGAAGGATAAAACAATAGAAAAAATCAATAAAACCAAGAGCTGGTTCTTTGAAAAAATAAACAAAATAGATAAACCCCTAGCCAGACTCATTAAGAGAAAAAGAGAATCTACACACATAAATACAATCAGAAATGAGAAAGGAAAAATAACGATGGACCCCACAGAAATACAAAGAATTGTAAGAGAATATTATGAGAATCTATATGCTAACAAGTTGGAAAACCTAGAAGAAATGGGCAACTTCTTAGAAAAATACAAACTCCCAGGACTAACCAAGCAAGAAACAGAAAAACTAAACAGACCAATCACCAGCAATGAAATTGAATCGGTAATCAAAAAACTACCCAGGAACAAAACCCCTGGACCAGATGGATTCACCTCTGAATTCTACCAGACATATAGAGAAGAAATAACACTGATTCTCCTTAAAGTTTTCCAAAAAATAGAAGAGGAGGGAATACTTCCAAACTCATTCTATGAAGCCAGCATTACTCTAATACCAAAACTGGGCAAAGACCTCACCAAAAAAGAAAATAACAGACCAATATCCCTGATGAACATAGATGCAAAAATACTCAACAAAATATTAGCAAACCAAATTCAAAAATACATCAGGAGGATCATACACCATGATCAAGTGGGATTCATCCCAGGGATGCAAGGATGGTACAACATTCGAAAATCCTTCAACATCATCCACGACATCAACAAAAAGAAGAACAAAAACCACATGATCATCTCCATAGATGCTGAAAAAGCATTTGACAAAATTCAGCATCCATTCAGGATTAAAACTCTCAACAAAATGGGTATAGACGGCAAGTACCTCAACATCATAAAGGCCATATATGACAAAGCCACAGCTAACATCATACTTAACGGCGAGAAGCTGAAAGCTTTTCATCTAATATCGGGAACAAGACAAGGATGCCCACTCTCTCCACTGTTATTCAACATAGTACTGGAGGTCCTAGCCATGGCAATCAGACAAAACAAAGACATACAAGGCATCCAGATTGGTAAAGAGGTCAAATTGTCACTAGATACCCTAGAGACTCCACTCCAAAACTACCAGAACTAATATCCGAATTCAGCAAAGTTGCAGGATAGAAAATCAACACACAGAAATCAGTTGCTTTCCAATATACTAACGATGAACTAACAGAAAGAGAAATCAGAAAAACAATTTCATTCACAATTGCATCAAAAAGAATAAAATACCTAGGAATAAACCTAACGAAGGAAGTGAAAGAACTGTACTCTGAAAACTACAAGACACTCCTAGGAGAAATTAAAGAGGACACTAACAAATGGAAATGCATCCCATGCTCTTGGCTAGGAAGAATAAATATTGTCAAAATGGCTATACTACCTAAAGCAATCTACAGATTCAATGCAATCCCTATTGAACTACCAACAGCTTTCTTCAATGAACTGGAACAAATAACTCTAAAATTCATATGAAACCACAAAAGACCCCGAAGAGCCACAGCAGTCCGGAGAAGGAGGAATAAAACGGGGAATTACGCTCCCTGACTTCAAGCTCTACTACCAAGCCACAGTAATCAAGACAATTTCATATTGGCACAAAAACAGACCCACAGACCAGTGGAACAGAATAGAAAATCCAAACACCAACCCAAACATATACAGTCAATTAGATAAAGGAGCCTTGGATATACAATGGGGAGATGACAGCCTCTTCAGCAGCTGGTGCTGGAAAAACTGGACAGCTACATGTAAGAGAATGAAACTGGACTACTGTCTAGCCCCATACACAAAGGTAAACTCAAGGTGGATCAAAGACCTGAATGTCAGTCATGAAACCATAAAACTCTTAGAAGAAAATATAAGCAAAAATCTCTTGGACATAAACATGAGTGACTTCTTCATAAACATGAACATATCTCCCTGGGCAAGGGAAACAAAAGCAAAAATGAACAAGTGGGAGTATATCAAGCTGAAAAGCTTCTGTACAGCAAAGGACACCATTAGTAGAACAAAAAGACATCCTACAGTATGGGAGAATATATTCATAAATGATGTATTTGATAAAGGGTTGACCTCCAAAATATATAAAGAACTCACGCACCTTAAGAAACAAAAAGCAAATAGTCCAATTAAGAAATGGGAAGAGGACATGAATAGACACTTCTCTAAAGAAGAAATTCAGATGGCCAACAGGCACATGAAAAGATGCTCCACATCGCTAATCATCAGAGAAATGCAGATTAAAACCACAATGAGATATCACCTCACACCAGTGAGGATGGCCAACATCCAAAACACAAACAACAGCAAATGTTGGCTAGGGTGTGGAGAAAAGGGAGCCCTCCTACACTGCTGGTGGGACTGCAAATTAGTTCAACCATTGTTGACAGCAGTATGGAGGTTCCTCAGGAAACTCAAAATAGAAATACCATTTGACCCAAGAATTCCACTTCTAGGAATTTACCCTAAGAATGCAGCAGCCCCATTTGAAAAAGACATATGCACCCCTATGTTTATCGCAGCACTATTTACAATAGCCAAGAAATGGAAGCAACCTAAGTGTCCATAAGTAGATGAATGGATAAAGAAGATGTGGTACAGATACACAATGGAATATTATTCAGCCATAAGAAGAAAACAAATCCTACCATTTGCAACAACATGGATGGAGCTAGAGGGTATTATGCTCAGTGAAATAAGCCAAGCCGAAAAAGACAAGTATCACATGATTTCACTCCTATGTGGAGTATAATAACAAAGAAAAAATACTGAAGGAACAAAACAGCAGCAGACTCACAGACCCCAAGAATGGACTAATAGTTACCAAAGGGAAAGGGACTGGGGAAGATGGGTGGGAAGGGAGGGATAAGAGGGAAAAAGGGGCATTAGGATTAGCAGACGTAATGTTGGGGGGGTACGGGGAGCACTGTAGAACTCAGAGAAGACAAGTAGTGATTCTATAGCATCTCACTATGCTGATGGACAGTGACTGTAATGGGGTTGGTGGGGGCGACCTGATGAAGGGGTAGTTTAATAACCATAATATTGCACATGTATTTGTAGATTAATGATAGCAAAATAAATTATATATAAAAAAAGTGATGAACAATATACAGCAGTTACATTTTGTTGTTTTGTTTTGTTTTTTAATTTTGGGAATTGTTTTATCTGGATGTATAGGAAAAGAAAGATTTCTGAGCTTTTCTGGTTACTAAGCATTAAGGAGCCATGAGTTTATGAAGCCATACTTTCATGAGAGTTTTAAAAGCAATAAATGAGAAGTCATTGTCCAAACATGAAGTAGATTAACTTGTGGCCTGATTTTGAGCAACTGGTAAAACACAGAAGAATCCACCTGAGCCGATGTTGGAAATATTCTCCTTTTATAGGCAGGGTCTTGACAGACACTTCCATTCTTACGGGTCAGTCCTCCACTCCTGAGATCCACAGTGAATAATATTCACACAATCTGGATACTGTCAGTGCTGGGTACTCATTGTCACTGTTTTGAATCAGTCTCTAATGAAAGTATAGAGGACATGTTAGCTACAGGACAGAATGCAAATGTTAATAATCATGTCAACAGTGATATGGTTGCCAGAGGTTGAGGTTAAAGGTTGAGAGTGAAGGAGGAAGAGAAAAGTAGAGCACATGTTAACTTACCTAAACTTACATAGTTGAAGGGCTGAGACATGATTAACAGAGATTGTATAAAGTTGGTGAATCAAGAAATAGTGTGTTAAAGTTGCAAAACAATTAAAACATAAGATTTCAAGTTACAGTAGAATTCTAACAAAACTCGAGAGGAATGAGGAGTGGGAACTGGTGTGAGTGATGTTCTTAAGTTTTTCCCCAGAAGGAGCGACAAGTTCCTGACTAATCAAGAAAGAGAAGCATGACCATATTCTATAGAGTGAAGGTGTTTCCCATGAGAATAACCAGAACCACAGACCACTGGCTCTGGGATCAGGGCAGCCAAGGTGACTTTCACATCTCCTTTCCTATCCTTCTCTACTATGTTTGATTTCTTACCACATAATGAATGTACGTACATTTTTTAAAGCAGAAAATGTGGAAATCTATGTAGTTGACAGCATTTATAAATTGACTAGCCTATGTTCACCAAGTTTTAGTAAAATTTCACAAACATCAATCCTTCTAGTTTAACTTTAACAAACGGCAAGACTTCACTTATTTCAGAAATTGACCCTTAATATTTCATTCTGCTTTGTGAGATACAGAGTAGGAATTAGTTTACAAGTTACCACCTTGGTGATAAAAACTAACATGAGCTAAATTTCTATGACTTATCCTTAAATATGTATTTCTATGCTACACCAATAAAAATGAAAGGACAACCAAAAAAAGTTGTAATTTTCAGGATGAATTCTAATCCGCAGGAGTCTGAGCTTAGTAAAGAACTGACATTCCATCCTAGGAACAGTCTATGAAGCAGTTTTTTAGTAACTGCTCCCCAAGTTCACCCTATCTCCAGTACCAATGGTTATTCTGAGTTTTTATGGAAGGCCCATGTACATCCTCTGCATAAAGCAAACTCCCTGCTATCTTACTGTGGAAGATATTCAATGGATTCAACAATAATTATGATACCAAAGAAACAAACAGTTAATTTGCCCTGGTTTAACCAAAGACAGCTATTAAAAAATATATCTCTTGGGAGCACCCTGGGTACCAAGTACAGTGGATGGAAAAAAAAATAGAGAATGGCAAGAAAAATGATGAGATTAATTGTCAGAGTCCAGGTGGAGAAAGAGGTCTTTTATATAGAAGTGCATTTTTTTCCCAGTGAGGGGAGAGATTTTATAAAAGCTCTTTGGAAAGAGAAAAAGAGCTTTATAGATGTCTTGGAATTTTTTAGAAAAAATTCTTTTTACACTCACAAGAAATCTTTCTTTTTCTATTTTATAGACTCATAGAACTTCAGTGTATGAAGGAACTTGTATTATAGCAATTCACAACATTCATACAATATAGATCAGGCACCACCCACAATTTCTGTAAAGAAATTAATACAAACAATTGAACTACCACAGCTTCTGTGATGACCAATAGTGCTTGTATAAAAATGCTTACAGGACAATGGATATACACAGTGGTCTATCCATAAAATAGAATACTATACAGCGATGAAAAAGGAAACTACTGCCACATGTAACATGGATGAATCTAATAGGCTTAATGTTGACTGAAGGCATCAGACACAAATAGTACATATTCTATGATTCCTTTTATATGAAATATAAACCCAGCAAAACTAATCACGATATTAGAAGGAAACATAGTTTTTACCGTTGGAGAGGGTAGGATTTAAAGGGGTTACCAGGGGGCTTTTGGGGCTCTATTTTTTTTAGCTGGGTGCTAGTTATATCAGTGGGTTCAGTTTATAGTAATTTGTCAAGCCATAGCAGTTATGATTTCTGCACTTTTCTGAATGTATGTACACTTCAATTAAAAAGTCAATTAAAAAGGTAACACATATGGCTACCTCCTAGTTTTTGTGGCACCTTTATGCAGATTTTTATAAAATGCCCCTTCTGGATGAGTAAATTAGAAAAGGGCACCCCATGGGCACAGGCAGCCCCACAAGTTTGTGCCTTGGTAAATGCAGGGAAGGCTGGGGTTCATCCCCAATGGTGTGCTTGGCTAGACACAAAACCACACATCTGCACAGACATCTGCAAATCTGCAAAACGCTATTTGACCCTCACCACAGCCCTGGGAGGGGGCAGGGCAGATGTCCTCACTTTACAGATGAGGAAGTGGCACATAACAGTTCAGACTCATGCCCAAAGGCATCATAGCTAATGAGCGATGGAGCCAGGATGGACTTGTAGGCCAGTAGCTTTTCACATGGCTCTGATTCCTTTTTGGGACAGAGAGCAGGAAGAAGCTTCTTCCTGGGTTAGTGGATATTGTTGTGGGTCATCTCAAATGCTATGTGGCATAAGGCAGGGGATAAATACATGGTCCAGTATTCTTAGTACTGGGCTTTAGTAAAGGTCCTAGGTTCTGAGCCCACTTGAAAAATATGATCTAAGCATATATTTAAATTAATATTCATTTTTTACATGTTTACATATGCAAAAAAAATGAGTAAAAGAGAGATGCTTAAATATCAGTTGAACATTCTGGCCCTCCCATGGCTTATAGTTACTGACCTAAGGACGTAAGTCTTTCCACATCTTAAAAAAATGAAAGAGAAGAACACACACATACACTGTGTATGTCCAACTTACCTAGAAGTGTCTGCTTATTTTGTGAGGAGTCAGAGTCTGCAGGACACCTGCAAGATCGGAGAACAATCACTCCGCCCAGCACGCCATCTTCACTGGCCAGGAAAGGTGAACCTTGGCAGAAATGACCTGTGGTTATTTCTCAGTGAATTTTACTCACTTCATTTTCAATTTTCATTTGATTACTAGAACAAAATGTGGTCTGAATCAGATCCTGAAAGATGCCCATATTCTGACAATCACCATTGTTCATACCTTGTACAGGCCTGATAGCCCCAAAAGAGGCCATTTGGCAAAGACTGTGACAGACACTGCCAAGAATACTTGGGCAGGGGTGATGTGCATTACTGTATTCAAAATGGGACTGGAAACTCTACCAGATTAAAGGACCAAAACACAAATACAGGCGAATATGCTCGGCAACTCCCTTTGATCAACTCTAGGGATCATTTCCCAGGCTCTCCCTGCCATCAAGGGCACACCACCAAAAGCTTTGATTTACTACCTTAAATTCAGTTTTAAACAATAAGCCACAAACTTCATTACAAACATTTAAAAATGCTCCTGATGGTTTACACAAATAAGGGCTAAACTGTATTTCTACTATGAGAGTCTGGCGGTTAGAAATGATGGGGCCTCTTTGAGATCTCACACACTGAACCATTGTGAGCATTTCAAGAACACTACATTTTAAAACTCCTCATTTTTCCTCTCCAAGGACGACTTCTTTGAACATCTGGCATCACAAGTGAGCACATGGAGAACAAATGCAAAAATTAACCCAAGCACTATCAAAGAAAGTAGTAAAAATAAAACCAACCAAATTGGGTTTGGGGGGAGCTTCTGGTTAAACTTAATAGATTAAACACATATATTTATCTCCACTACTTCCCCAAATCCCAGTGAACTGAGAGGAAAGGAAGAAAAAGGCACAGCCCAATAAGGACAAAGAGAAAGGCAGACAAGAAAAAAACTGGCCCTTTAGAAAATGGCAAGAAGATAGACAAGCAGTTGTTCACCTAGCAGACCTGTGAAAGCTGAACCCTAAGTTCCCATGGGGTGGGGGAAGGGGGTTGGAGTTGAGGAGCACCTATAAGAAATCACCCAGTTTTGTTATAAAACCCCAAAAAGGTAAGAAATTTGAGGCTTTAAATTCCTTGGAGGCAGGGGTGCTTAAATGAAGACAGTGAATTGGTTCAGTGTCCAAAAGGATCCTCTACACCAGGGATCAGTAAACTGTGACCCGTCTGGTCTGCAGCCTGCTTTTTGTACTGTCTGCAAGCTAAGAATGTTTATTTTACATGTTAAAGGGTTATTTAAAAGAGAAGAAGGAGGTGGAGGAGGAAAATATGTAATAGAGTCATGATGTAGCCTACAAAGTCTAAAATTTTTACTCTCTGGCCCTTGACAGAAAAAGTTTACCAACCCCTGACCTACAGCCCCATATTTCTGCCCAGTGAGGAACTTTCTCCTCCCTAACCCAGAAGCCAGGAAATTTACTCTCTAGAGAGGCTGAACCAGAGGGACCTGAAATTTAGAGACATCAGGCTTAGCACAGGGCAGGAGGGAGGCTCCAGTGAAAACTGGGGGCTGAAGTAGAAGTCTTTATGCTAAACAGTGAATAACCAACCCCTGTCACCCACAGGCACTCAGGGTACAAAAGCTCATATCCTCCAAGCAAGACACTAGATAATTCCTTTCCAGCTACCCAGCCAACTCAAGAAGGAAAGCCTACTTGAGGGATCCTAAAAAAACCCAGCTTGTTCTTGCCTTAGGGTAAGGGCTTCCAGTAGACATATGTGATTCAGACACAGAAAGTTTCTAGTTCAGCTTCTTGGTACTTAATTTTTAGAGAATACAGACAACCTAGGATCACTAGTTGCTTCACTTAGGCCCCTAGGAAAGACAGACACCAAAACAAGAAAAGAAACTAACACAGGAAAAACAGGCAAATGTACTGAAGGAATGAAAAAAAGAAAAAAAAAAAAGAAAGTTAGAAAAGACAGAGATAGAAAATGAGGGGGGGAAAAAAATCAGAATAGGAAAGAAGGTCCAATATCTAAATAACAGGAGTTTCAAAAAGAGAATAGAAGAAACAAAATTTCAAAGAGAGAATTCAAAAACATCTCCAAGAATTAAAGGATGATTTCCAAGAAATCAGACTGAAAGGCTCATTAACCTTCCAGCATTTCACAACATTCATACAATATAGCAATTCACAACATTCATACAATATAGATCAGGCACCACCCACAATTCAAGCACAACTCAAGAAAAAAACAGTGCAATGAAGATACATAACTGAGAATTATCAAAATATTGAAGGAAGAAAGTCTTAAAACTTCCAAAGGGGAAAAAAGATCACATGGGAAGCAACGGGATCATAATGGCATTAGATTTCTCAGCACAACACTGGAAACTAGAAGACTAGGAGGCACCGTCTTCAAAATGCTGAGGTAAAGTTATTTCTAACCTCAAATTCTACACTCAGCCAAAATGTTAATCAAGTTTGCAAATAAAATAAAACCCTATAAAGTCTCTAATAATTTACCTCTGAGGTGCTCTCTTTCAGAAAGCTGTAGGATGAATGTGCCTTGGAAAAATGAAGGAGTAAAGAAAATAATAAGAGAGAAAATAAGACCTGGAAACAGGGGATCCAAAACCAGAGAATACAAAGGGATCCCAAAGTGACACACAGCTGCACAGCGGGCCAGGCGAGCCAACAGCCCAAACCAGAGCAGGAAGCCGGAGGAGGCCAGAAGGGTATTTCCGAAGGGAAAAAAATTAAACTTACAGAATACATGTTGGATTTGAAATTCTTGATACAAAATGTTTCAGATTTTTTTAGGTAAGTTTGAGAATGACAGAGTGATTGGTATCAAAAACCAAACCACAACAAAAGAAAAAAGAACTAAAAAAAAATGTGGCAAATATTAACTGCAGAAAAAAATTAGAATTTATGCAGAGAGGAAATAGAATTAAAGTATTCTATGTTGCTCAGATGTCAACAACTGGAGTCAAAAATATAAACTCACAATCTGATAAACTAAGAAATAGGGACATAATACATTGTGAGGAGGAAAGGCCTAAACAGGTATGTATAGCTTTGCTGTTGGAAGTATAAGGAATTAAATCCTTGCCTTCCTTGGTGTGAGGCTAACAATATCTATATTTGTTACCTAAGTAATACTGAAAATTGAAAACTGAAGAAATAGAACAAGGATGTTACGCTGAATGTATTACAGAGTTAAGCTCTAGAAGACAGCTATCAGAGTTAGAAGTAGTAGCCTCAGGGGAGAGGAAATGGGCAGGGGGGGCGAGGGGGAGCTGGAGTTGGGACAGGGAACCACTCCGTTTCATTATAAGCCTGGGGGTATTGTTGTCTCTTTAAACCACATACAAGCATTGTCTTGCAAAGAAAAACAATACAAATTAAACTGCAAATAGAGTAAACTTTTTTAATCCTCGGCATTTTACAGCAGGGGGAAGGAGACAGGGAATTCACAGTCACTGAGAAACTACCCTGCATCAGGTCCTGGTTCCACGCTTTAATGTTTGGTAGTCTAATTTTAAGAATCCCCCTACCAACACGTATTTTTGTCACTTTATAGATGAAGAACCTGAGGTTTGGAGAGGTTCAATGCCTTGCCACAGCCCTGCCACTGTGGAGAAGGGAACGAGGCTCCCCTCCAGGTCTCCCGAAGCCCATGCTTCTTGCTTGCTTTGCAGCAGTGCCTCACAGGGATGCCAAACTCTGGATAAGCTCACATTCCACCTGCTGATGGATACCTCCACCCCGTCAGCACTCAAACTCTTGGCACCTCTAGAACTGTTCTTTTCCCCACCAAATCTGGGAATGTCTCCTGGGTTCCTTACAGATCACCCAAGTTCAAACTTCTCTACCTCGTCCCTCTTCAATGTCTCAGTGCTTCAAACCATGTCAGATCTGTCAGTTGTCCTTGACTGAGCTCGTGCCTACCTCTACCCTTCATTCCCACCGCAAGACCCTCATGTACACTCAACTGTGCTGAGAACAATGCTACAGGCTCCAGTCTGGCCTGCTGCTCTAGTCTTCAAATCTCTAATTAATTCAACAACAGGTACTATGTGCCAGGACTCTTCTAGTCACAGGGGACACAACAGTGATCAAAATAAAGTCCCTACATTAGGTTGAGCAGGTTAGGGGACAAACAATAAACTCACAATCAATAAGGAGATCCATCCAGTGAAAAGTAAGTGCTGTGAAGAAAATGAATCTTGGTAAATGACTGAGGGTCTGACTGGAGCGGGCGCTGCTTTACATCCAGGGTCAGGACAGGCCTCTCTGGGTGAAGAGCTAACCATGTGAAGATGTAGGGAAGTAACAGTCCAGGCAGATGAATGTTAGCAAATGCGGAGACCTTGAGATGAGAAGGAACTTGGGTGTGCAGGAAATACAAAGGAGGCTAGAGTGGCAAGAGCCAAGTGAGAGGGGGAAGAGGGAGTAGAACGTGAGTTCAGAGGGAGGCGGGGCCAGGTCAGGTAGGATTACAGAAGGCCTGTGGGTACAGCCAGGGTTTAGCTTTTACTCCAAGTGTGATGAAAGGATGAAGGAAGGCTTTAACCAGAATGGCCATATCTTTACCTGCACTTGGAAAAGGTTACCCTGCAGTAGAGAACGGGCTGGCAGGGCCACCACGGGCACAGCAAGCCACTAGAGCAGCTGCAGTGGCAGCCCGATTGGGAGATGACAGCGGTGTGGGCGAGCCCTGTGGCAATGCGAACTGTCGGCAGAGTTTGGGATGTGAACTCCAAGTAGAACCAATAGAGCTGCTCACAGAATGAGTATTGCCGCGGGGTGGGGGTGGGGGTGGGGGTGGGGGTGGGGGAACTGGAGACACTGAGGTTTACCCTAATAAGAAATATGCAGGTTTTAAATACTGAAAAAGAACAAAATAATGTACAGTGAAGTACTGGCCTTATTCCAGTCCATTCCTTAGGGATAAGTACCATCAAGAGTTCCTTGTAGGACCATGTTATATAAACTCTTCTGTATCTGGCCTTTTAAATTCAATAATATGACCTAGAGACCCTTCCCTATCAGCACACACAAGTATAGCTCATTCCTTTTAACGATGAATATACTCTTGGACACAGATGCCATCGCAGTTCCCTAGTATTACATGTTTAGGTTGTTTCTAGTTGTGTTTTGCCATTACAAGTAATGCCACAATGTACATCTGGATACATTTACCTTTCATACATGTATGACTGTATCTACAGGATACATTTCTAAATGTAGCATTGATGAATCAGTTGGCATAGTCTTCTATTATTTATTACAGATTCCTAAGCGCCTTCTAAAAAGATTTATACCCACAAGAAACTGACAGTGTCATTTCCCCCATAAACTTATCAAAACAAGGTATTACCAAACTCACTGACTTTTACTAATCTGATACAGAAAAAATATATCACTGTTGTCTTGATTTATATTTAATTATGAATAAAGTTAAATATCTATATATAGTTTACAAGCCATTTGTATTTTATCTGTGAGCAGCTGGTTGCCTACCCATTATCCGTTCTCCCTTCCTTACAGACAAACCTCTAATTCTCTTTGGAGCAGAAATGTGCCCACCTTCCAAACTCCTTTGCAGCAGGCATGCCAAGAGGCAGAGTTTCTGGCAGAGCTTTAGTTAAAGGGCAAACCAACTAGCACACATCTTACTGGCTACTGCAGTTTGCCTAGATACAGTGCTAGAGATGGAACAGCGGTCTCATGGCCATGAAGAACAAAGCCACCCACTGAAGATTGCCAAACCGGAGAGTTTAGGCCCCTGATGCACTGTGGAGCCACTGAGTCAGCTTTGGACTGCTTTTCAGACTTCTTGCATGAGAAATCCCTTTAGCCAGGTTTTTGTTAAACCCCTATAGCCAGGTTTCTGTCATATTAATCAAACACAATCCCAAACTAAAAATTTCCTTTATTAATTTCTCTACTGGATTCTTGTGTTTTTTTTCCTTACTAATTCGCTAAACTCTTTATATGCTAAGGCAATGAGTCCTTAGTTATATGTGTTGTAAATATTTTCCTGAACTTCATCATATATCTTTTGATTTTATCTGTGACTTTTTTTGGTAACAGAAACATTTTTAATGCTTATGGTCAAATTTATCAATCTTTTCCCTCTATGCCTTGTGTGTTGGGAGTTTTATTGGAAAGGTCTTCTGTAATCCGAAATTATGACAGTAAATTGCCCATGTTTTCTGTTAGTGCTTTTATAATTCTAGTTTTTACATTTAAAATTTCAGCATATCTAGAATTAAATTTGGTGTAAGGACTGCAGTGGAGATCCTTCCTGCTTTTTTATTTCCAAAATGGTCACCAAATTGTCCAACATAAATTTGCTGGAAAAGTCATTTCTTACCCACTGATTTGAAATGCACTTTTATCACATATTATATTCCAGTATGTATTTGCATCTATACCTAGATTATCCTGTTCCACTGATGAAACTATTCCCATATACATACCAAATGGCTTTACTATATTCTACCTGACTGGGCCAGTTTCCTCTCATTATTCATCTTTTTCACAATACAGTTGACCCTTGAACAACATGCGTTTGAACTGCAAAGGACCAATTATATGTGAATTTTTTTCAATAAATACATTGGAAACATTTTTGCAGATCTGTGACAATTTGAAAAAAAATTTGTTTTTCCTTCTGTACTTTATTATAAGAACAGTTTATAACACATATGCAAAATGTGTTAATTAGCTCTTTATGTTAGTAAGGCTTCCAGTCAACAGTAGGTTATCAGTAGGTATGTGTTTGGAGAATCAGGAATTATATGTGTAGTTCTGACTTTGCAGGGGAGGGATGGTTGGTCAGTGCCCCTAACCGCAATGCTGTTCAAGGGTCAACTGTGTTCTTTGTTCCCTTCATGTGGTTTTTCCACGTGATCTTAAAAATAGGCTTGCTTAGTACTCTTGCCTCCCACTCTCGCTAGAATTTTCACATGAACATAATTCAATAAAATTGTGATTTTGCTTAATAGGTTATTCTGGTAAATTTTTCCAAGGAAAACCTAAAAATGTAGTCAGTTATATTCCTGACACCTCCAAATGCTGGGGTCACATGGATTTTTAGACAAGGAAATGTGACATGACAACCTTAAAATAAAATTTGCAAGCACACCTTTACCTAGTTTAAAAGGATCAAATAAGTGTCCTCATAAGATGTCTTCTGACATCTAAACGTAGTATGAAAAAACAACTATTTTATTTTTTCTACAAGGTCAGTTCTTACTCTTCTAATCCATCTTATCCAATTCACTATAGGCTACATAGTCCCATTCATAGTATTCCCAAATCAAGAAAATCATTCTCAGCAACCCTCAGCCTACTCATATAAAACAGAACAAAAACAAAATAAAACCCCTCTGTTCTCTGAAAGGTTAAACAGCAAATTGTCTGTAAGTGAGGTGAAAACAATCTGGATTGGCAAATTTTCAGGGCAACTAATCAATCATAAGTATAAGAAAGTGAAACTAAAAAAATTTTCTGGGTGGATAAAGTTATTGATCATTGAACCCTAGATTCCATTTGTGCTAAATATTTTATGATATTTACAATATAGTCCAAAGCCCCAGGGTTCATAAGCAATGCCATTTGCTTCAGAAGGACTATGCTGGTAGTTTTTATCTCAACTGAATAAGCAAAGTTCATGTGATCAAATAATGCAGATAAGCACCTGGGCATATACCATTGTCTCCACCAATCACTGCACAAAGGCCCTCAAAGAACATCAGACCTTGAAGAACATTAATCCGTACCGGCTCATTGTTTTGAGCTGCTCATTGCGGCTCAATGAGTTTTTCCTTCTCTACGTTGTTCCTCACATATATCATTTTGTCCTGTAAACAATTTCACCTTTACTTAGGTCAGATCCTGCCTGATGCTCAGAAGCATATGACATTGAGACTTCTCATCACGCTTTTAATTCAAATTTAGAGTCAGTTTAATGTAGCAACCACTTTGTGTGCTCTCATGAACTTTCCTTTTTTTAAGTAAATAAATGAATCTATTTTATTGTGACAAAAAATGGCTTCACATAGTCTCGGTCTGGAAAACCTGATAAAATGGTGTGATATTGTGATATCATAAGAAATAAATATTTTGGTCTTTGTCCACAGATGCTGAAACCAAAGCTCCTAAAACCGTTGTAATTTCCTGTATGAGAAATTCCTACATTTCCTATGGGGGCATCTTTGGTTAGAATATTTAGTTTTGTTATCAATTCCTGAAATAACTCCAGAGCAACAAAAGAGAAATGGATATCCTTTATTATGCATACGAGCCCCTTTCAACCACAGCATGAGTTTCAAACTCATACATGAGTTTATGTAAATGAGGTGACTTTTGGAAAACCCCTAGGTAACCTAAGGATGGAGACTGGTTGCCAGAGGAACCAACCATGTGATTAGATGGTTGAAACTTTCAGCCCTATAACCTCTGACCTCAAGGCAGGAAGAGGTTAGAGGTTGAATTAATCAACAGCCAGTGATTTAACCAACCATGCCTTTGTAATTCAGCCATAATAAAAACCTAAAAGGACAGGGTTCAGAGAACTTCCAGGTTGGTGAAAATAGGGAGAGCAGGGAACCCAGTGAGACACATAAGCTCCAAGCCCTTTCCCACATACCTTGCCCTTTGCATCAAGGTTCCTATCTAGTTTCTGGATGCGTCAATATTTTGTATTTGTTATTGCATTGAGAGAGCATACAGATAACTATAAATGCATATTTTCTATCAATGTTTGAGTTTAGAACTCTAGGTCTAGAAACACTGTACTGTTTATGTTTGAACAATGAAACAGATCTGTATCCATATGAGTTAACATATCCTGAACTCAAGACAGGGAGATACCCACTACCTGCAAGAGGACACACAAAGGGAGAAACCACCATTAGACAATGTATTCTTGCAATAATATGTGAGGTTTTGTATTTCAGTTGAATGTAATTTTTTGTGTATTCCATTTTTACTGAAGTCATTGAACTTACTGAATGCATGTTCTGTTCTCAGCATTCTCCCAAGCAATGTGGTATTTAAACACTAAAACAAATTGTTTCTGAAAAACATATAACCCTGTTGGTGAGACACAATTTCCTTAGATAAAAGCCAGAAGCATCATATAATAAATGGTGTATATTAAATTTTTCTATACACAAGTACTTATACTACACACATACTATAAACATATACCTGTAATCCCCCTACAATATATGGCAACTAGAACATCCTGTTCACCACCCACCATCTAGAACAGTTGTCTGATACATTAACAGGTGGTCAGTAGGTATTTGTTGGATGAATGAATGGACATCCCAGTAGTGGGCCTGTGTTAAGTATGTAAGGACCAGAGAAGGGCATGTTACTTTACGAGGGAAAGCCCTCAGGGTGGAGAAAAGAGGGGAAATCTGCCCTTGGGCAAAGGGTTGAACTTGGACTGATATCCTAAATAAGCACTAGAACGCACAGCCCCAGCTCATCACCAGTTGGGTGAAAGAGCTTAGAGAAAGGCCATAAGGAAGAGTGAAGAGTGTGCAGAATGTAGCAGGCAGTTAGTGTCTGCAAGGTGATCTGGACCTAAAGAAAGGCTGAAAGACTGGCTGTGCAAGGCTGGAAGGATGCTGTCCTTGGCATAGGAAAACACTGGGAAAAGAGACTATGGGGTCTGAACACAAGTTTTGTCAAATCAAAAGTTAAGGATTAATGAGAAGGGCCAAGAAGAGAAAGAACAGGAGCAGAGTCTGGAGATCCAAGAGGCAATGATGAGAGAAAGTCTAGGACTGTACAGTGGGAGAAACGGCATAAGAAGAAACAAATCAAACTGACTAAATCGTAAGATCAGAGGGGAATGAACGGCAAGGAACCTGTGTACATAACTAGACAACTTGCTGGAATGGGAACAGCAGAGGAAGAAACCGACCTGAGGGATCTTGTTGAGAAAGAAAAGGATGAGGTGACTGCTACAAGAGAAGTAATCAGTGATCAAGAAAGTCAAGAATCATCTCCAAGATATGCTTAGTAAGGTGATGACAGTGTCACATTAAAACTTAACTTTCTAACAGAGCTCCAGCAATATTTTTGTTTCAAAAAATCAAGCAAGCATAAACCTCATCAGAGAGGCCATGAGCAATGGCTACATTTTACCCTCTTTACAGTGGAGGACCATAAAAGGGATAGAGAAGGAATCATAACGGGCTATGTGGAGAACAGACAGGGCAGAGGGTAGTTGTCAAGAGAAGAGGCAGAAAGCCTGCTGAGGATGGTTGTGGTGGTCCAGGCGAGAGTTCCTCAGTGAGTGTGCAGAGATATCCCCTGAGCCCCTGGACAGCCTCCCTTCTCCAGGCCCAGTGAGGAGGCCAAAGGGACCATACCCTTCCCAGCATGCTGAGTATGTACTACATCGGGTGCTGCTTAGGGCAGGAGTTGGACAAGAGAAACTGCCAGGAAGGGCATATGAGCCACTGCTCCCCCTTGGGAGGCCCAGGTACCACACTGGAATGTGTGTGAGGGGTCACTGACCTAGAACCGCCAGCTCAATCAGGTTGTTTACATGTCCCCTCATCATCATCATCACATGAGATCAACTGCTGTGCCCTGAGGACAGCTGTCCAGAATCCTGGGCATAGCAAGGTTGACGTTTCCTGTGAAATTCCTTCCCCATCCAGCACCCAGACTTCCTTCCCTTTGTGGGTCTCAGTGGCATTGTTCATCTCCGGAATTCCCTCCCTGTCCTAATTCAGCAGAGCTCTAATTTGTTAATCTTAGGGCACTGGGCAAGAACTACTTTTCAACTTGTCATACTTCACTAAATAAAGCCCTAAACTTTTTTTCGATTTTCATTGTGGAATTTTAGCTGCCTTGTTTAATTGTGGATTTTTACAGTCTGCGGAGGCCTAGAAGCCTTGGGCTGTGGGTAACCTTTTACTATGCCTAATAAATAAAATGGAAAAAGAGATTGCAGAAGTAAACCGTAAGTGTCTTAAAGACTGGCCAATAGGTAAAAATGAGAGAGATGGATTTCTTAATTTTTAAGAACATTTTTGGAGAGTTAGATCTTATCGTTACAGTACTGCTAGAAAGAAAGCAAAGGAACCAAAAAACGTTAACTCCTTTCCTTCACACGTATCTGTAATAGTATCTCTACTAGAATTAACATGACATTGATGGCACTGAAAGACCAAATTGATTTATCAGTCATCTGTAATTTACAGAAGAATGGGAAGTAGACTGTCAAACTAAAACAACTCTAAGGAAAAATAAAATAAAGTAACAAAATACAAAATAGTAAGATAAAACAAAACTTACGAGCTTGTAGTTTGAGAAAAGGGTCAAAAACAAAAGTAGATATCTAGTAAGAAAAAATTAGCAATATAACCCACAAGGAAAATTTCTTTTTGCCCTTAACATATGAGAAGAATAAAAATTAAAAGTGGGGTTCTGTTGAGTTAGATATATTATGAAAAACCTCATCATTCAGGTAAGTAAAATTTGAAGAACAGGATGGTGTACACATAATAGAGTGGCTTAAGGAAATTATCAGTCAATAAATAACACTTCACACCCCAAAACAACCTCTATTTTATAGAATTTTCGTGAGAAAAAAAATAAAACCTCAAACTCATATTGCAGATCTACTTGAAGGGTTTAAATTTATCTAAAATTCAATGAAGAAAAACATTTTACATATTTTTTCTGTGTATGTAATGTAGATGCATATATAAAACTATCATAACTTCATAAATAGCTATTAATAATCTGGAATAAGGCTGAAATGTCACTCTTAAGAATTTTGGGAACTCCATCTAACAGATGAACAAGTTTATTCAGATATACCGATATACACACACTCACAATTTCATAAAGGGAGTTGATTACATTAATAAGCTGAGATAAACACTGAAGTGTCACTCTAAGAATACAGGGAATTCCATGAAGGCAAGGTCTATTTTTGGACCTGTCTCCCAGAAAGGCATAATTACTAAGGAGCAAAAAGATCCTCTACCCACAAAATTATCCAGCAACACAGAAATCAAGTAAAGCACCACTGTGAGACTCATAAAAAACTCCAAATTTGAAGAGGGGATAGAGGGATGTTTTCATTTGTGCATGTTCAATTACGCATCTCCACCAAAAAAGCCAACTAAACAGAGCCTGTTCAGGGGTAGTGCATAAAGCCTTCATCTAGTGTGCAACCACAGAAGTTGACATTAGAAATAGCAGCCCATCCAAAATGGTTGAAAACAACACACGTATTTTGGAGCAGTTTTTAAGGAGAGCAAGATCTATACAGACAGTTGAGTGAACAATGTTGCTTTGATGGTGAACACCCTAAAGGAAAGAAGGGAGTGCCAGTAATTCAAATCTTTCATTTTTCATACTTAAGTTTAGGCATCCATTTCTGGGCTAAAGAAAAGAAGAATCGCTTATTTTCCGTACCCATCTGGCAGGGCTCCATCCTGGGACTCCTGAGCCCTGTGGCTGTTTCATGTTCATGCCGGTTAATGCCACACCTCAGCAAAAACAGCAGGCTTGGGGATGCGCAGGTGGACGTGCCGACATCCAATGCTAGTGCTTTTGTGTTCAGAGAGCTATGCATTTCTTCATTTTGGTTGTGATGAACAATTGGCATTTTTATGCTTGTTAGCGATATACAGTGTTTGAAATTTATGCTAATGTAAATGAGTCTCATGGAAACAGTAAAATATTTGTGTCCTACCTGGATGCCTTCCTCCTCAGGGCTGCCCACAGACTCGTAAACAGATTTATTTCATGTCATCAGCCATCCATGTGGCAGCTCACCTCCTGGACCTACTGGAGGTTATTCCCCATCATTCCAAGATTCATGTTCCTGGATTATTGATTCTCTGCCATCTGTCCTGCCATAATTCCTAGTGAGTTCCTGGTATGGAGATTATCCTTCCGACTCCCTGACCTCTTCTCTCACAAGACTCTTGTCCCCTGCCCTATGTCACTCTCCTGATCACACTCTGGTCCATGTGGTTACCAACAACTTCCACTCCTCCCACAGACCTTGCTTGCAAACATGTCATTAGCCACCTTCCTTCAAGTACCAGACTCCAGACTCCAACGGTTCTTCAATCTGTCTCTTACCCACCTCAAATTCTCACTTTGGTCCTTACATGGATTGAAGTCCATGGTCCATCATTATAATTCATTCCCTGTAGAAATTATAAGCTATTGTGGCCTGTTCTTGACCATAATACTCACCAGCACAATTCTAGCCATAATAAAATCCTAGTCCATGCCTACACCCTTGCACTGAATTTAGCTGGAGAATGGCACTACCATGCTACCACTCTCTTTAAGTCCATGATCACTAACCTTAAGTTGGAACTTTAATGCTGCCCAGCAATCACCATATATTTTCTGAGTACTGACCTAAACATTCTCATTGCTCTTCACATCTGCAATATCTGCTCCTCCATCCTAATACTGCAGCTAACCTTGATTCCCAGTTTCCTAAGAAAAACACAAGCAATCAGAGAACTTGCATATGTCCTGTTGATCCATGCAGGGCTCTCTCTTTCTTACTATTATAACATGTTCCTCTAGTGGGCTCTGCCCACTCACTAGGTCCACCTCTTCTTGCTCACTCAAGGATCTCACAACAGCCATTCATCCTCCTCCTTCAGTGCTTCCCAAATATACCCAGCATTCATTCGTCTCTTTCCAGGAAAGCTCTCCTAGATCATTTGCTCTAATTTTTCCTATATAGAAAAAAAAATCTGTCTCCAGTTATTACCTCATTCTCTTCTTCCTTTTAAAAAAGACGTGCCTATACTCATTGTCCTATTTTTTTCCTGTATTTCTTTCCCTTATCCATTCAGTTGGGATGTTTATCCCAATGACTCCAACCAAACCCTCTTTTGAAGGTCACCCATGGTCTCCACAAGTGATGGTCGATCCCCTGGTCCTCATCTCACTACCTGTCAGCAGTATTTAACCTGATTACTCTGCTACCTGAAGTACTTCTTTACTTGACTTCCAGGACTTCAGAAGCTCCTGTATCTTCTCTAAGAGGAGCACCGGCTACCCTTCCTCAATCTCATTGCTGGCTCCTCCTCATCTCCTTGAACTTGATTTTGGTATGTTTCAGGGTCCTTCAACATCTTTTATCTACATTCCTTCCTCTAGTGACTTCAAATACTTCATCACTTTAAAACATCTGCACATTCTTATTCTCAAATTTATTTTAGTCCAGGCCTTTCCCCTGAACTAGAGACTTGAATATGTAATTACCTAATTAACATTTCCACTTGTACATTTACTAAGCACCACCTGAAACTCCTGATCTTTCCCCCTAGACTTACTCTTTCTAGAGGCTTCCCCATATCAATAAACAGAAACTTCATTTTTTTCTGTTGCTCAGCCAAAAACCAAGTCATCTTTGACTCTTTATCTCTCACCCTGTATCAATCAATTAGCAAATCATGTTAGCTCTACCTTCAAAAACTAGACAGAATCCAATCACTTCTATCCCTCCCACCACCATCACTGCAGTCCAAGCCCGATATAGCCTGACTGCATCCAACTGGTCTCCTAGGTTCCACTCTTGCCCTCCATGACCTATTGTTAAAATTGTAGCCAAAGTAAGTGTGTGAAAATGGAAGTCAGGTTATGTTATTCTTCCTCTCAAAACTCTCCATGGCTCCTATCTTATGATGGCTTACCACCTGTTTGAGCTCACTCTGCTCTAGCCACACTGGGTTCCCTGCTATTCCTCAACCTCTCCAGAAGCATTGTTACCTTTTTTGCACATGCTGTTCTGGAATGTTCTTTCCTTCACTGGCCACACGGCTCTGTCCCTGACCTTTGGATTTTTGTTCGAATGTCACTTTCTAAGGTAGGCGCCCCAGATCATGCTCAAAAACTGCAAGCTCCTCTTCTGTACTTACTATCCACCTTTCCTACTTCATTTTTCTCTGTAGTTCTTATTACTATATAATAGACTAGAAGTTTCACCTAATTATTTATTGTCTGCCTGGCTTGACAAAAGATGATCTCCATGAGGACATGAACTTGGTTTTATTCATTGTCTGGCTTAATGCCTGAAAGGTATTATATACTCAACTACTTAGTGAATGAACAAATAAATGCATATTTTTGGAACCACCAGGATGGAAGGGCTCTTCTGGATCACCCAGAGAGGAATTAGCAAACTTTTTCTATTAAGGGCCAGATGGCTAAGTATTTTCAACTTTGCAGGACATCCAGTCTAAGTCACAGCTACTCAACTCTTGCCATTGGAATATAAAAACAGTCATAGACAGTTTGAAAACAAATGAGTACGGCTGTGTTTTAATGAAATTTCACTTACAAAATCAGGTGGCTACCAGGATTTGACCTGTGGAGGTGATTCTACTACACTGAGCATTACAGCCTGAATCACCAATTCTTCCAGAATTTAGAGTTCATGACTTCTAGAGCTAGAAAGGACTGTCTAGACAAAGGATCACCTAATCCAACCCGTGACAGACAGTAGATGCTTACCTAGTATCCATTCCATACTTATTTCTAACTAAAAGAAGCCCAAAATTTGTTAGGGAATGGCTATGTGCCCAGCTAAGAAACTGTATTTCTTAGCCTCTCAGTAGCTAGAGGTGCCCATGGGACACAGTTCTGGCCAATAAGACACAAAGAGAGGTCATGTGGAGGGCCTTTTAGGAAAAGTCCTTTAAGAGGGTTGACCAGTGGCACACTCCTTTGGCTTATAACCCTTTCGCCTCTTCCTGTTTGCAATGCAAATGTGATGCTCAGGAGAGGCGAGAGCCACACCTTAAGGACAGCAGAGTAGGAGGAGAAGAGGTGCTAAGAATACTGAAGGCTATAGAGCTGGTGAACAGGTCCTCTGGATGACTTATAAGAGAAAAATTAATCTCTGGTTAAACCATGACAAATGCCTTTTAAACCAAGAACCTATGCCAGCAAGTGGCAGTGAACTGGTCCTGTGACTACCACTTCAGGGGTCTGTCTTTCATACCACTCCCATTTCAAAGATAGAATAAAAGACACAATACACTATTCCATGCAAAATAGACAGCATGTGAATTAGATGAGCTGTGTTCCTATCCAAAATAGATCATTTTCCAGATTCAGGTAACCAGGAATTCTGGGGATTTTATATAGCTTCAGACATGGTAGGATCCACACTGCTGACAGCCCCTTAGTCAATCCTATCACTCCCAATCTGAGAAGAAAGAGATGGCTCCTCCTCAGAGCTTTGGCAGAAAAGCCTGAGAGAGGATTCTGACCTACCTGACTTGGGTACCATGCTTATTCTTGAACCAACCACTATAACTATAAGGATGATTATCCTAATTGGCTCAGACTTAGACTGGGTCACACACACACACCCGTGCCATGGGAGACAGCTCAGCCCCAACCAAATTGGGTCCAAATAGCTCCTCCCAGTGAAAAAGGGCTCTGATATCAGAAGACATATACAGAGAGACAAGTGTCAAGTATATGCACACGCATACACACGTACATCATTTTTCTGTGCCTACCCCAGGAAATTTGTGCCTGCCCTAGCAGAGGCAGGCTGCAGGCTTAGCTCTCTGACTAACTAGGTACGGGTCATTAGGTTGACGTATGACCTTTGATTCTGAGCTTTCCAATTATTTTCCAAAAGGAGATGACTCATCCAACATTAGTTTTAAGTATTAAAAGATGGACTGAAGCAGGGCACTTGAAAAATCTTCAGAATGTGCTATACAGTTACATAGTATTATAAAAATAAGTGAATAAATGCAAGTGATATAAAAGGAAACAGGAAAGAGATTCTTTCCTAACCTAATCCAAACCTGTAAAATCTTTGAAGCGTAGGTTACTATGATAAGCACCACAAAAGGCCTTGGATCACAATCTGCCCAGCCAACAAAAACAGGATGGTCTGTGTACCACCTTCCTGAGACCAACAGGCCCACAGTGTTCCCCTCAAAAATGGCTTGCCTCATTCTATCCCCATCCCTACTCTAATCATACCTCCTCATTCTGTTGATCTTTAAGAACAAAAGTAAAAAATTATAAAGCAACCATACACATATTGTTTCAAATTTTAAATGATTTGGATAAACTGACATATATATGGTCATTTGCTGTGACATCTGTTTGCAATAGCAAAAGATTGCAACAACCTAAATGTCCACTAAAAGGAGATTGGATAATAAAATTACGGCATATCCAGACAATGGGACACTGTGTAGCTGTTGCACTAATTCATATAGGGCTGCCTAGATACTTCTAGTGAGAAATGGGGGAAAAAAACCCAGAAAGATTGGTGTACAGATACTATTTGTAAAAGGCAAGAAAAGAACACACATAACCATACAACACAGAAACACATGGGATATCTCTGGATGAATACAAAGAAACTAATTACCTTGGTTGCCTCTGCAAAGAGGAGCTGGGTTGACTGAAGGATATTGTGTGGGTGAGACTTTTCCCTGTTTACCCTTTTGTATCTTTTGAATCTTGTATGATGTAAATATATTTCCCTTGCATCAAATAAATAACAGATTGATAGTACAATAAAGCATAAACCTCATGGAGGGAAAAATAAGCAGGTCATTCAGATTGCTTAACAGCCAAGCACAGAGACTGATGCACTTGGTTGCCAGAATAATCAACTCAAGAGTTTAATTATCTAACACAGTAGCTGTGTTAACATAGGGTAGTGGCTGGAATATAACAATTACCGTGCACTCCCCTACCAACTTCATATGGGGACCATGAAGCACGTAGCACATGATTCTATTTGTATCACAAACGCAGTGAAGCAACCAATGAGGTATACAAAAAAAAGCATCTCCCCATTCAATTTTGTAAGTATGTATGTACGTGTCTTATGTATGTGGGTGTTCACACACACACACACACACACACACACACACACACACACACACACAAACACATAAGATCTAGTTTGGAAATAAATGAGTGGCCAGATTTTCAATACACTTTCCATTTCACAAATGAAAACACAGGAACCATTTGGGAGTGTATTCAGCAACAACAAACAGAAACCCAGACCTACTGTTATTTAAACAAATTGGAGTTTACTTTTCCCACCTAATAAGCAGTCTGGGGGAAAGTAGCTTTTGCATCTGCAGCAACAGGTCTACAGCATCAAGACCATGATTTCTGTGTGTCTCCTGCCCATTCCCTCATGGCTGTAAGATGGCTGCTCTTACTCCAGGCATCACATCCATATTCAGGAAAAAAAAGAAGGAAAAGTGGGGATGCCAGTTCTTCTTATCAAGAAAATAAAAGGCTCTCCTAAAAACCCTCAGACTCTTTCTTGGGTCTAATTGGCCTAACCCATATTGTACAGCTATTCCTAGCTGCAAGGGAGTCTTAAAAGGCGAATGCATAGTTTTTACAATCTACATGACAGCGGCAAGTACTGGACAAGCCAGCTCATGGCGTCTGCCACAAGTACTCCAACAAGGTGCAGGAGCTGGCATTGAAAAGCATGACAGTTTGTATTCTTTAAGATATAAAGCTTGCTTTAGGAATATTTTCATTTGTGAAAATATGATCAATTATAGATTGGGTGCATAAGCTGAGAATTGAAAATACTGAGGGCTTTTCATAAATTCAAAAATAAAAAATTAACCTACAAGTCATATATTTATATTTATGTGCTTCCCTATTAAAATGTTAATTCTATTGCCAAATAAATGCATATTTAAAAGTTACACACATTTATCTTCTGTACATTTCTCCTTAAATATGTTTCCATTTGTTTAAAGAACACCTCATAATTTTAATTAATTTCTCACGATCTACAAACCAGTTCTGTTCCCTCAGTTTTGTTAAATGATAGTTTTGTTATCACTTAATTATGGTCTCAAAGGTTTGTTACTTTTATAGTAAGCTTTCCTACAAAGAGAATTAATTAACCTGTAGTCACCATCAGCCTACAGTGCAAAAGCATTACACACACAAATACTTTTCCTGAGTCATTTGCATGTTTCAAACATTATAACTCTTCATCCTAAATAATGCAGAAGACACCTTCTAAGAACAAAGACATTATCCTACCTAACCACAAAAGCATTATCATGTCTAAGACTATTAATAATAATTCTAATTAGTAAGGCTATTAATTCGTAATACTTGTGATTAGTCAATATTAAATCTATTCAAATTTTTCCAGCTGACTTAAGAGGCATTTTTTAAAAATCAAAGATTAATCAGTCCCAAATGTTTTTGTTAAAAGTGTTGTTGCTTCAAAATCACTGAACCAAAGGGAGTTAATTTCATCTATATCATTTTTATTGGCTATCAGTTAATTGGTATTTGGGTTGCATTCCTTAAATACAGGTTTCTATATTTATAAAATAACCATTTATTTTGCATCATTATACCTAAGTAGTTACAGTACGAAGCTCTTCAGAATACTGTATTTTACAGGAAGAAAAGGAAAGAAGGGAAGGAAGACAGGCAAAATTATTTTTGACCTTAAGAAAAAAGAAAATGAATGCATGCCCACACACAGACTTACAGCAAACACATTCAAAATTTATGCAAAAAAAATTATACAATACTTAATCAGAAATTCAAGTAACAAAGTCTGGTACTTGCTGTGTTTTAAATAAATATAAATCTGCTACTTAGGACAAACAAAGAATATACTCTGAGCTTACCCAACTGGAAAATGAAAATCAACCCAGAAGCAGGGTAAAATAGCAGAAAATCATCAGTGTCATGGAGCCATAGATGGACTATATGAGAAACACTCAGCATAAGCTGCCACATTCATAAAAGATTAAGAATAACATTCTTACATACTCTAATCTTCCCTCATGGATATATAGTTCTCAAAGGCTCAAAAATCATCGTCACTCTGATGGTTTACAAAAATTTAGGTTACAATGAGGGAAAGCAAATTTTAACCATAAAAACAATTCTAAAATCTATTATGAGCATTTAAATAATTATTGATTTATTTATTTACTCACATCCACCAAGTGTAACTTACACCCTACTCAAACTAATCAGTCAGTGTACTGTACAACTCAGCCTTCAGTTTCATATGATTTAATTTTCCTTTCCTTCTTGCAACATTCTAATTATGTGCTCTGAGTTTACTATAACTAATATTAGTGGTTTTCTCCACATGTTCACAAACTAAAGGAACAGACAAAAAGCTTTTTGATCACCTAATCAGTACCCTCAGGAGAAAAAAAAGAATTGCTAATATGGAAACAAATATCTTTATTTTTCTTTCTTTCTTTTTTTTCCTGCATGGGATGAAACAAATTCCTTGTGTGGTTTTAATTACATCTTAATACTTCATAAACATCTTTTAACATGAAATTCAAAATAAAGTACCTATTGTGAATAGCTCAGCAGCTCCCAATTCTGTGATGGCACCAACTTTCATAATCAAGTCCATGGTCCCTAAAATCTGGCCACCTTTAAAATCAGACAGACTAGCAACAAAACTAAAGTTCTTTTTAAAGTAATATGACACTGTCTGCAGAGCTGCTGTTGCTGTTTTACTTTTTTAGTACTGTGCTTATTTGCTTTCTGATCAAATAATATTACCAAATTATTTCCAGTTATCAAAATTTAGTAGCTAATTTAAATGGTCTTTTCTTTGTCTCCCAAAAGGGCCTGTGTGAAGAAGAACACATCTTCAATTGACACAGTCATTCTCTACTATTTAAAAAGCTCGAAGTGTCCAAAATATACGGGATTTCTAGGCTCTAGGAGAAGGCTAAGGATCTTATGTAAACAGGAAACCTAGGCCACAGGGGAAAAACCAACTTTAACTGTGAATGCACAAAGCCCTACAAAGTTACATTTCTGCTGACAGGCTACGCATTCTACTTGTTCTGATTAAGCCCATCTTGTTACCCTGCTGCTGATCAATTCTGTCAGTAATTTAATAAAATAACAAGTTTTTCTTTTTTCTTATCTGTGAGAAAAAAGGAAAAATAAAAATAACTAAGGCTCTCCAGAACAGGCTGACCCAGTTTTATCCCAAGATTCTCCTTTAGGAAAAAGTCATCAGCCATATCACAGAAGGTAACTTCTAGGTTTCTTGGATATTGTGATGACTTTTTAAAAATTATTTATTTATTATTTTCATTAAGGTATCGATATACACACTTATGAAGGTTTCACACGAAAAACACTGTGGTTACTATATTCACCCATATTATCAAGTCTCCCTCATACCCCACTGAAGTCACTGTCCATCAGTGTAGTAAGATGCCACAGAGTCAACACTACTTGTCTTTTCTGTGCTACACTGTCTTCCCCATGACACCCCACACCATGTGTACCAATGTGATGATTCTTACACTCAGTGTGAACTAAAATATCAAACTTAGGTGCTTCTCAGTTTAATAAGTAGATGAACTATTTACTTTCAAGATGACAGTCGAGGTTAATAAATGTTATTTTTAACAATCCATTCTAACCAAAAGGAAAAAAAATGTCTCAAATTTTTATACTTTCAACAATTCCACTGAAAATTATCTAATGGCTCTTCCTATTAGTGAACTTTCTAGCCTTCCCACAAAAACTTTCTGTATCTCATTTTAAATAAGATATAAGAGTATTTCTTAAGCCTCATTAAAAAAAAGAAAAAAAAAGGAGGCCACTCTAAGTGGTATTTCAGAGTTCACCACAACAGCTCCTCAGAAAAAGACAAGCAAAAAGAACTCAATTTTGCCATTAGCTACCTAAAGACCACCCTTGAAGGCCCTTAGAAAATCACAAGCAGACTTCCACGAAGATGGCGGCGTGAGCAGGGCAGCATAATTCTCCTCCCAAAACTATATATATCTATGAAAATACAGCAAATACAACTATTCCTAAAAGAGAGACCAGAATACACAGGAAACCACACAGCGTGCAGCTACACCTGAGAGGACATGGCACAACATGAGGCGGGTAAGATACAGAGCCGCGACCTGGCGGGACCCGAGCACTCACCCACCCCAGCGCACAAGCGGGAGGAAAGGATTCAGAGCCGGGAGGGAGTGGAACTACACCCCGCAAAATAACCAGTATTGGTGACCTGCGCGGGTAGCGCTGACACACATCGTGCAGTGTAGCGGAGATTGGAGAGACAGAGGGTGCAGGATCTGAGCGGGGTGCTTGCAGCCGGCTACCAGGAAGGAAAAAAAAAAAAGAAGAAGAAAACTGCGCTCTTTTTTCAGCGGTCTTAAGGAGACAGGGGCCCAGTAGAGGAGCCGGATTGCCCTGGCACACTCAGCCCAGTAGGCTGCGAGTCCTGGGGAGTTTGGGAACCCTTAGCTGGCAACTGGGAAAGGGTGGCTGCACTTAGACGTTCCACAGAGATCAACAGCCTCCCATTCGTTCCCACCCTGACCAGAGTTATAAAGGGCCCAGAGGAGCAGAGCGGCCACAGCTGTGGAATAGTGGAGCATGAGCACCACCTACAGCACCCCACAGAATCTACTCAGGGTGTGCGTTTTTTTGTTTTTTGTTTTTTCTTCTCTTTCTTTTTTCTTTTCCTTTCTTTCTTTTTTATTTTTATTTTTTACTTTCCTTCTCTCTCTCTCTTTTTTTTCTTTTTAAAGGCTTAAAGAGCCCAGCTGACATACGTGGCAACTACCAGTGACCACTTCTATAGCCATGAAAAGACAGAGAAATATGGCCCAGACTAAGATCAACCAGACAACCCCAGAGTGAGAGCTTGAAGGGATGAAGATGCACAGTCTTCCTGAAAAAGAATTCAGAATAAAAGTCATAACTATGCTGATGGACCTACAGAGAAATGTGCAAGAGCTGAGGGAGGAAGTGAGGGAAGTGAGGAAAGACAATGCAGAAATCAGACAAGCGATCGACGGGCTTAACAGCAGACTGGATGAGATGCAAGAGACTGTTAATGGAATAGAAATCAGAGAACAGGAATACAGAGAAGCTGAGGCAGAGAGAGATAAAAGGATATCTAGGAATGAAAGAATATTAAGAGAACTGTGTGACCAATCAAAACAGAAAAATATTTGCATTATAGGAGTAACAGAGGAAGAAGAGAGAGAAAAAGGGACAGAAAATGTCTTCGAGGAAATAATTGCTAAAAACGTTCCCACGCTGGGGAACGAAATACTCTCACAGTCCACGGAAGCCCACAGATCTCCCAACACAAGGGACCCAAGGAAGACAACACCAAGACACATAATAATTAAAATGGCAAAGATCAAAGATAAAGACAAAGTATTAAAGGCAGCTAGAGACAGAAAAAAGATCACCTACAAAGGAAAACCCATCAGACTATCATCAGACTTCTCAACAGAAACCTTACAGGCCAGAAGAGAATGGCATGATATATTTAACGTAATAAAACACAAGGGCCTCGAACCAAGAATATTGTATCCAGCACGATTATCATTTAAATATGACACAGAGATTAAACAATTTCCAGACAATCGAAGGCTGAGAGAGTTTGCCTCTCATAAACCACCACTACAGGATATCTTAAACGGACTGCTCTAGAGGGAAGCACCCCTAAGGCTAAAAAGATGTCACCAGAGAAAATAAAATCATAGTAAAGAAAGCAGACCATCCAAATAATAACTAAAGGCAAAGAATAAAACATCTAGTTTATAAAGAATGGAGGAGGAAGAATAAGAAGGGAGAGACATAAAGAAACATTAGACGGTGTTTACAATACCTTAAAAAGAAAGTTAAGTTAGATTGTTAGATAGTAAAGAAAAAACCCTTGAACCATTGGTAACCACGAACCTAAAGCTGGCAATGGCAGTAAGTACACATCTATCAATAATCACCCTAAATGTAAATGGACTGAATGCACCAATCAAAAGACACAGAGTAACAGAATGGATAAAAAAGCAAGACCCATCTATATGCTACTTACAGGAGGTTCACCTCAAAACCAAAGATATACACAGACTAAAAGTAAAGGGATGGAAAAAGATATTTCATGCAAACAACAAGGAGAAAAAAGCAGGTGTTGCAGTACTTGTATCAGACAAAATGGACTTCAAAACGAAGAAAGTAGCAAGAGATAAAGAAGGACATTACATAATGATAAAAGGTTCAGTCCAACAAGAGGATATAACCACTATAAATATACATGCACCCAACACAGGAGCGCCGGCATATGTGAAACAAATACTAACAGAATTAAAGGAGGAAATAGACAGCAATGCATTCATTTTAGGAGACTTCAACACATCACTCACTCCAAAGGACAGATCAACCAGACAGAAAATAAGTAAAGACACAGAGGCACTGAACAACACACTAGAACAGATGGACCTAACAGACATCTGCAGAACTCTGCACCCAAAAGCAACAGGATACACATTCTTCTCAAGTGCACATAGAACATTTTCCAGAACCATATACTAGGCCACAAAAAGAACCTCAGTAAATTCAAAAATATTGAAATCCTACCAACCAACTTCTCAGATCACAAAGGTATAAAACTAGAAATAAATTTTAGAAAGAAATCAAAAAGGCTCACAAATACATGGAGACTTAACAACACTCTCCTAATTAATCAATGGGTTAACGACCAAATCAAAACAGAAATCAAAGAATATATGGAGACTAATGACAACAACAACACAAAGCCACAACTTCTGTGGGACGCAGCAAAGGCAGTTCAAAGAGGAAAGTATATTGCAATCCAGGCCTATTTAAAGAAGGAAGAACATTCCCAAATGAATAGTGTAAAGACACAATTACTGAAATTGGAAAAAGAAGAACAAATGAGACCCAATGTCACCAGAAGGAGGGACATAATAAAGATCAGAGAAGAAATAAATAAAATTGAGAAGAATAAAACAACAGAAAAAAAAAAATCAATGAAACCAAGAGCTGGTTCTTTGAAAAAATAAAGAAAATAGATAAACCCCTAGCCAGACTCATTAAGAGAAAAAGAGAATCTATACATATAAACAGAATCAGAAATGAGAAAGGAAAAATACGACGGACCCCACAGAAATACAAAGAATTATAAGAGAATAATATGAGAATCTTCTGGAAAACCTAGAAGAAATGGACAACTTCTTAGAAAAAAACAACCTTCCAAGACTGACCAAGCAAGAAACAGAAAAACTAAACAGACCAATCACCAGCAACGAAATTGAATTGGTAATCAAAAAAACTACCTAAGAACAAAACCCCCGGGCAGATGGATTCACCTCTGAATTCTACCAGACATATAGAGAAGAAATAACACCCATTCTCCTTAAAGTTTTCCAAAAAATAGAAAAGGAGGGAATACTTCCAAACTCATTCTATGAAGCCAGCATCACTCTAATACCAAAACCGGGCAAAGACCTCACCAAAAAAGAAAATTACAGACCAATATCCCTGATGAACACAGATGCAAAAATACTCAACAAAATATTAGCAAACCGAATTCAAAAATACATCAAGAGGATCATACACCATGATCAAGTGGGATTCATCCCAGGGATGCAAGAATGGTACAACATTCGAAAATCCTTCAACATCATCCACCACATCAACAAAAAGAACAATAAAAACCACATGATCATCTCCACAGATGCTGAGAAAGCAGTTGACAAAATTCAGCATCCATTCAGGATTAAAACTCTCAACAAAATGGGTATAGATGGCAAGGACCTCAACATCATAAAGGCCATATATGACAACCCCACAAGTAACTTCATACTTAACAGTGAGAAGCTGAAAGCTTTTCATCTAAGATCAGGAACAAGACAGGGATGCCCACTCTCTCCACTGTTATTCAACATAGTACTGGAGGTCCTAGCCACGGCAATCAGACAAAACAAAGACGTACAAGGCATCCAGATTGGTAAAGAAGAAGTCAAATTGTCACTATTTGCAGATGACATGATACTGTACATAAACAACCCTAAAGACTCCACTCCAAAACTACTAGAACTAATATCTGAATTCAGCAAAGTTGAAGGATACAAAATTAACACACAGAAATCCGTTGCTTTCCTATACACTAACGATGAACTAATAGAAAGAGAAATCAGAAAAACAATTCCATTCACAATTGCATCAAAAAGAATAAAATACCTAGGAATAAACCTAACGAAGGAAGTGAAAGACCTGTACTCCAAAAACTACAAGACACTCCTATGAGAAATTAAAGAGGACACTAACAAATGGAAATTTATCCCATGCTCTTGGCTAGGAAGAATAAATATTGTCAAAATGGCTATACTACCTAAAGCAATCTACAGACTCAACGCAATCCCTACCAAAATACAAACAGCTTTCTTCAACGAACTGGAACAAATGATTGTGAAATTCATATGGAACCACAAAAGACCCCGAGTAGCCACAGCAATCCTGAGAAGAAGGAATAAAACAGGGGGAATAGGCTCCATGACTTCAAGCTCTACTACAAAGCCACAGTAATCAAGACAATTTGGTATTGGCACAAAAACAGACCCACAGACCATTGGAACAGAATAGAAAATCCAAACATTAACCCAAACATATACAGTCAATTAATATTTGATAAAGGAGCCTTGGCTACACAATGGGGAGATGACAGCCTCTTCAGCAGCTGGTGTTGGAAAAACTGGAAAGCTACATGTAGAGAATGAAACTGGACTACTGTCTAGCCCCATACACAAAGGTAAACTTACGGTGGATCAAAGACCTGAATTTAAGTCATGAAACTGTAAAACTCTTAGAAAAAAATATAGGTAAAAATCTTTTGGACATAAACATGAGTGACTTCTTCATAAACATATCTCCCTGGGCAAGGGAAACAAAAGCAAAAATGAACAAGTGGGACTATATCAAGCTGAAAAGCTTCTGTACAGCAAAGGACACCATCAGTAGAACAAAAAGATATCCTACAGTATGGGAGAATATTTTCATAAATGACATATCTGATAAGGGGTTGACATCCAAAATATATAAAGAACTCATGCACCTTCACAAACAAAAAGCAAATAATCCAATTAAGAAATGGGCAGAGGACATGAATAGACACTTCCCTAAAGAAGAAATTCAGATGGCCAACAGGCACATGAAAAGATGTTCGACATCGCTAATCATCAGAGAAATGCAGATTAAAACCACAATGAGATATCACCTCACACCAATGAGATGGCCAACATCCAAAACACAAACAACAACAAAAGTTGGCGAGGATGTGGAGAAAAGGGAACCTTCCTACACTGCTGGTGGGAATGCAAATTAGTTCAACCATTGTGGAAAGCAGTACGGAGGTTCCTCAAAAAACTCAAAATAGAAATACCATTTGACCCAGGAATTCCACTCCTAGCAATTTACCCTAAGACTGCAGCAGCCCAGTGTGAGAAAGACATATGCACCCCTATGTTTATCGCAGCATTATTTACAATAGCCAAGAAATGGAAGCAACCTAAGTGTCCATCAGTAGATGAATGGATAAAGAAGATGTGGTACAGATACACAATGGAACATTATTCAGCCATAAGAAGAAAACAAATCCTACCATTTGCAGCAACATGGATGGAGCTAGAGGGTAGTATGCTCAGTGAAATAAGCCAAGCCGAAAAAGACAAGTATCAAATGATTTCACTCATATGTGGAGTATAAGAACAAAGGAAAAAACTGAAGGAACAAAACAGCAGGAGACTCAGAGAACCCAAGAATGGACTCATAGTTACCAAAGGGAAACGGACTGGGGAAGATGGGTGGGAAGGGAGGGATAACAGGGAAAAAGGGGCATTACAATTAGCAGATGTAATGTTGGGGGGCACGGGGAGGGATGTATACAACTCAGAGAAGACACATAGCTGATGGACCGTGACTGTAATGGGGTTGGTGGTGGGGACCTGATGAAGGGGGTAGTTTAATAACCATAATATTGTACATGTAATTGTAGATTAATGATACCAAAATAAATTATAAAAAACCATAGGCAAAAATCTCTTGGACATAAACATGAGCGATTTCTTCATGAACATATCTCCCCGGGCAAGGGAAACGAAAGCAAAAATGAACAAGTGGGACCATATGAAGCTGAACAGCTTCTGTACAGCAAAGGACACCATCAGTAGAACAAAAAGACATCCTACATTATGGGAGAATATATTCATAAATGACATATCTGATAAGGGGTTGGTATCCAAAATATTTAAAGAACTCATGCACCTTCACAAACAAAAAGCAAACAATCCAATTAAGAAATTGGCAGAGGACATGAATAGACACTGCTCTAAAGAAGAAATTCAGATGGCCAACAGGCACATGAAAAGATGCTCCACATTGCTAATCATCAGAGAAATGCAAATTAAAACCACAAGGAGATATCACCTCACACCAGTAAGAATGGCCAACATCCAAAACACAAACAACAACAAATGTTGGCGAGGATGTGGAGAAAAGGGAACCCTCCTACACTGCTGGTGGGACTGCAAATTAGTTCAACCATTGTGGAAAGCAGTATGGAGGTTCCTCAAAAAACTCAAAATAGAAATACCATTTGACCCAGGAATTCCACTCCTAGGAATTTACCCTAAGAATGCAGCAGCCCAGTTTGAAAAAGACATATGCACCCCTATGTTTATCACAGCACTATTTACAATAGCCAAGAAATGGAAGCAACCTAAGTGTCCATCAGTAGATGAATGGATAAAGAAGATGTGGTACAGATACACAATGGAATATTATTCAGCCATAAGAAGAAAACAAATCCTACCACTTGCAACAACATGGATGGAGCTAGAGGGTATTATGCTCAGTGAAATAAGCCAAGCCGAAAAAGACAAGTATCAAATGATTTCACTCATCTGTGGAGTATAAGAACAAAGAAAAAAACTGAAGGAACAAAACAGCAGCAGACTCACAGAACCCAACAACGGACTAATAGTTACCAAAGGGAAAGGGACTGGGGAAGATGGGTGGGAAGGGAGAAATAAGGGGGAAAAAGGGGCATTACGATTAGCAGATGTAATGTTGGCAGGGCATGGGTAGGGCTGTACAACTCAGAGAAGACAAGTACTGATTCTATAGCATCTCACTACGCTGATGGACAGTGAGTGTAATGGGGTTGGTGGGGGGCACCTGATGAAGGGGGTAGTTTAATAAGCATAATATTGCACATGTAATTGTAGAATAATGATACCAAAATAAATAAATTAAAAAAAAGAAAATCACAAGCATTTGTAAAATGATTGTCATCCTTGTTACTTGCTCTTTTCTTTTTTCCTTTTGTCCCCAATTCCTCGCACTTGCTTAAATTTATTCTGATTTGTGAAACTTCTACACACTTAAAAATATTTCAGGATTTTACTTATCTATCTTATGTCATGTGGGAAGAAAAATATGATTTATTTTGCAACTTTGTAACCTTTATGAGATATACTCCAGTTAAGGAAGAAAAAAGATGAAAAACAAGGCATTAATTTTCACTTAGTTTGTGTAATATTAGTACACAGTTTAAATGCAAAGTTGTGGATACCAGTCATCTATTAAATTCTAAATCATTAAGCTTATCACCAAAGACCTTGGTTTAAAGACCTTCACCGTTTTCTCCTTTTTTCCCAGCTGCTCAGTGGAGTTTTTCTTACCCTGACAAGCTTGAAAGCTGCTTCATACCCTACTAATGCCTATATCCAAAAGCTTTTTCTTGACATTCATTTACATATCTAAACACATGGAAATCCCTTGGTTATGTCAAAAAAATTTCTTCTGCCTCTGCCTTGCAGGTCAACGTTCCCTTGTTACATCCATTCTCCCTCTCTTTTCTATAGCCTCCATAGGATACTCTTTCCAGGTACCCCCAAGGCAGAACAGACATCCTCTAAGATTTTTATCCTCAGGGCTATTCTCATTCATTCATTCATTCCACAAATATCCTGTTTGCTAGACACTGTTCTGGTTGCTTGGGATTAGAACAATGGGAGGAAAATAACCATCAAAATCTCTGCTTTTATGGAGTTTATGTCCTGCTGATAGGAGATAGACAGTAATAAACAAGTAAGTATAGAATAAATAAAGAAATGCTATGAAGAAACAAATTAGTAGGAGGCAGGGAGAGGAGTCAGAAATTTAGGTAGAGTAGTATGGAAAGATCCCTCTGAGGAGGCAGTACTAAAGCCCAAAGTCTCCATTTACCTCTCAAGCTCAGCCCTATATATTCAACCAACTGTCTTGCTTACAAACACCTCTATACCGACATGGTCAAAATCTATACCATTTTCTCTATACATCCAATGCTGCATAAATAACATTCTTAGACAATCTCTTACTGGTATGGAATTCCAAGTTCATCAGAATCAAACTCCAGCTATTGTGATGCCTCTTTCATTGCATCTCTCATATTCAACCAGGCATCAAGCCCCAGTGATTCTCTCCTGGACAGTCTCTGGCACATGACTCTTTCTATCCAATCTAATTCAGCTTCTCCAACTGTCATGGCCTTCAAATTATTATGTTCACTTCTAGGGTCTCCCTCCTCCAACCTATCCCACATCCTAGCACAACACTCTATTGCCAAAGCTGTATGTGGCTCTCCACTACCTAAGTCCAATTTTTGTTTTGATTTTCACTTGTAATTACACCACTCTCCTTAATATACTCTGTCCATTTGTGATATCAGATCACTTGCTGTTCACAAGACAAGTCCAAGATTTTCCCTCCCTGAAGGTACCTCATTCATGACACTTTCCTTGGTCTACCAGATACGACACATCTTCCTCTGCTACTTTCAAACCCCTCTGCTTTTCCTACTGCATCATATTCAGAGTTAATATTGAAGTTTTACATAAAACATAAAAAAATAAATATTTTTTATGCTTTATAATTTATCAAGCATATTAATAGAATAAACATCCATTAATCCACCAACAACCAGGAAAATCCAAAACTACCAACTGTTGAGACTCTCCAGGTCCTCTCTCCCAGAAGAAACCACTACCCTGAATTACTTTTCAGTAACTTCTTGCTCTCCTTTATAGTTTTACTATATGTACCTGTATAATTACACAGTGTTTAAATAGGCTAAATATCATGGAGTTCATAAAAATAAAGAAAAAATATCTTTGATTTTTTGATAGATTAAAAGACTTAGTTCTCTTAGGAGTCCTGTAAGTTCCAGAGAGTTGCAAAGGAAAAAGATTTTAGTATTTGAAAAATAGAAATGTGCATAAAGAACATGGAGAAAAGTCTTTTAAAAATCCAAAAATGCACTGGTGAAAAGAACAGTGTATTTTTTAGGTTTTCTAAATTATAAAGAAATTCATCAGTAAGAGATTAAAATGTGTAATGAAAATATATTTTTATTCTTCCTATGAAATCTAATTCTGATGAATTATCAAGGTTTTAGCTAAGAATTTGATCATTAAAAGAAAATATTTATTGAATATAACCTCTCAACTTGGCAGAGAATCACAAGAGGAGACTCACATCAGCCTCAATTGTTGGTGGCATTTTGCATTTGACAGTTAATCTTTGATGTCAATAACAGTGTAAGAATACTCCCCAAAAGAATAAAATTAAAGAACATAGAGGAAAAACCACTTTTTAAAAATCATAATACTATACATTGCATAGAATTTTTCAACAATAGTCACATAGACTGTAGGTTGATAATATTATCAACCATTATATTCAGTAGTGAACAGAACCCACTAAAAAATGTACTGTGACATTTCTTGTTGAGAACTAGGTAGGAAGCTATAATGCCACCCTGAAGGTCACATACCACACGTGCAGCCACAGTTTGCATGAAAAAAGAATAATTCATGAAACCAAGTTCATTCAAAAATAACCATGAATAGGAAAAGTCACATCTGATTCATTGCAAGAGCTTTTATATGTGTGTGTGCAAAATCATTTTAAAAGTACAACTAAAAAGGAAATCTATTTATTTCTTTTCCCTACTTAACTAAGCATTTAGTCTATAATCAGCTGGTTAGCATGCAGTATTATTAAGGCACTATTTTTACAGTACCCATTTTTACGGGTTTTGAATGTTACACGAACAGTGGTTTTTCAAAAAATGCATGAATTGGTTATTCTCTTTTATGCTTCCTATATTAAGTCAAACCAAAGCTCTGGATCTTGGCATAATAGTAATGCAAGTGGAAACAAAAACATTTCAATCTTCCAAATGTCTTTTAGTTTTACTCCATTCATCCTATCACATTAAAATCTCATTTATCAAAAATAGATTTTAGAGAACCCTACATTTAAGACAATTTCAAAGTTTGTTTCAAATTGCAAAAAGAAAAACAGGAAAAAACCTTTAGCTTAATGTTAGAAAAACACATAAAAATAAATTATTTAATCATAAGCATAAAAATAGTTTAAAAAAAATCTCTTATTACTGCATAAGGTCACAGATACCAAACATACCACCACTCAAAAAAAAGACAAGGTTATTTTAAAGTTCTACACAGATGGTTATTGATATGTCATTTTAGAATCTTTCACTTTAAGGTAATTTTACCATTAATAAAACTTTAATGTCAATAAAAGAAAATCAAACAATACAACAGAAAAATTATCAAAAGGGATGAGCAGACAATTCACACATTAATAAAAAGTCAAGGTTAAATGTGAAGTTGTTCAACCTCACTCATTAGGAAAAGATGAATTAAAACTGGAAACCATTTTTTTTAATCCATGATTTTGGATATCTCAAAAAAATTGATAATAACCATTCAAAAAGAGTGTGGAGAGAACTTAGTCTAGCATGTAAGGAGCTTGGGAGTCACTACTCCACCCTAACAAGTAAAAAAGTAAACAAACTGATACATCAACAAGTACTTAGATCTATTGGAGAAGTGAGGTCACAAGCTAAACAACTGACCCCAAACTTGGACAGTCAGAAACAGAGAATGACAACTTACCAGAGCAGAAGCCCCCACAGGAACTAGCCAGGGTAGGAAAACCAGAACTGTAATAGAAGAACTGTGGAGTCTCAGTGTGGGCAAGTGATGAGTTAAAAACCAGGAGTGGAGGGTGGGGAGAAGGGGGTCACCCTTTGGTGGGTTTTATCTCCTGGAGTGCTATCAGGTTCTCACAGTGAAGGTTGGAGAAAAATTCCCTCATGCTTCCAGCAGTGGGGGAGGAAAAGGAACCAATTTTAAATAAAACAGAACATTCAGTTCTTGTTAACAAGGCCTGCCCTCAAGACAAACTATTTTACCAGAGCCTAACCTGCTGGGGTTTTAACAGAGCCTAACCTTGGGAAACCCACAACTCCAGCCAGCTCTAACCTTCTACACAGCAGGGAGAAGGAGGGGTGAAAAACCAAGAGGCACTTGTGAAATTCCCAGCCCAGAGGCACAGGCTCACTAAAAGACTGAGACCTAATCCAGGACTACATAACACTTCCCCTCCCCAACACCTCAACACACCACTAAAGGCCTATTTACTGTAGTTCCTTTTACGCAGTACATCATGTCCAGCTATCAAGAAAAAATGACAAGGCACACTAAAAGGCAAAAAACACAGTTTGAAGAGGCAGAGTAAGCATCAGAGCCAGATTCAGATATAACAGGGTGGAATTATTAGATAGGGAATTTAAATAACTATGATTAATATACTAAGTGCTCTAATAAAAAAATTAGACAGCATAAGAACAGGTAGATAATGTAAACAGAGAGAAGGAAATTCTAAAAAAGAATTTAAAAAAGTTAGACATCAAAAACACTGTAACAGAAATGAAAAATGCCTTTGATGGGCTCAGTAGTACAATGAACACGGCTTAGGAAAGAATCTCTGAGCTTGAGGATATCTCAATAGGAATATCTGAAACTGAAAAAGCAAAGAAAAAAAAAGACTAGAAAAAGAACAGAATATCCAAGGACTGTGGCAGAACTACAAAAGGTATAACATAAGTATAATGGGAATACCAAAAGAAGAAGAGATAAAGTAACAAAGAAAATATTTGAAGTAAGGACTAAGAATTTTTCTAAATTAATGTCAGACATCAAACCACAGATCGAGGAAGCCTGGAGAACACAAGGCAAGATAAATGCCCAAAACTCTATACCCAGGCAAACTATATTGAAAGTGTAGAAAGTCAAAGATAAAGTCTTAAAAAGCTTTTTCCCTTGAGGGGAAAGAAGCACCTTACCCAAAAAGGAGCAAAGATAAGGATTATATCTGACTTTTCAGAAGTCATGGAACCAAGAAAAGAAGGGAGGGAAGCTTAAAGTGTCAAGACAAAAAAAAAAAAAAAAAAACCCACCAAATGTGAGTTCTGCACCCTGCAAAATTACCTTTCAAAAGTGAAGGAGAACTAAAGACTTCCCTAGAATCAGATATCAAGGGGTTTGCTGTCAGTAGGCCTGCCTTACCAAAAATGTTAAAAGGTATTCTTCAGAGAGAAAGAAATTGATAAAAGCCAGAAATGCAGATCTACATGAAGAAAGGAAGAGCATGAGAGAAGGAATAAAGTGAAGGTAAATAAACTTTAATTTTTCTTATCTTTAACTGATCTAACAGATAATTTATTCAGAATAATAGCAACAATGTATCCCATTTTGTGTGTGTACACACACACACACATATGCTTATATATGCCTGAAATGAATGACAGCAATGATATAAGGAATAAGAGGGAATAATTAGGAATATTCTAAGGTACTTGTACTACCTATGAAGTGGTATGGTATTATTTGAAAGTGGATAGATTAGTTGTAAATATATATTGCAAATTCTAGGGCAACTATAAAAAATTTTTTTAAAGAAGGATAACTGATATGCTACAAGAGGAAAGAAAATGGCATCATATAAAATGCTCAGAGTATAGAAAAGTAGGCATTCACACATGGTAAAATGATACAGACAAAAATTATAGACAACTTGAACCTCTCTCAGTAAGAGAATAAATAAATTATGGAACTACAGAATACTCAGCTACAAATCTATACATACTGATATACCAACAGCATTAAGATATGTTAAGTGAAAAGTATGTTTTCATATATACTAAAAATCTCTTCTACATATCTGATTAAAACAATGAGAGAAACAGAGAGAGATATACAAACAGAATGAGACTATAAAGACACATACCACATCAGTAGTAGCAGTTCTTTCTGGCAAAAGAATTGGGACTTACGGTAAATGGAAAGGGGATAGCTGTCTTGATTATTATATAAAATTTTTCCATGTATACATTGCAGTGAGAACATCTAAATATATTACTTTGCAAATCTTTTTTAAAAGAAAAACAAGGAAACAAAAAGGAAGACTATCATGTCTTTCTATAAAACCAAGAAAAGTGGTTGCTAGCTTACCTCAGTTCAAAGCCAGAAAGGATTTCAACCAAATCATTTCAAAATAGGAACTTGAGATCCACCATTTATGGTTTTAATTTACAGTTTCAATTAAGGACTAATTTGATTTACAACTTTTTTTCACACAAATAGTTTAGATTGGCCTGTGAACAAATCATGGATCAGATAGAAATTTGCAGCTAGAAGAGACTTTAGAGATCATCTTTATCTGCCTCCTCATTGTACACATGAGGAAAGTGAGAACAGATTTATCCTAAAATAAATAACTAATTTCATCAATATTAAAAGGAAAAAAGAGCCCAACTCCCTCACTCTCTGTCCAGACTTCTTGGAAAATTCAAGCTATTTCAGTCTGACTACTTTGTAAATATCATTTGTGGTTCCTGAAAATTCCCAAATAATTCGGCAATTTTTCATTTTCCAGTCCCATTTCTAAATCACCTGATGAAGAAGAACTTCACATTAACAGGTGGAATCTAGCAGAGAATTTATGGAACTTAGCCTGGTGCAGGAATTTAGGAACTGCCTAACATTCTTGTGTGTGTGTATATTTTTTTTAAGGACAACAAAACAGCTCAAGTCACTTGCTACATCCAGTGTATCAGACACAGAATTGAGAGCAGAAGCCAGCTGTCCTACCTCCCAGCACATTGTTTTTCTTATTTCACATTCATTTTACTTAAAAAAAAAAAAGGCAATGTGATCTTACAAAATGGATACATACTGGCCTGTTAGGTGACATTGGGCAAGTCACTAAACTCTTGTAAGGTTAAGTTTTTCCAAGTTTTAAATGAGCAGGGTAAGTCAGGTGAGCTCTCAAGTTTCTTACTCCTTTCTACAAGTCTGTAATCTTTAAGATGGGGTTCAACACACATTAGGTCACAGGATCCAGTGTCAAAATGAAACACTATAGTCCAACTCTCTGAATAGTATCAAAGAACTACATAAAAGGAAACCACAGTCAAGAAAAGATAAAGAAGAGAAGTTCAGGAACTCCTTAGCATGGACTCAAATCTGGAGAGCTAGCAAATCTGTGGTTTTAGATTTAGTAAGGTTTTTCACATCATTCTCAACAAGCAAAAAGTTACCACGTGCTATAATTACACACCCAGCACAGGGCTCCCAGGGATTTAGTTTCCCTGAACATCTAGTTTTCACCTCTTACTATTCCTTCCCACTAATGTTCTGAGAATGCATCCAGTACGGCTAGACAACTAATAGCAAATTATATAAATTACATATGCTACCAAGGCCAAGAATTTGGTTTCCTTTAAAATAGCATTCAACAACTGTTAAGTGTTAAAACAGAAGAACAGTAAGACCTAAGTATGATTCTGATATATTTGAAGATGTAACACGAATGCAATCAACCTTTTTCTAAAAAATCACTAGTGTCCGACTTCAAACTCCTATTCCTAACTCATTCCTCAGCTCACATTTTGTTATCAAACAATTCTTGCTAGCATGCGTATAGTTAATACCATTATTTATGTTTTTATAACCTCAGTTCAAATAATGGTAAGAAAGCTCCTATATAAAATCTCTTCACGTTGAAATTTTTCCTACAGTTACTCACTTTGTTCTTCCTTCAGATAAATAAATCCAATTCTTTCCTGCCTATAATCTTTTTCTTTCCCTTTCTGCCCTAAAAACCTTTTCTAACAGGTCATGATACTTTAATATTGAAGGCCTGGGCAATAATGAAAATCAGTTTTGTCTCCATCCCTGAAACCCTCCATTTATCACATCAGATGCATGTTTATCTAGTTGATAAGTTTTATCCTTTGAACTTCTAAGTGGACTATCATAAATTTTAAGCAGAGATAGCTTTGGGATGAAATAGGTTTTAAGTAAAGCCTAAATTTTGGCACCACAAATAGTTTAAAGCAATCCTTGCTTAGCTAGGTCCCCACAAGTTACCTTAAAGGTAGGGTGGTGTTGGGGTGCTCCTGGAACCCTGGACATTCGTGAGAAAACCAAAATAATTGATGGCTGGTATGGGTTTCTGTCCACTGGTGAGGGAGGGGGAAAAAGAGGAGACAAATAAAAAAAGCCCTAGCTTGATCTGTGGGAGGGCCATGCACAGATGAGGTCTAAAGAAGCTGAAAGCCAAGTAGGGAAGTTTCCCGTTCCCACGTCACTCTAAGCCAGTAAGATGTTTCAGAGTAAAGTAGAAAAAGTAGCCTGATATGCAAGGGTCATGAGGACTTGACAATCCCACTGATTATTCCAGAGTTTTCAGACCATCTGACTCCACTATTACTAGCATCTGCTGACCATGGACGTCTGGGCACTGAGGAAGCCAGAGGGTGCAAGACCGTGGACACCACACTGAATTCAACAGCACAGATAGGTAGAGGGCAAGTCCCACCTCAGCATAAGTCAAAGTGGAAAGGCGGGGACCATGAACCAGATGGTCCCTCCCACAATGGCACACAAGCTCCCTGGACTCCAGGTGCCACCCAGCAGAGAGGGAAGGGTGGCAAACAAATAGAAAGACACATGGAAAGAGACTAGGCTCACATGGAGGGAAGCAGCAGAATGAAGGCAAGGAGCCAGGCATTAGACTGAGTTGGAGAGCACAGACAGTTACAGATGGCACCCTTCCTGCAATGGCCAGGGTGGGCTGGGAAGCATAGCAATGTGGAAGTGAGGACATCAGGTAAAGTCTGCCCCCGCACGGGCCCAGAACTCGGTGCCTCCGACTTCCAGCCTGAGCCTGGGCCTGGAGATGGGCCCCCGGAGGCTGCACACAGTCACCTGTCAGGACTCCCTTGGCAAGTTCCCCACAGCCTGCATGTAGCCCCTGTGGTCCAAAAGGTCAGACATCAAGTAGTCAATCCCTCTGCAAGCCCCGTGACCAGTGTGCTCTGGATACCTCTGTCCCCACTGGTACCAGACTCCTACCGCACACCCAGCCACTGGGTGATTATCTGCTCCCTGTCTGCACTCTGGATGGTGGCCTATTGTTCATCCAGCAACTCCAGATCAGTCCCAGCCTGGCCAGATCGGCGAACATCTCTGCAACCTGGTGGCCAAACCACACCTTCTCCAGCAAGGTCTGAGACCCTTCCAAGTCTGTCCTTCCTTGGACACTCTCTCGCAGCGATGAAGAACCATATACAGTTTCCTTAGTTACTTTTTCATCATAGTTAACACTTCTTTATATTAAACTTCCCCTGATTAACCTAATCTATAGTTTCTATCTCCTGATTGGACCCAAAGGACTATGTTTCTAGTCTCAAAATCTAAGTCTATCAATATTTCCCCTTTCTCCACTTCCTCTCCACTCCCTGGACCATTCCCAACCTCTAATGTCTCTTCTCAATACACATGGTCTTGGAAATCCTTAGATCTACTCTATAAACCCCCCTCAAAACACAATTGCATTTGCAAACTTAGGAATATATGGGGTTCTCTCCTTTCTAGTACACTGAACTCCTGCACTGAGATTTTAAGGCACCCTGGCCTCAGTGGACCCCACCAGCTCCACTGCACATTGGGAACATTCCCTCCAGGTAGGAGTCATGCAGGCGTCTAGCCACCACCACGTCTAATCCCATGGTCACGTCTGTGTTCATGCTCCTCTCTGCTCATTCTTTTCCACTTTTCCCAGAGGCAGTTCTAGGAGCCCCTCACCCAGGAGTCCTTTTGGGGTGATTTTTTCCTACAGTTTTGCCTGTGTTATCTTCACCACATAATTAGCACCTTATGATATCCTATCTTAATTGAATACATGGGGATACCCCAGATTAACCTGTGATACTCTTTCTCTAACTTAGGTGTTCAAGGCTCACTACGCTGACTTATTTTTAGCTATGCTTTGCATTTCTTATGCACCAGTCTTTGCATAGTGGTAAGCTCAATGTTACATGACGGCAAAACCAGACTTGAGTCAAAAAGCTTTAACTCAAAGTAACAGTTATGTATAGGACCACTGCTAGGCTATACAAAACCTTTCTACAGATTAGAAAAAGGCACCCCCTCCTCCAAACAGATGTAGCTTCACATCTGGTTATGTGGCTTGTCAAATGAAGCCCAGGCAGGATTTCAACTCAATCCTATACAACTGTACATGGCAGAACTGGACTCATTAATAGAACACTGACTTACAAAAAAAAAAAGTCAAGAGACTGGATTAAAGATGGCGGTGTGAGAGCTGAGACAGAGGCTTCCTCCTAAAACCTCATATAATATGAGAATAAAGCTACTACAACTACTCTTGAAAGACCAACGGGAAAGAGGATGGCAACAAACTGCATACACCTGGAGACAAGAGCAGTCCTCACAGAAAAGGGTAACGTATTAAAGCTGTGGTCCAGTGGGATCCAAGCCCTTCCCCCACCCCACCTCAGCAGCAGGAGGAACAGGAACTGAGCAGGGAGGGAGGGGAGATGTGGGACTGCTGAATACCTAACTCTGGAGATCTGCTCTGGGAGCACAAACCTACATTTCATGGTGCTTGCATGATACTCTTGTAATTAGGGGGTTGGAAAGCTAAGACAGGCAGAATTCCTGGAGAGACTAAGATTCCAGCTGCTTGTGAAAGCAGGGATCCTTACCCAGCTGCTCTGGGACAAAAGAAAGGCAGGTAGTCTGAGAGACTTTCTAACAAAGAAGCCCTTAGCAAGAGGGCTGCTAAAGGGGCAAGGATTGCACAGAGCTTACTGCTCAGGAGAAAGGACAGGCAGACAAAATTGCCTGGGTGCACTCTGCCCAGCAGGTTGGGAGCTTTCACGATCTTCAGGTGCTCCAGCTCCCTGGCTGCCTACACAGCTCCAACAACCCCTTCTGTGACAGGCAGACTAGTGCGTCTTTCTTCTGGCCAGCCCCACCGGGCTTGCAAACCAGGAAATCCTTCCCTGGTGTTAGGCCAGCCAGAGGGAAGATCTGTCTACAGCAACTAAAAACACAAAGCACAGAGGCTTATACCTGCGTGCTCAGCCCACTGGTTCAGGCAGTGGAGACAGGCATAGCAGCCAGGAACCAGGAAACAGCCCTTTCCTCCCTGGAGGCACCAATACCACTCCCCTACAATCCCCGCATTGCTTCAGGGGCTGAGCAGCTCCAGAGAGTAGAGCTTCTGGGCACTAGAGGGCGCCATACACAAATATTAAATGCCAAAGGAACCTGGTCCAGAGTAAAATTATGAATACAACTCCTGAGAAAGATTTAAATGATATGGACCTTATGACTCTCCCTGAAAGGGAGTTCAAAATAAAAATCATTAACATGCTCATGGAGGTATGGAAAGATATTCAGGAACTCATGAATGAATTCCGGTCAGACATCCAACAATTGAAGAACACAATGGACGGTATTAAAAGCAGACTGGATATGCTGGAGGAGAAAATAAATGAAATAGAAACTAGAGAAGAGGAATACAAAGAAGCTGAGGTGGAGGACTTCCGGGAAGATGGCAGCGAGAGCAGGGTGGCAGAAATCTCCCCCAACACTATATTTATTTACGAAAACACAGCAAATACATCTATTCCTAAAAGAGAGACCAGAATACACAGGAAGGCGCATGGCGTGCAGCTACACCTGAGAGGACTCGGCACCCCAAGAGGCGGTCTTAAAGAGCCCAGCTGACATACGTGGCAACTACCAGTGACCAATTCTATAGCCATGAAAAGACAGAGGAATATGGTTCAGACCAAAATCAACCAGATAACACCAGAGAGGGACGTGAAGGGATGGAAATGCACAGTCTTCCTGAAAAAGAATTCAGAATAAAAGTCATAACCATGCTGATGGACCTACAGAGAAATGTTCAAGAGCTGAGGGAGGAAGTGAGGAAAGTGAGGAAAGATAATGCAGAAAACAGACAAGCGATCGACGGGTTTAACAGCGGACTGGATGAGATGCAAGAGACTGTTAATGGAATAGAAATCAGAGAACAGGAATACAGAGCAGCTGAGGCAGAGAGAGATAAAAAGATTTCTAGGAATGAAAGAATATTAAGAGAACTGTGCGACCAATCCAAACGGAACAATATTTGCATTATAGGAGTACCAGAGGAAGAAGAGAGAGAAAAAGGGATAGAAAGTGTCTTTGAAGAAATAATTGCTGAAAACTTTCCCTCGCTGGGGAAGGAAGTAGTCTTGCAGTCCACCAAAGCCCACAGATCTCCCAACACAAGGGACCCAAGGAAGACAACACCAAGACACATATTAATTAAGATGGCAAAGATCAAAGATAAAGACAGGGTATTAAAGGCAGCTAGAGACAGAAAAAAGATCACCTACAAAGGAAAACCCATCAGACTATCATCAGACTTCTCAACAGAAACCTTACAGACCAGAAGAGAATGGCATGATATATTTAATGTTATGAAACAGAAGGGCCTCGAACCAAGAATATTGTATCCAGCATGATTATCATTTAAATATGATGGAGGGATTAAACAATTTCCAGACAAATGAAAGTTGAGAGAGTTTGCCTCTCATAAACCACAACTACAGGATATCCTAAATGGACTGCTCTAGATGGAAGCACACCTAAGGCTAAAAAGATGTCACCAAAGAAAATAAAATCACAGCAAAGAAAGCAGACCATCCAAATACTAACTAAAGGCAAAGAATAAAACACCTAGTATAGAAAGAATAGAGGAGGAGGAATAAGAAGGGAGAGAAATAAAGAAACATCAGACAGTGTTTACAATTACTTAACAAGAAAGTTAAGTTAGATTGTTAGATAGTAAAGGAGCAACCCTTGAACCCTTGGTAACCACGAATCTAAAGCCAGCAATGGCAATAACCACATATCTACCAATAATCACCCTAAATGTAAATGGACTGAATGCACCAATCAAAAGACACAGAGTAACAGAATGGATAAAAAAGCAAGGCCCATCTATATGCTGCCTACAAGAAACTCACCTCAAACCCAAAGATATACACAGACGAAAAGTGAAGGGATGGAAAAAGATATTTCATGCAAACAACAAGGAGAAAAAAGCAGGTGTTGCAGTACTTGTATCAGACAAAATAGACTTCAAAACGAAGAAAGTAGCAGGAGATAAAGAAGGACATTACATAATGATAAAGGGATCAGTCCAACATGAAGATACAACCATTATAAATATATATGCACCCAACACAGGAGCGCCAGCATATATGAAACAAACACTAACAGAATTAAAGGAGGAAATAGACAGCAATGCATTCATCTTAAGAGACTTCAACACACCACTCACTAGAGAGGACAGATCAACCAGACAGAAAATAAGTAAAGACAAAGAGGCACTGAACAACACACTAGAACAGATGGATCTAACAGACATCTATAGAACTCTACACCCAAAAGCAACAGGATACACATTCTTCTCAAGCGCACATGGAACATTTTTCAGAATAGACCACATACTAGGCCACAAAAAGAACCTCAGTAATTTCAAAAATATTGAAATCCTACAAACCAACTTCTCAGATCACCAAGGTATAAAACCAGAAATAAATTTTAGAAAGAAATCAAAAAGGCTCACAAATACATGGAGACTTAACAACACTCTCCTAATTAATCAATGGGTTAACGACCAAATCAAAACAGAAATCAAAGAATATATGGAGCCTAATGACAACAACAACACAAAGCCACAACTTCTGTGGAACGCAGCAAAGGCAGTTCTAAGAGGAAAGGATATTGCAATCCAGGCCTATTTAAAGAAGGAAGAACATTCCCAAATGAATAGTGTAAAGACACAATTACTAAAATTGGAAAAAGAAGAACAAATGAGGCCCAAAGCCACCAGAAGGAGGGACATAATAAAGACTAGAGAAGAAATAAATAAAATTGAGAAGAATAAAACAATAGAAAAAATCAATGACTCCAAGAGCTGGTTCTTTGAAAAAATAAACAAAATAGATAAACCCCTAGCCAGACTCATTAAGAGAAAAAGAGAATCTACACACATAAACACAATCAGAAATGAGAAAGGAAAAATCACGACGGACCCCACAGAAATACAAAGAATCATAAGAGAATATTATGAGAATCTATATACTAACAAGCTGAAAAACATAGAAGAAATGGACAACTTCTTAGAAAAATACAACCTTCCAAGACTGACCAAGCAAGAAACAGAAAAACTAAACAGACCAATCACATCACCAGCAACGAAACTGAATTGGTAATCAAAAAACTACCCAAGAACAAAACCCCCGGGCCTGATGGATTCAACTCTGAATTCTACCAGACATATAGAGAAGAAATAACACCCATTCTCCTTAAAGTTTTCCAAAAAATAGAAGAGGAGGGAATACTTCCAAACTCATTCTATGAAGCCAGCATCACTCTAATACCAAAACCGGCCAAAGACCTCATCAAAAAAGAAAATTACAGACCAATATCCCTGATGAATGTAGACCCAAAAATACTCAACAAAATATCAGCAAACCAAATTCAAAAATACATCAAGAGGATCATACACCATGATCAAGTGGGATTCATCCCAGGGATGCAAGGATGGTACAACATTTGAAAATCCTTCAACATCATCCACCACATCAACAAAAAGAAGAACAAAAACCACATGATCATCTCCATAGATGCTGAGAAAGCATTTGACAAAATTCAGCATCCATTCATGATTAAAACTCTCAACAAAATGGGTATAGACGGCAAGTACCTCAACATCATAAAGGCCACATATGACAAACCCACAGCTAACATCATACTTAACGGCAAGACACTGAAAGCTTTTCATCTAAGATCGGGAACAAGACAGGGATGCCCACTCTCTCCACTGTTATTCAACATAGTACTGAATGTCCTAGCCACAGCAATCAGACAAAACAAAGACATACAAGGCATCCAGATTGGTAAAGAAGTCAAACTGTCACTATTTGCAGATGACATGATAATGTACATAAAAAACCCTAAAGACTCCATTCCAAAACTACTAGAACTAATATCTGAATTCAGCAAAGTTGCAGGATACAAAATTAACACACAGAAATCTGTTGCTTTCCTATACACTAATGATGAACTAACAGAAAGAGAAATCAGAAAAACAATTCCATTCACAATTGCATCAAAAAGAATAAAATACCTAGGTATAAACTTAATGAAGGAAGTGAAAGACCTGTACTCTCAAAACTACAAGACACTCCTAAGAGAAATTAAAGAGGACACTAACAAATGGAAATGCATCCCATGCTCTTGGCTAGGAAGAATCAATATTGTCAAAATGGCTATACTACCTAAAGCAATCTACAGATTCAATGCAGTCCCTATCAAACTACCAACAGCTTTCTTCAATGAACTGGAACAAATAATTCTAAAATTCATATGGAACCACAAAAGACCCCGAATAGCCAAAGCAATCCTGAGGAGGAGGAATAAAACAAGGGGAATTACGCTCCCTGACTTCAAGCTCTACTACAAAGCCACAGTAATCAAGACAATTTGGTATTGGCATAAAAACAGACCCACAGACCAGTGGAACAGAATAGAAAATCCAAACATTAACCCAAACATATACAGTCAATTAATATTTGATAAAGAGCCTTGGATATACAATAGGGAGATGACAGCCTCTTCAGCAGCTGGTGTTGGAAAAACTGGACAGCTACATGTAAGAGCATGAAACTGGACTACTGCCTAGCCCCATACACAAAAGTAAACTCAAGGTGGATCAAAGACCTGAATGTAAGTCATGAAACCATAAAACTCTTAGAAAAAAACATAGGCAAAAATCTCTTGGACATAAACATGAGCAACTTCTTCATGAACATATCTCCCTGGGGAAGGGAAACAAAAGCAACAATGAACAAGTGGGACTATATCAAGCTGAAAAGCTTTTGTACAGCAAAGGACACCATCAGTAGAACAAAAAGACATCCTACAGTATGGGAGAATATATACATAAAAAAGTATCTGACAAAGGGTTGACATCCAAAACATATAAAGAACTCATGCACTTTAAAAAACAAAAAGCAAATAATCCAATTAAGAAATGGGCAGAGGACATGAATAGACACTTCTCTAAAGAAGAAATTCAGATGGACAACAGGCACATGAAAAGATGCTCCACATCGCTAATCATCAGAGAAACGCAGATTAAAACCACAATGAGATATCACCTCACACCAGTGGATGTGGATGGCCAACATCCAAAACACAAACAACAACAAATGTTGGCGAGGATGTGGAGAAAAGGGAACCCTCCTATACTGCTGGTGGGACTGCAAATTAGTTCAACCATTGTGGAAAGCAGTATGGAGGTTCCTCAAAAAACTCAAAATAGAAATACCATTTGACCCAGGAATTCCACTCCTAGGAATTTACCTTAAGAATGCAGCAGCCCAATTTGAAAAAGACAGATGCATCCCCATCTTTATTGCAGCACTATTTGCAATAGCCAAGAAATGGAAGCAACCTAAGTATCCATCAGTAGATGAATGGATAAAGAAGATGTGGTACATATGCACAATGGAATATTATTCAGCCATAAGAAGAAAACAAATCCTACCATTTGCAACAACATGGATGGAGCTAGAGGGTATCATGCTCAGTGAAATAAGTCAAGCCGAAAAAGACAAGTATCAAATGATTTCACTCATATGTGGAGTATAAGAACAAAGAAAAAATACTGAAGGAACAAAACAGCAGCAGACTCACAGAACCTAAGAATGGACTAATAGTTACCAAAGGGAAAGGGACTGGGGAAAATGGGTGGGAAGGGAGGGATAAGAGGCAAAAAGGGGCATTACGATTAGCAGATGTAATGTTGGGGGGGCACGGGGAGGGCAGTACAACTCAGAGAAGACAAGTAGTGATTCTATAGCATCTCACTACGCTGATGGACAGTGACTGTAATGGGGTTGGTGGGGGGGACCTGATGAAGGGAGTGTTCAATAACCATAATATTGCACATGTAATTGTAGATTAATGATAATAAAATAAATTATATTAAAAAAAAAACAAAGCAGCTGAGGCACTGAGAGAAAAAAGGATCTCTAAGAATGAAAGAATATTGAGAGGACTGTGTGACCAATCCAAACGTAAGAATATTCTCATTATACAGGTACCAGAAGAAGAAGAGAGAGAAAAAGGGATAGAAAGTGTCTTTGAGGAGGTGATTGCTGAAAACTTCCCCAACTGGGGAAGAGATAGTCTCTCAGGCCAGGGAGGTGCGCAGACCTCCCAACACAAGGGACCCAAAGAAGACAACACCAAGACATATACTAATTAAAATGGCAAAGATCAAGGATAAGGACAGACTATTAAAAGCAGCCAGAGAGAGAAATAAGATCACATACAAAAGAAAACCCATCAGGCTATCATCAGACTTCTCAGCAGAAACCTTACAGGCCAGAAGGGAATGGCATGATGTATTTAATGCAATGAAGCAGAAAGGCCTTGAACCAAGATTACTTTATCTGGCCAGATTATCATTTAAATTTGAAGGAGAGATTAAACAATTCCCAGATAAGCAAAAGCTGAGAGAATTTGCCTCCCACAAACCATCTCTACAGTGTATTTTGGAGGGACTGCTATAGATGGAAATGTTCCTATGGTTTAATAGCTGTCACCAGAGGTAATAAAACCACAGTAAAGAAAATAGAACAGCTAATTACTAAGCAAATGCAAAATTAAATTAACTATCCCCAAAGTCAATCAAGGGATAGACAAACAGTACAGAATATTATACCTAATATATAAAGAATGGAGTAGAAAGAAAAAGGAGGAAACAAACAAACAAACAAAAAAAGAACCTTTAGATTGTGTTTGTAATAGCATATTAAATTAGTTGTTAGACTTTTAGATAGTAGGGAAGTTAACCTTGAACCTTTGGTAACCACGAATCTGAAGCCTACAATGCCAGTAAGTACATATCTATCAATAATCACCCTAAATGTAAACGGACTGAATGCACCAGTCAAAAGACATAGGGTCACTGAATGGATAAAAAAACAAGACCCATCTATATGCTCCCTTCAAGAGACTCACTTTAAACCCAAAGAAATACACAGACTAAAAGTGAAGGGATGGAAAAAGATATTTCATGCAAACAACAAAGAGAAAAAAGCAGGTGTTGCAGTACTTGTATCAGACAAAATAGACTTCAAAATGAAGAAAGTAACAAGAGGTAAAGAAGGACATTACATAATGATAAAGAGGTCAGTCCAACAAGAAGATACAACCATTATAAATATATATGCACCCAACACAGGAGCGCCAGCGTATGTGAAATAAAAAAAGAGTCAAACTCTCATAGAACCCAAGAACGGACTAATAGTTACTAAAGGGAAAGGGATTGGGGATGATGGGTGGGAAGGGAGGGACAAGGGGGAAAAAGGGGCATTACAATTAGCAGATGTAATGTTGGGGGGCACGGGGAGGGCTGTACAGCTCAGGGAAGACAAGTAGTGATTCTACAGCATCTCACTATGCTGACAGATAGTGACTGTAATGGGGTTGGTGGGGGGGACCTGATGAAGGGGGTAGTTTAATAACCATAATATTGCACATGTAATTGTAGATTAATGATACCAAAAAAAATTATTTTAAAAAAAGGGTCAAACTGTATGACAAAAAACTTTTAAAGAATATTGTCCCTTGAATTTTGTTTTAGCAAGATTTTATTCTACTGTATATCACTCTAATCCTAGACAATATCTCACAGCTTGGGCATTAGAATAGTTATATAGCAAATTTCACACTGTATTTTGATAGAATTTCTTTTTGCAACCAAAATTAATTGTGAGTCTAACTGTATTCTAGGCCCTGGAGGTAGGTCCAGTGAAACAAATGTGGTACTCAACTCATGGAGCTCCAGCTCAATGAATCTGTGTTTAGAATACAACTTTCTCACTGTTATACTTACTGATAAACTTGTTTTGCATAGTCTCCAACAGAGCTTGATGAGCATCTTCAGCTTGTAAAGCATGTGAACATTCTCTAGCCAGTATGGTACGTACAAGGTGCTCCCCACATCCTAGAAATCCAAGGAAACCAAGAAGAGTTGAGGAAAAACAGTACTAAACATCCTTCTTGTCATATTTGAATTAAAACCTCCTTATGCGCTTCTTATGAAGAAGTGTTGGAGAATAATTCAGTAATGGATGAAATGACTTCTATGAGCAATATATTAATTTTAGTAATGAGATTCAACAGAAACTAAAGAAACATGTAACTGTTTAATCTCAAAAGAAAAATAAAAGGAAATCCCCTCCTCGTGGCAATGATTTACATAATTCAGGAATTTAGATTCTCTTCCTAGGGTTCTGCTAGGGTTCTGCCTCATGTAAAAACTCTGCTTTATAATTTATTTCTTTGTTTACATACAACTGGTGTTAATCACCTATTTTCCCCACCAGCACCCCACACACCTGGGAGTATGGGAGAAATCTAGGCAGCCACGGGAAATCTGAATCTCTCTGCACCTACATTTCCCTGAAATGTCCACCACACATCAACAGCTGTAAAGTGGACTTAATAAAAAAGCACCCTTCTCACCTTCTTACAACAACTTACATAGCTTTCAGGGTGAATACTTTCTGCAGTTCTAAAGACAGTGCACTTTGATCCCCTGGAGTGAACCTGGGCCATTCAGACACACTAAGAAAGGGCAGGCATGGTAGTAATGGGAGGCACTGCCTAGATTTCAATTAGCTTTCTACCTGTTAAAGGTAGAAGCTGCCTGAAAAAGTAGAGACAAAGGAAATTTAATTTACAGGCTGATAAGTTCAATTAAAGATTTCTAACGAGTGAGCCTGGCTTTTTCTTAGAAACACAAAATAGAAAAAAACTACTTTGATAAACAATGGGTGGGGTGGGGGGGTGGAGGTTAAGCTTTAAAAAAAAATACTAATGCCATTTGAAATGTTTTTATATAAAAAATCAATTTCACTAAATAAAATGTAAGTGTCCTCTCAGGCAAATGAGAATGATAGATATACAAGAGCTTTACAAGGTATCTTTTATTTAAAATTTTTCCTATTAAAAATGACTCCTTCCCCAACTGCACTTTTGCTTCCCATCTGTTAAAAAAAAAAAGACAGGTCTTTAGACTTCCGGGAAGATGGCGGTGTGAGCAGGGCGGCAGAAATCTCCTCCCAACACTATATTTATCTACGAAAACACAGAAAATACATCTATTCCTAAAAGACAGACGAGAATACACAGGAAAGCGCACAGCGTGCAGCTACACCCGAGAGGACTCGGCACCCCGTGAGGCGGGTAAGATACGGAGCCGCGACCCGGCGGGACCCGAGCCCTCCCCCACCCCAGCGCACCGGCGGGAGGAGAGGATCCAGAGCCGGGAGGGAGTGGAAGTGCACCCCGCGAAGTAGCCAGCCCCGGTGATCTGCGCGGGGAGCGCTGACCCACATTCTGCAGTGCAGCGGAGATTGGAGAGACAGAGGGGCAGGATCTGAGTGGGGAACGCCCAGGGTGCTTGCAGCCCGCTCCCGGGAAGGAAAAAAAAAAGCGCGCGCTTTCTTCAGCGATCTTAAAGAGACAGGAGCCCAGCGGAGGAGCCGGATCGCCACAGCACACTCAGCCCAGCAGGCTGGGAGTCCTGGGGAGTTTCAGACGCCTTAGCTGGCGACTGAGGAAGCGTAGCCATACTTAACACTTCTCACTGAGAT
>JAVSCE010018413.1:0-61531 GCA_032199065.1 Smutsia gigantea
AATGAAACAGCAGCAGACTCACAGAACCCACATATGGACTAACAGTTACCAAAGGGAAAGGGACTGGGGAGGATAGGTGGGAAGGGAGGAATAAGGGGGAAAAGGGGCACTACGATTAGCACAAATATTGTAGGGGGCGCACAGGGAAGGCAGTACAGCACAGAGAAGACAAGTAGTGACTCTATAGCATCTTACTACGCTGTTGGACAGTGACTGTAATGGGGTATGAGTGGGGATTTGCTAATGGGGGGAGTCTAGTAACCACAATGTTGCTCATGTAATTGTGTATTAATGATAACAAAAAAAATGCTCATTCGATAGTTGGAAATAAGGGACTAAAGCTCAAGTTACTCATTAGAACTGGAGCTACCATTTTGGGAAGCAGGGGAATGAATGAGATAGGGAAGAGGATGTGGAGCCTGTGGACTTGTTTTTGTCTTTTTTATTCATTATTGAAAGTGACGTCTTCATAGCTAATCAGAAAGTAGCTGCTTCTCAGTTAAGTTAGTACTACTAAGGCAATATTTTTTAATGAAAATTCCAACATTAAACTGGCAGTCTTTCCTTAAATATTCATTTGCCATGTTGTAAGCAGATTGCTTCCTCAGACTTTTTTTTTAATCTTAAAGTAATATTTTGTTTGGTAATCTTATGCAGTGAGTTAGTAGATGAAAAGAATTGATTAAAAGGAAGATAAATAATGAGGAAAGTTTGAAACAAAAAGAGAAAAATGTTTATTTTTAAAATAAGTTTCCTTGCCAGAGGAAAGCTCCTACATACTAAAAATGTGAAGAGCCAGATGTGAACACTGGGGAAATGATGGATTTTTCATGTAAATTTACAAATTTGGGGTCAGCCTTGGGTGTGACATCTGAGGCAATCACTCCCATGTTCTAAGGGGTGGTTATCTGAAGCGTGTCATCCAGTGGAATACGGCGGATGTAGACTGCTGAGTGGCAGCTTATGATCACAGCTGGGCATCACCACGTACTTTTCCTCTCCCCTCATCTACCACGTGTTGGTGAGGGGCAGCACCTGATTTATTTATTCTGTGACCAAATTCATAGAAGTGGTGTCACTTCTCACATGTGCCAGGGTCTCGCTGGTTATTCTTCTGTTCTGTGTCCACTAATTCAGAATCCTGAGGCCATGAGAAGTGAAGGTGCTTGGTGGTTCCCCCAACCTAGCAGTGGGCCAGGCCTCTTCTTCAAAGTGACCTCTGAAAGATGACCATATCAGAAATCCCATGAGGAGTCTCAAGAGACACAGGCTCCCTCCCGGCATGTCTAGAATTTCCTTTCTGGAGGGGGATTCTCAGCAGACATTTTCAGACTGGAAAATCTTTGTTAAAGACTGATTTTGTGGCATTCGGTTCTGTAATCATCTTTTACAGTCTGATTAAACACACACACACACACACCTTAATTGGTTAAAGAGTTCTTCTAAGTGGTAATTAGAGTTATATGATTTTTTATCTCAGGAATTTGATGTACTTTGCGATCAATTACAGTTAATTAAATTCCTTTCCCATTACTTGGGTTTCGGGTATGAAGTGGCAGGTAGTGTGATCCTTGTTTCACTGGTGGAAAAGCTGAGACTTTGCTCCAGGCCACACAGAAGGTGGCTGTGGGCCGGGCCGCCGTCCAGGCTTCTATCTTTATTGCCCGCTGCATAGTTATTCTGACCCTTCGTCAAGAAACTCAGGGCCCAGGGGGCCTTCAGGCCTTGGTGTTGTATGTTCTTATTTTCTTGCCTTTTTTTATTTTCTTCATTTGAGCAAGAGACTAATTAAACAGGGCGCACTTCTTAACAAAGGAATTCAATGTTCATTTTTGGAAGGCAGTATTAGAGTTGTCTCTTTTGCTAGGCATTTATTTAAAGAGGGGAAGAAGAATGCGATAATGTAGTGTTATTCTTGTTCAAAATAATCTTTCAAAAATGGAAAACAATGGTCACTGCTTATGCACCCAAATAAACCCCAGTAGTTAGAAAGGAAAATTAGTACCACTTTCCTGAGAAACATTCTTTAAGTTAATACACATGGTGTCACACTGTTGTGGGTTAATTAAAAAAAAAAAGTCCCTGTGGCAAAAAGAATAGGACTTTTATACTTAGAAACTTCCTGTTAGAAATCATTAGATATTTTAAATTCCGTCATCTAACAAAATTTCTACCCAGTAGAGTTTGCATTTGTATCTTTTTTAAATATTGTAGTGTGAAAAGTGAACACATTTTAAGTATTTGGATTACTTGAGATGTGCTTAACTTGTATGTTTATACTGCCCACAAAAGAATAATTTGTCTCCTTTTATCTTTATTACAAAGGAGATGGCAGAAGTGAAGAGGAGGCTTCTCATCTTCACAGAGGAAACTACTCCACAAATAAAATAATAACCTTTGCAGTTTCTGAGCTTTAAACTCTCCTTGCCTCTTGGCTATCATAAATAAGGGCAGAGAAAAAAGGAAAGAGATGAGTATGATAACATAGCACCACTGAAACTACCACTAACTAGCATTGTACAACCACATCAAATTAACTACTGAAAAATGACATATTAAAAATCTCAAGGGAAGTCTCTTAAGCTTTAACTCATTCATTCATTCATTTGTAAATGCAGGCTATGCGCTAGCCCAGCTAGTGCACAATTACATAGATACACTGCCCATCTAGTGCTTCATGAGCTTTTTGATTGGAGAGAATTTTGATATCTATGGCAGTTTTATGCAATGATCTTAAAGTGTAATATCTTTTGGGGGAATGTGTTACCTGATACATATGCGCAACACTGTTTTTGTTCCTCAAAGTATGCTTATGTCCCCAAATTTGAGAAGCTAAATAAATTGGAGAAGAGCAGCATTGCCTAGTTCTCAGTTTATATAATGCAGGAGGGAGCTTTACTTTTTGTTTCAAAAACACATACATATGGAGAACGGCTCTGGCTTCGGGAGACCTGCCCCGCGCTCCCTCCCGGCTCGGGTACCTTAATTTAACTAACTCCCCTGGTACTGGACAGTGAACTGTCCCTATCTGAGAAACAACGCTGGGATGAACAGATTGCACTCATAAAAAAAGCATCATAAGAGGACTTCCAGGAAGATGGCGGTGTGAGCAGGGCATCAGAAATCTCCTCCCAACACTATATTTATCTACGAAAACACAACAAATACACCTATTCCTTAAAGAGAGACCAGAATACACAGGAAAGCGCACAGCGTGCAGCTACACGCGAGAGGACTCAGCACCCCAAGAGGCGGTCTTAAAGAGCCCAGCTGACATACGTGGCAACTATCAGTGACCAATTCTACAGCCATGAAAAGACAGAGGAATATGGTTCAGACCAAAATCAACCAGACAACCCCAGAGAGGGAGTCGGAAGGGATGGAAATGCACAGTCTTCCTGAAAAAGAATTCAGAATAAAAGTCATAACTATGCTGATGGACCTACAGAGAAATGTGCAAGAGCTGAGGGAGGAAGTGAGGGAAGTGAGGAAAGACAATGCAGAAATCAGACAAGCGATCGACGGGCGTAACAGCAGAATGGATGAGATGCAAGAGACTGTTAATGGAATAGAAAACAGAGAACAGGAGTACAGAGCAACTGAGGCAGAGAGAGATAAAAGGATTTCTAGGAATGAAAGAATATTAAGAGAACTGTGTGACCAATCCAAACGGAACAATATTCGCATTATAGGAGTACCAGAGGAAGAAGAGAGAGAAAAACGGATAGAAAGTGTCTTTGAAGAAATAATTGCTGAAAACTTTCCCTCGCTGGGGAAGGAAGTAGTCTCGCAGTCCACCAAAGCTCATGGATCTCCCAACACAAGGGACCCAAGGAAGACAACACCAAGACACATAATAATTAAGATGGCAAAGATCAAAGATAAAGACAGGGTATTAAAGGCAGCTAGAGAGAGAAAACAGATCACCTACAAAGGAAAACCCATCAGACTATCATCAGACTTCTCAACAGAAATCTTACAGGCCAGAAGAGAATGGCATGATATATTTAACGTTATGAAACAGAAGGGCCTCGAACCAAGAATATTGTATTCAGCACGATTATCCTTTAAATATGATGGAGGGATTAAACAATTTCCAGACAAACGAAAGTTGAGAGAGTTTGCCTCTCATAAACCACCACTACAGGATATCTTAAATGGACTGCTCTAGATGGAGTCACACCTAAGGCTAAAAAGATGTCACCAGAGAAAATAAAATCATAGCAAAGAAAGCAGACCATCCAAATACTAGCTAAAGGCAAAGAGTAAAACACCTATTATAGAAAGAATGGAGGAGGAGGAATAAGAAGGGAGAGAAAGAAAGAAACATCAGACTGTGTTTACAATAACTTAACAAGAAAGTTAAGTTAGATTGTTAGATAGTAAAGAAGCAACCCTTGAACCCTTGGTAACCACGAATCTAAAGCCAGCAATGGCAATAAGTACATACCTATCAATAACCACCCTAAATGTAAAAGGACTGAATGCACCAATCAAAAGACACAGAGTAACAGAATGGATAAAAAAGCAAGACCCATCTATATGCTGCCTACAAGAAACTCACCTCAAATCCAAAGATATACACAGACTAAAAGTGAAGGGATGGAAAAAGATATTTCATGCAAACAACAAAGAGAAAAAAGCAGGTGTTGCAGTACTTGTATCAGACAAAATAGACTTCAAAACGAAGAAAGTAGCAAAAGATAAAGAAGGACATTACATAATGATAAAGGGGTCAGTCCAACAAGAAGATATAACCATTATAAATATATATGCACCCAACACAGGAGCGCCAGCATAGGTGAGACAAATACTAACAGAATTAAAGGAGGAAATAGACAGCAATGCATTCATCTTAGGAGACTTCAACACACCACTCACTCCAGAGGACAGATCAACCAGACAGAAAATAAGTAAAGACACAGAGGCACTGAACAACACACTAGAACAGATGGACCTAACAGACATCTACAGAACTCTACACCCAAAAGCAACAGGATACACATTCTTCTCAAGTGCACATGGAACATTTTCCAGAATAGACCACATACTAGGCCACAAAAAGAACCTCACTAATTTCAAAAATATTGAAATCCTACCAACCAACTTCTCAGATCACCAAGGTATAAAACTAGAAATAAATTTTAGAAAGAAATCAAAAAGGCTCACAAATACATGGAGACTTAACAACACTCTCCTAATTAATCAATGGGTTAACGACCAAATCAAAACAGAAATCAAAGAATATATGGAGACTAATGACAACAACAACACAAAGCCACAACTTCTGTGGGACGCAGCAAAGGCAGTTCTAAGAGGAAAGTATATTGCAATCCAGGCCTATTTAAAGAAGGAAGAACATTCCCAAATGAATAGTCTAAAGACACAATGACAGAAATTGGAAAAAGAAGAACAAATGAGGCCCAAAGTCACCAGAAGGAGGGACATAATAAAGATTAGAAAAGAAATAAATAAAATTGAGAAGAATAAAACAATAGAAAAAATCAATGAAACCAAGAGCTGGTTCTTTGAAAAAATAAACAAAATAGATAAACCCCTAGCCAGACTCATTAAGAGAAAAAGAGAATCTACACACATAAACACAATCAGAAATGAGAAAGGAAATATCACAACGGACCCCACAGAAATACAAAGAATCATAAGAGAATATTATGAGAATCTATATGCTAACAAGCTGGAAAACATAGAAGAAATGGACAACTTCTTAGAAAAATACAACCTTCCAAGACTGACCAAGCAAGAAACAGAAAAACTAAACAGACCAATCACCAGTGACGAAATCGAATTGGTAATCAAAAAACTACCCAAGAACAAAACCCCCGGGCCTGATGGATTCACCTCTGAATTCTACCAGACATATAGAGAAGAAATAACACCGATTCTCCTTAAAGTTTTCCAAAAAATAGAAGAGGAGGGAATACTTCCAAACTCATTCTATGAAGCCAGCATCACTCTAATACCAAAACCGGGCAAAGACCTCACCAAAAAAGAAAATTACAGACCAATATCCCTGATGAACGTAGATGCAAAAATAGTCAACAAAATATTAGCAAACCGAATTCAAAAATACATCAAGAGGATCATACACCATGATCAAGTGGGATTCATCCCAGGGATGCAAGGATGGTACAACATTCGAAAATCCATCAACATCATCCACCACATCAACAAAAAGAAGAACAAAAACCACATGATCATCTCCATAGATGCTGAAAAAGAATTTGACAAAATTCAGCATCCATTTGTGATTAAAACTCTCAACAAAATGGGTATAGACGGCAAGTACCTCAACATCATAAAGGCTATATATGACAATCCGACAGCTAACATCATACTTAACGGTGAGACGCTGAAAGCTTTTCATCTAAGTACGGGAACAAGACAGGGATGCCCACTCTCTCCACTGTTATTCAACATAGTACTGGAGGTCCTAGCCACAGCAATCAGACAAAACAAAGACATACAAGGCATCCAGATTGGTAAAGAAGAAGTCAAACTGTCACTATTTGCAAATGACATGATACTGTACATAAAAAACCCTAAAGATTCCATTCCACAGCTACTCGAACTAATATCTAAATTCAGCAAAGTTGCAGGATACAAAATTAACACAGAAATCTGTTGCTTTCCTATACACTAACGATGAACTAACAGAAAGAGAAATCAGAAAAACAATTCCATTCACAATTGCATCAAAAAGAATAAAATACCTAGGTATAAACCTAACGAAAGATGCGAAAGACCTATACCCTGAAAACTACAAGAGACTCCTAAGAGAAATTAAAGAGGACACTAACAAATGGAAACGCATCCCATGCTCTTGGCTTGGAAGAATAAATATTGTCAAAATGGCTATACTACCTAAAGCAATCTACAGATTCAATGCAATCCCTATCAAACTACCAACAGCTTTCTTCAATGAACTGGAACAAATAATTCTAAAATTCATATGGAACCACAAAAGACCCCGAATAGCCAAATCAATCCTGAGAAGGAGGAATAAAACAGGGGGAATTACACTCCCTGACTTCAAGCTCTACTACAAAGCCACAGTAATCAAGACAATTTGGTATTGGCACAAAAACAGACCCACAGACCAGTGGAACAGAATAGAAAATCCAAACATTAACCCAAACATATACAGTCAATTAATATTTGATAAAAGTGAGCCTTGGATATACAATGGGGAGATGACAGCCTCTTCAGCAGCTGGTGTTGGAAAAACTGGACAGCTACATGTAAGAGAATGAAACTGGACTACTGTCTAGCCCCATACACAAAGGTAAACTCAAGGTGGATCAAAGACTTGAATGTAAGTCATGAAACCATAAAACTCTTAGAAAAAAACATAGGCAAAAATCTCTTGGACATAAACATGAGCGACTTCTTCATGAACATATCTCCCCGGGCAAGGGAAACAAAAGCAAAAATGAACAAGTGGGACTATATCAAGCTGAAAAGCTTCTGTACAGCAAAGGACACCATCAGTAGAACAAAAAGACATCCTACAGTATGGGAGAATATATTCATAAAAAACATATCTGATAAAGGGTTGACATCCAAAATATATAAAGAACTCATGCACCTTAACAAACAGAAAGCAAATAATCCAATTAAGAAATGGGCAGAGGACATGAATAGACACTTCTCCAAAGAAGAAATTCAGATGGCCAACAGGCACATGAAAAGATGCTCCACATCGCTAATCATCAGAGAAATGCAGATTAAAGCCACAATGAGATATCACCTCACACCAGTGAGGATGGCCAACATCCAAAACACAAACAACAACAAATGTTGGCGAGGATGTGGAGAAAAGGGAACCCTCCTACACTGCTGGTGTGACTGCAAATTAGTTCAACCATTGTGGAAAGCAGTATGGAGGTTCCTCAAAAAACTCAAAATAGAAATACCATTTGACCCAGGAATTCCACTCCTAGGAATTTACCCTAAGAATGCAGCAGCCCAATTTGAAAAGGACAGATGCACCCCTATGTTTATTGCAGCACTATTTACAATAGCCAAGAAATGGAAGCAACCTAAGTGTCCATCAGTAGATGAATGGATAAAGAAGATGTGGTACATATACACAATGGAATATTATTCAGCCATAAGAAGAAAACAAATCCTACCATTTGCAACAACATGGATGGAGCTAGAGGGTATTATGCTCAGTGAAATAAGCCAAGCCGAAAAAGACAAGTATCAAATGATTTCACTCATATGTGGAGTATAAGAACAAAGAAAAAATACTGAAGGAACAAAACAGCAGCAGACTCACAGAACCCAAGAACGGACTAATAGTTACCAAAGGGAAAGGGACTGGGGAAAATGGGCGGGAAGGGAGGGATAAGAGGGAAAAAGGGGCATTACGATTAGCAGATGTAATGTTGGGGGGGCACGGGGAGGGCAGTACAACTCAGAGAAGACAAGTAGTGATTCTATAGCATCTCACTATGCTGATGGACAGTGACTGTAATGGGGTTGGTGGGGGAGACCTGATGAAGGGGTAGTTTAATAACCGTAATATTGCACATGTAATTGTAGATTAATGATAATAAAATAAATTATATTAAAAAAAACACATACATATACACATTCTGTTATGGAAGTGTCCATGTAAATGTCCATTTACCTTTCTAAATGTAAGAGTTAGGAAGTAGAAATTACTCCCTATGAATGATCTTCATTTTACCTGTGGCTATACATCTAATGTGCTCATTACTAGAAACTGCATATTCATAAGAAAAACATGACGCTGATGTCCCTCTTTGGTCCATTGACCTTTATGACTGATGCTGCCTGCAAGGGCTGTGTGGCTCTCTTCCCAGCTCCTGCTCTTTGGGTGGCTGTGGCTGGCTGGTGTGGCTGCCTGTGACATGCAGGACACCGCAGATGCCTATGTTCTTTTCTATTCCCTCCTCTCCTCTCTTCTTTATTTAAAATCTTAAAATCTGCATTAAAATATGCTCATGGTAAAAATTCAAGCCATGCAAAAGAATAAAAGTGAAAACCCCCTTCCAGATGTTTCTGTTTATATCTATACACATATAGTTTTACACATAGAATGAAGTTATACTATTTGTTGTCCTACATTTTGCTTTTTCTGTTTAATGTTATGTCTCATTGATCTTCTGTATCTGCCTTAGTCTTTTTGATTACTTCATAGTATTTTATTATATGTGCATATCAACAATTAATTTAACAGTTCCCTTATTGATCCCAATCTCCCAAATCATTTTTGTTATTACAATAATGCTGCAGCGAATATCTTTACACAGACTTTAGATACATAGGCCATTTCTGCAAGACAGGTTCTTTGCAGTGGCACTGCTTGGGTCAGTTATGCACATTGAAAACTGACAGTTCTAATGGGGAGTTGTTCAATGGATACAAAATTTTTGTTATGAAAGCTTTAAAACTTTTTAAAAAAATATATCAACTGTTTTCTTCATGGCTGGTGAGTTTGTGCCTTAGGAGCTAGGAAGTTTTTTTCTAAAGCCATTCCAAAGAAGCAAAATTATTTTCTCTTTCCTTCTGGTAGTTTAATAGCTCTTAAAGAAATGTTCAGATCCTTAATCCACCTGGATTTCACTTTATGCACAGTGTGAGGTAGGCATCTAATCTTGCTTTTTTTCTATAAGTGGAGAGTCAGTTTTATCAACACAGATTATCGGCTCATCGGCTCATCCTCTCTTTCCTCCAATGATCTGAGATGCTACCTTTATCAAATACCATAGTCTCACATAGAAGAGTTTGTTTCTGGATCCTTCTCCATTAAATTGATTTGTTTGGGTGTTCTTGTGCAAGTTCCATGCTGTTTTAATTACTATAACTTTTGAAATTTTTAATATTTGGCCAGTGAGTTTTATTTTAAAATTCTAAGGTACTTTTTTGATCCTCTTTACAATGAGTTGACAGTCAAGTTAGCAGAGAAAAAAAACCTCAAAAAATGCTCTTGGGATTTTACATGAATTTATAAATTACTTTTGGATAAACAGCACTTTTTAATAATCCTGAGATACCCATTTAGGAACATGGTATGACCATTCATTTTATCTTTTATGTACAGACTAGTAAAACTTAATAGCTTTTTTCCATAGAATTTACAACACAATTATTGTGATATTTACTTATTAGGTATTTTTGTTATTATTTTGCTAATACTGCCATGCGAACATTTTTCAAATGATACATTTTGACTGTTATTCTTGATGTATGTAGAGTTATTCATTTTTGAAAGTTGCCCTTCTATTCAGTCACTTTACTGAGCTGTTTTTATCAATTACCATAATTATCCATTTCATTCTTCTGAATCTTTTTAGGAAGACAGTTACATTTGCTACAAACTCTTCCTCACTGTAATGACTGGGACATTCCAGTGAATTGTCTATTTCTGTAAATGTTGCATAGCTATTTAAAAAGAACATGTGGTGCATCCTTGCATTGTTCTTACCCATGTCTAGTAAAAATTCTTAGCAACCTTATTATACAACAATCTGAGTCTGATTTCTTTCTTCTTCTGAAACAGCATTTTTTCATTTCTCTTCCTAGAGTTCTCTTGCGTCTCATCTGCTGAGTCTCAGGTCTCTGAGTGCTGCCATCAGTATGAAACTGGTTTGCAAACAAACAGAAAGCAAAGCAATAGATTTTACTGCCTTGACTTGTGTGGTCATATGCCACTCCCTTTGAGCACTGCCTTATTACCATTTCTGTTCCTGGGACCTGGAGAGTATCTGGAACCCAATGTCAATGCTGGGTGCCAGGCCCTCTGTCATCATTAATAAACAGTCACTGGCAGGGGTTCACGTTTTCTGCTCTCTGAATGACATGTTTGGAAATCTGAACATGATGAGAACATTGAGAGTCCGCTGGATGGCTATGTGATGGTTGTGGCTATGTGACTCTTGGTGGCAGACAGTGAGGAACAGGAAGAGAGAGGCCTCTGTTCCTAATCATGCCTCTGCCTGCCTGCCTTGCCTCACTTGCTGGTCCTGTGGGGCCATGGCAGTAAACTCCGAATGATAACCCTGGATTTGTGTCACTCAGCACTTTCATCTACTAGCTGTACAGTATCCTTTTCTGAACAACATTACTTGAAACCTTCATGACACGAGTCACCTTGACCTTCTAATCTGAGTTATCCTCTTCTCTGTGGAAGATAACTCTGCAGTAACCTGAGTTGTCTCCATATATCCACACTGGCCCCCTCCAAACAGAGGCCTTTACAGCCATAATAATCTTTTTAAACTGCACTTAAATCATGTTAGTCCTCCCCCTCCCCTCAAAACAACCACTCTTGGCTATTTCCTACCAATCTTGAATAAAGATTAAAATTCTCACCCTCACCTAGTTTCTCAGTTCATCTTGGGCCATTCTGCTGCCCACTCTCTGGGTCTCCGCCACATTGGCCTTCTTTAGGTCTTAAACATGTTGTGCTCCACTCCATGGTAAGGCTTTTTGCACATACTGCTTCCTCTGATATGTGCCTCTCATCACTCTCCACACACCCACTCTGCCCACAGTCAGGAAAGTTTCTACTGTTTGTACATCTCTCAGTCCAGACATACATGCTGCAGGGAACCCTTCCCTATACCCGGGCCTGGTTAAAGTCCCCTTGTATGGGTTTCCATGGCCCCATGCTCCTCTTCCTTATAGCATTTCTCAGACTTAAAATTTGTATTTATTTTGGATGGGCTTAAAAATATTAAAATCTCTCATCTCTGCTAAACTGTGAGCTCCATGAAGGCAAAGACCATGTCTTGCTTTTGTTTACCAGGATCTCTCTAGTGCCTAGCATCAGACTCAGTGACGAGTTATGTGTGCAAATTTGTTGAATGAAAGAATACAGAAATGACTTGAGGCAGCTTGCTCCCTGATGTACTCTTGAATACATTTTTCATCTCCACATAGTAAATGTTTATTTCTTCCTTATCAGCAGTAAGGGGGTCATACTCTGTATACCAGATAGGGTAATACCTTTTTATTTCAAAGATTTTACTTAAAAGAATGAAAAACATTATTTAGAAAAATGTCCTCTATTCACCTTATCTTTCAAAAAGAAAATTTGGAAACAATGAAAGAAAGCAATATTCATTCAACCTTTGCCTGTTTGAAACCCAACTGTGACAACGCATGAACACCTGGCTGTGGCAAGGAATGTGAGCTGCAAAATATCCGAAGGCCGGCAGCCCCGACCCATTTGAGAAGAAGCAGGGGCAGGAAGACAACTATCAGAAGAACCACATTCATTTAAGAAGTAGAAAAGCTTATTGGAAGCATTCTTCAAAACCCTTCAGAAGCTAGGAAAATAGTATTTGACCATATTTTCTCCAGCTCTTAAAAACCTCACAAATGCAAATACGTGATAAAATGTGAAAATAAGTATTGGCAACGAATTATATTCTCAGGGGAGATTTAATTGAAAAAAAATGAGCATATTTGCACTGCTTCTCCTCAGTAAGATGTTTATGGCATCTGGTCAGAGTAGAGCAAACTTCTGAAAACCTTTTGACGTAGCTGGTATTTAAAGAACAGCGATTGGCTAACATTTGTGGCTCTGTGTGTTGGGTATTTTGGCTCCCCACCCTCTGGTATTCATCCTGAAAGATTTATAACCCTTTGGGGAGTGTGGTCAGTGACAAGAGTAGAACTAAATCCTGAAATGTGGAAAAACTAACTTTCCCTACTATAAAACTGTTCTAAAAAAATCCCTCAAGCCTATGAATATGTTTCCAGATTTTCAGAAAAAGCTGATTTACAGAATTTTTTTTTTCTATAAGGATCTAACTCTCTAATGATACATGTAAATTTTCCATCCTTTGGCTTTACAACTGACCTTAGAAATAATTCAGAAAAACATAAAATCCTACCTTTTGGACATCTGCTGCAATTACATGACTTTTAAAAAATTTATGTCGACGTGTGGATAGTGAAATAAGAGCACAAATGGTGGAAATAGTCTAGAGAAAAAAATTAAGAGAACTTGAAATAGGAAACAATGGTTGTGCTGAGTGTGTAAGTAGAAAATTGCTACAAAAGAAAATATAATGTGAGAATAGAGGTCAACAAAGTCTTCTGTCATGCACAACTGAGAATGTCCAGACAGTACGTTCTTCTTCAGGGAGTTGGACAGGGTGGGCAGACTCTCTCAGCTTGACAAAAGCATGACATGCTGTTTGGCATCTCCTCACCTAGTCACACTAGAGTCTGAAACCACTGCCTACAGAACTCTTTCTACCTGAAGCTCTTAGTTTGCATTTTCAAACTTTCAATGTAGGAACCCAGCTGTTTCTTCAGGTACCCCAAGAGAACTTTCTGGCTCCACTTAACCCTTTAAATTCAGAAATATAGAGTCCTGTGTAATGAACTATTTTTCTAATTTTCTCTGCTTTTCCTTTTTCTACATTATTTTCTTTAGTTATGGTCCGCATTTAGATTCTTCTTTATGGCTTACAAAATATCTCCCTTTTGTTTTTCTAAATGAGGCAGCATAAGTGCTAACACTTGGGGGTCCTGTGCCCCCAAAACAAGGGAGTGTATGAAATTGAAAGTAATGAATTGAGGATTTTTTATTTTGTTTTAAAACCAACTGTAGGAAAATTGGTGGTGTTAAGTTTCTCTTAATAGCAAATAAACTATACGAAGAGCTATAAGAACAAAACTTACTATTTTAGATGTCAATAATAAAATTAAGGCTTATGTCATTCTAAACTTAACCTCGAATGTAGAGGACAGCTTAGATTCCCTAGAAGGAAAATTACTATGAAAAATGGAAACTGTCAATGGTGTCACCACAGGGTTAGTGCTTCATAACATTTTTAGAGATGTGGAGGGAATTTTCTGGAAAGGAGTAAGAGGAAAGGCTGAAGTCCAAACAGTTCCATCTGCACTTTTTGATCCTCGTCCTCTAGTAATCCTATTTCAGTTTCTTATTTTAAAAGTAACATATTGTGTTGAATTCACAGAGGGGGTTTGCGTATGTGCGTGCATGTGATAATGAAAGGGGGATGGGACAATTTGAATATAAATTCCATTCTTTGTGCTAAGTTTATATATTCTATATATGTACACATGTACAGAATAGATATGGCAACATGAAGTGGTGATCAGCAAATTAAAATAAACTTAATTTGTAGCTGTGTTTCCTAAAAAAAAAAAAGGATTTATTTGAGTCCATCGGTACTATTTTGGAGTAAAATCCAATACTGTCTTTTATGAGCACCTTTTACAGAAATAGTTTATTCTTATCTCCATTAGAAATACTGCTTTTGTGTCTTAGAAACTATTTCAATGCTTATCCTGGAATTCATATATGCCAATAGTTTTTAATAGCAGTAGAAGCAATATGTATCATGCAGTGTTCTTCAGAAGATTTTTCTAAGCATTAATTATCAACCAGTAGACAGTGCTTAAGAATTTTAATTTCCTGACAAGTCTGTTTCACTGACCAATTAGCACCCTTTTTTCTGAAAGCTATAGAGTGTTTTATCTTGAAGGAACAGTTCCCCACTGCTCTTCACATTTGGGGATTAGTTAAGCTGATACTGATCTGCACGTTGGGCCAGCCATTTCACTCAAGACAGAGAAACTTTTTTCTCCTCCATTCACCCACCAGGTCATCTCCAGTTCCTGATGGGATTGCGTCCTCACTCCCAACCCCACAGCCCTTATTCGACTCGATATGGATTGTTGTGCTGCCTCCTACATGGCTTCCCTTTCTCTAGGTTTTTTTTTTTCTTTTGCCTGTTCCAGACTGTTCTATGTACATCTGTAAGAATAATTTTCAGACATGGTTTACACTCCACAGTACGCTATTCAAGAACTACAGAGACTGCCTTTACTTCTGCATAAAACTTACATTCCTCAGCCGATCTCTCAAGCCTGGCCCCTTGACTCTATTTAATATACTACATACTGCCTAATGCTGTAGCCGCTTAAAGCAGACAGACCACCTTTAAATGTTGACTCTTAATTGGAGTAATGTTTTATGACACTCTGTAAAGCTTTTTCATGCTTCAGCTCTAATGATTCATTTAACAAATTATAACCCACTCAGACAACTTTAAAAAACTTAATGTGCCATGTATGGGGAGGCATATTTCCCAGTTCATGGATTCATGAACCATTTAGTGAATGTCTTCGGGAGTGTGATCTTATTCAACCTTTCTATGGCATTGTTTCCTTGTAGGGAGGAAATCAGACAGCTACAGTGATTGCACTGTGTTCAATAAAGGATTTCAACTTAACGCAAGAGACCTGCCAGTTGGCAATCAGGGACGTTGGAGGCCTTCAAGTTTTAATAAACTTACTTGATACAGATGAAGTGAAATGTAAGGTGAGTGACTTTGTCAAAGGGGTGAGGAATCGTGTCCATGCCTTCTCGTGATCCTCTTCATGGTGCTGCGTCTGCACTCTGCTGCCTGTTGCCTCATCTGCTGCTGGTATTGAAAACCTGCCACTTCCACTGTTTGCCGCTCTTCTTGCCTCTCTGCCTTTCTTATTTCTCATCCAGGTCTTTTCCATTATATGCGCTGCTAAAAGATGAATGTTTGTTTACATAACTGAAGGCAAATATGGAGGTTATGTGTAATACCTGGGAAGAGAAACTGTTTCTTTAAAAAACTTAATTGGGGAAGGATTTTAGGTAGACTTGGAATTTTTAGAAATATATAGCCTCCGTTATGCATTAAACACTTATGCACCTGTAACTTCTTTTCTCATTTAGATTGGTTCATTAAAAATCCTGGAGGAAATCAGTCATAATCCTCAAATCAGACGTAGTATTGTTGACCTTGGGGGCTTACCAATTATGGTTAATATACTTGATTCTCCACATAAGAGTCTGAAATGTTTGGCGGCTGAGACAATTGCGAACGTTGCCAAGTTGAGAAGAGCCCGGCGGGTGGTGAGACACCACGGGGGCATCGCCAAACTGGTGAGTGCCACCAGCCGCGTCCTCGGCACACCCCTGACACCAGCACGTCTACTCCCCGCTGCCTTCCTGGTTTCTCCCGGACATGAACTAACCATAGCGGGTGTTCTGGGAATCTTCTTTTTGTATAACATGTCCTTGAAAGTTCTTTTTGTATATTTGCACTAGCAGTGACCAAGAAGCCATTCAACTTCATTTTCAAAGAAACAGAAATTTTTAGAAACAGATGTAATTTCGCCTGTTGCACTGATTGAGGCATTCATGTGTGTGTGCCGTGTTCGTAAGGGGGTGGGGCCCTGCACGGTGGAAAGCAGTCTGGTAACCTGTGTCCTCTGATGTGGTGACCTCACTATGAGGACTGTCCCCCAAGGACACGGAGCTGCAGACGCGTATTCATCCCCCTACTACAGGAGTGACAACTGAAAATAGTGAGATTACAATACGAGATAAGTCAAATAGTTTGCAGTATATCTGTGAGAAACAGGTATAGTCAGCTATGAGTACTGAATTTTGGAGGTCTATTTGGTAATGAGGATTAAATATTAATATTATATAAAACCATAATAGGTTTAAAAACCGATGATACCTATGATCCTAATTTGTAACCTACCTACCAAGTATAGAGAAATACTTGAAATAAATACACAAAGTTGTTCACAGAGGTTTTCTCTGATATGGTTACCAATTTTTCTTCCCATTTTTCTACATCTGCCAATTTGTTGTATAATTATTACTTTTATAATAAAAAATGGTTATATCAATAACTATCACTGAGCGAGAAAAAGTGAGCATTCTGCTCAACACTTAGCACAGCAGGATAATGAAGTGCAATATGGAAATGCATTTCCATCCTCCTTAGTGTGGGTCAATAGCTCTTGTGTCTCTCCCACAGCTTTTATCGCTGGATTGCTTTCACTTCTGTACTTTCAGTACCTTATGAGGAGAGACACATCTAATTATTCTTAGTGTCATCCACAGCACACCAGCCCAGTGCCTTGCACATATAAAGAGTCAATAAGTCATCTATTGCATTAAATGGATTTCATGTGAATGCAGACACAGTGAGCTGTGTTCTAAATTTACTAAAAGAGCTTCTGTGTACACATCTTCCTTGACTTACAAATTGTAAGTTAAGGCTGTTGTCAATCAAAAATGCATTTAATGCACCTACGCTACCAACCATCATAGCTTAGCATAGCCTACCTTAAATGTGCCTAGAGCACTTACATTAGCCTCCAGTTGGGCAAAATCATCTAACACAAAGCCTCACACAATGTGTTGAATATTTCATATAATTTATTGAATGCTGCACTGAGAGTGAAAAACAGAATGGTTGTGTGGGTATAGAATGGTTGTCAGCATCTCGGTTTTCACCCTTGTGATCATGTGGCTGGGAGCTGCGGCTCACTGCTGCTGCCCAGCATCCCAAGAGAGGATTATACACTTACCACTAGCTGGGGAAAAGATCAAACTTCGAAATTCAAAGTACAGTTCTACTGAATGCCTGTACTTTTTACACCATCAAAAAGTAAAAAAAGCAGAAGCCAGACCATTGTAAGTCAGGGACTGTCTGTATACACTTGTGATCTGTAGAGCACTATAACATGTAATTATTTGTTTCTAAAATAACATGGATTTATGGCTGGATAGAATAGATGGTTAACTATGTAGTGAAACAAATATGGCAGAATGTTAATTACAGAATCAGGGTGGTGGAAATATGATGTTTGCTGTATATACAACTGCTGTATAAATTCTTTCAGCTTTTGTGTATGTATGGAAAAATTCACAATAAAATGATGGGGGAAAAGTAAAAATACAATGATCATCATTCTGCTTAAATAATGGAATCATATGGTAGGCTGATGTGGCTGCCCGCTGAAACTACGCCCATTAAATTATAAGAATGAATGGTGGAACATAGAGCTAAAGCTTTCATGGAAGTCTTACATATCATGTTTGGGGACCTAGAATTAGGACAGTTGCACCAACTGCATCAAGACAATGACACACATTTTAATACTTTAGTGTAATTTTAAATGACAGCTAAAGTAGGAATAGGAAAGGCCAACAATGGAAAAACCAATAATAGACTTGTAATTGCTGGGATGAGAATACATCTGCCAAGGATGAGGAATGAGGATCCATTTTTGGTATGCTAAATCTGCAAGGGTAGGTGACATACAAACCAGAGTTTTCAGCTAAAACTGGAAATGAAGGAGCTCGCTCAATACAAAGAGGAAGCAATAGGCTGGTTATGACATCAGAGCAAGGGCACTGAGGTCAAGATCAGAACAGGCAGGCGACCCTGGCCACAGGAGGGTTTGAGCACCCCATGGAAGTCAGTCTCTGGAGAGCCACACTTGACCAAAGACTGGGCAAAAGATCTGCCAAGCAGGGAGAATGAACCAGGCAGAGAAATATAAATGCAGTGCTGTTAATCCTATGGCTAGTTTCCATGTGTGTCTTTATGTAATGTACTTGACCCTTTCACTGAAAACCATTTCAAACATTTTTTGAAATGTTTGTCAGGTACAGACCTAGGTGGTAGGGATATAAATATAAATATAAATATAAATAATATAAATATAAATATAAATATAAATATAAATATAAATATAAATATAAATATAAATATAAATATAAATATAAATATATATAAATATATACAAATATAAACATAAACATATGTGCCTGACTACAGTGATGTCACAGTCTTGTGGTATTAGGGATATAGGGGAAAGTGGGGATATAGGCAGAAATATCAATGTAATGGTGAGCTTGGGTAATTACTGGCAATAGTGGAGGAACAAAGGAGGGAGTGATCAGTTGACTCTAGTTGAAGGAGGAGGTCAAGAAAGGGTGGAGGGAGGAGATGTTGCCTTTGTTGAGGAGGGATTTGTCATGCAGACTCACCAGGAAAAGTCATTTCAGGAAGTGGCACTGTGTTGGTAAAGGCCCAGAACTGGGAGACACAACATCAAGTGTCTGGAAACCACAAGCGGTTTACCGTGGCCAGACCTCAGCTGAGATGGGCTGAGTAGTGAGAGATGAAGGTGGAGTACCATGCTGATCACACACAGCCTTTTCCAACACGCTAAGAAGTTTGGACTTTATACAGACAATGAGGAAATAACTGTAACAGACATACTTTTAAGCTGTCTGCTCTGTGTTCAATCCTGTTGTCTAGAGCTTCTTCCCTTCATTGTTACCCCATCCCTTGGAGGTACCTGAAAGCCATGTAAATATTTCTTGACCCCTGTCCTTCTTGGGCCTTAATTAATTAGACCAGGGGTGTCCACCTTACTCATTCCAGTCCCACTGGATCTCTCTCCCAAGAATTTGGAATTAGGAATCAGAGACTATGCTTAGTCTGTTCTACTTACTCCCTCTAAACTCAGAATTGGCGGTCACGATTATGTGGACGGTGTCCATGGAATCTGGCCTGCAGAGAGGGAATAATGGAGTAGACATGCATAGGATGAACACGCGGCTTCACTTCCTCCAGGGGGCACCTGGATGTACTAATGTATTTATATAAATTGCCTTCCCTTAAGGTCTTCAGTGACTCTCGTTATGGCAAAGAAAAGAAAGGATCCTGGAAGCTGTGCCATTTGGTTAAGTTGGTTTCTGTAGCACAGGCAGAAGGCTATGTCCTCCAAGGAGGTTTCGTGGTTTTAGAATGTGTAGGCCATTCAGTTCTCATTAGAAAGTTCTATTCTAATGGCTTCAGGGAGCTAGTTTCTGAGATACCAGGCTGAGTATGTGGTTTACACATCTTACTAATGTAAATGTTAGAACTTTATTATGAAAATACCATCTTGGTGGAATGACATTTCTTGTGGGAAGGAAATATAAAAGCTCCCAAATCTGTAGGAAAGTGTTTCAAGGGTTTTGTTCCTTTGCTTTCACTGCTCAGTTATATGAAAAATTTTAAAGTATTCTTATTTCTGATGGAGGTGAGCTTGGCAGTAGCAACCCTGGAAGCTACTTCAGAACATGCTGTTTTATTTTAAAGATTCCCATGTACGTTGTATCTAACTATTCTTGTAGGTCACTCTACTCAACTGCACAGCACAGAATTCAACAGAACCTGCCCAGTCGAGTCTGTATGAGGCCAGAGACGTGGAAGTAGCTCGCTGTGGGGCCTTGGCACTGTGGAGCTGCAGTAAGAGTCATGCCAATAGAGAAGCTATTCACAAAGCTGGGGGCATTCCTTTGTTGGCTCGTTTACTTAAGACTTCTCATGAGAACATGTTGATTCCGGTGGTGGGGACACTGCAGGAATGTGCATCAGAGGTACTCAAGTCAGCTCTGCTTCCCTTGACTTACCTTAGTTGAAAACTAATTCTTAAGGTTAATTTTCTTATTAAAAAAATCAGCATTCTATTAGAAAGAGGAAGTCAAACTAAGGGAACATGAATTAAATTGGCACCTATGTGATGTATTTTTGAAACTGTTGACTAAATTCTCTTATTGTTAGATAGTTATGTTGACCTTGACTTTATTGTTTATTTACTAGGGAAATTTGTTAATATAATTATATAATAATAACATATAACAATATAATTATAAAATAATAATTATTAATAAATGTAAATACTCATGTTCATACATTACATACATATAAATATTCAAATTTATATTTCTAGGAAAACTACCGAGCTGCAATCAAAGCAGAAAGGATAATTGAAAATCTAGTAAAGAACCTAAATAGTGAGAATGAGCAACTGCAAGAGCACTGTGCCATGGCCATCTACCAGGTACAGTAGGCTCTCTGGCCAGCTGTGTTTCTAAACAGGAGCTCTCGTTCTCTGGGGATGGGACTCAGGAATGTGCATTTTAACAAGAACCCCAAAGGATTTTCATGCACACATGGCTCTGAGAATTAGCACACACTGTCCAATACTAATAACACATGCCCATATACATGACAGAGAAACCTGCTCCAACAGGTCTTAATTATTTACATTTCTAGAAGACACTTATATATCTTTGTCTCCTAAAAAGAGGAACTTAGTGTAAAACAGCTAAATTACATGTACATGGTGCCTCTGTACTGCTTTTCACATGCGCTATTCAAACACAATGGTCTTGGGTCATTTATCTGCTACAAAGACAAGACAGATGAATAAGTATGTGCATGGTTGTGTGTATTCCTGTTTTATCTTCTTATTAATTTACTTATTGAATCTTCATTAACTTTTTGTGGGTTATAAATTTCATAGCATACCACAAAATAGATTAGAATGGTAAATGGGAAGAAGAGATGGCTTTGACAAATTAGGATATGGCTGGTTCCTGCCCATACCAGCTTCTGCCTAATCGAAGTAGATTTCCTAGAGGAATGCATTTTAAATGTTCAAGGTGAGAGTGCACCCGAAAGATAGTATCAGGGAAGAGGCACCTGTCAGCAGAGCATTATTTTAGTTTGCTAGGGCTGCCATGACAAAGCGCCACACCCTGGGTGGCCTAAACAACAGAAACTTACGGCCTTATAGTTCTGGAGGCTGAAAGACTGAGATCGATGTGTCGACAGAACTGGTCTCCTCCAGAAGACAAGGTGGACGGCTTGGTCTTTCCAGAGCACTGCCTCCTTGGCTTACAGACTGCCGCCTTCACGTTCACGCGTCATTCTTCTGTCTTCACATGGGCCTTCCTCTGTGTCCTGATACCTTCCTGTTATAAGAATCCCAGTCGTACTGGAGTAGAACCCCCCTCAATGACCTTATTTAACCTTAATTACTTCTTTAAAGACTCCATCTTCAAATACTGTCACATTCTGAGGTAGAGAGATTATAGGTCTTCAACAAGTGAGTTTTGAGGGGACACAACTCAGCTCATAACAAGGATAAATAGCTTTGATTTGTATATATGCCTCGTATGCGTAACCACTAAGGGTCAGTTACAATAGTGACTAAATTTTTAAAGTTGCAAATGAACCAGAACCAAAAGTCACAAATAGAAGATAAACGTGGCAGGTGCCTTGTGGCGTATGATGATAAGGATTTCTTCTAGTGGGCCTCATGGATGGTGCATGACATGCATCTGTATCACATGGCCTCAGAGACCAACTGTATGCCTAGGAGACTAACAAACCCATACTTAATTGATCATCTTTTGGCTCTATAACGTGAGAAGGATGATCAGTTGGGAATACCTAAGAAGTACATATTTATTTCAGGGGCTGGCACAACCACATGGATAGACATGTTTGAATAAAATGTCTGTTACTATTGATATAACCCACTGCTCTGGACATAGAAACTCTTAGGGAAATTTCCTCATCTCTTAGGCTTTGCGGTTATTGAAAATCTGAATCCCTATCATCTACCTTCTATGTTTTCCCAAGACTCTGGGTTGCTGCACCCATCATTTGGCATTCTAAGTTTCTTACCTCTGCCTCTGTCTTGGCAGAAGCACAGACTACCTCAGAACTGGCTTGGGAGAACTGCCAAGTATGTAGAAACTGCTAAATGCTGCCAAAACCATGTAAGGGAAGACAGACACTGTCAGATAGCTGCCAGTAGAGAGAAGAATTATATTTTACTTGGAGGCTCCTTTAGAAAATGATACTCTCTGAAAAGAAGTTTTATAGCTACTAGAATGGCAGCCTCTTTAGCAATCACTGAAAGCTTAACGTGCCTGGTCACTGACAGCCTCTGATTTGACTTTTTGTGTAGTGTGCTGAAGATGAGGAAACCCGCGACCTGGTTAGGCTGCATGGAGGACTTAAGCCCCTGGCCAGTCTGCTCAATAACACCGACAACAAAGAACGGCTGGCTGCTGTCACTGGGGCAATATGGAAATGTTCCATCAGCAAGGAGAATGTGACTAAGTAAGAGAAGGCATTCAATATTCTGTAGTAAAATTATGGCCACTGAGCACATTCTTATAATTTAATGCTATTTTAACAAAGTTAATTTGAATGCCACTCCTGTTACTTTTCATAGGTGTACATTCTGGACTAAGCTGGCAGAATTAAGAGAGTTTTAGAAATGAAAGCCCCCCTACTTCCCACCCCACCACCTGGCAATGGTTTTCTGTCACTCAGTAGGGATAAGGGGCTTGCTAACAATCTGTCTGTGCAAATGGGCTGTTTTGCTTATGGGCATCCATTTCAATGAGAAATATCTGTGATATTTCCTGCAAAGACCTACCAACATGAGGGGATGAATATCCCCCTGAGTCTTTAGAGATGGAAGTGGTTCTATTCTCTTTCCTTTTCTAAAGGTAAACAAGATGAGTCAGCTAAATACCAGCTAAACAGTTAATCCTAAAGAGTAGCCATTTTCAAACAAGATTGAATTTTAAAGAATTGTAAACTTTAGGACCACTTGATTTATTTTAATCTTCAAATGTATCTCTTCATCTCACACTCTGATGGATGTTCTGAGGCAACTCCTCCTCATCTCAGTGTGATGATTCTCTTTTAAAAAGAAGTTCATGTCCTATTTAATACAAAATTGGCTTATTTTGCTGTTTATGTAAAATAGTCCCTGTAACATGGGGGAAGACCCTTAACATAGTGGAATCCTTGATGCACAGATTTGGGAGAAGTTGTAGTTGTCTGAGAGGCTGTACAGGTAGTGGTCAAAGGCACACACGGCTGGATGTAGATGCCGACTTCACTATTTATGAAGCTTCAGATTAGCTTTCTGAAAATGGGGATTATAATAGTATGCACAGCACAAGGTTTCTGTAAGGACTGAATAAGCATATAGTTGGCATTTAGTAATTTTTGACTATTAATAGTATTACTATTAATATTACTATCAGCTAACATTATACCAAAAGTAAAACTGTTTCCCTCTCTCTTTTTCTTGTGATCAATTTAGGTTTCGGGAATACAAAGTCATTGAAACCTTGGTGGGACTTTTAACTGACCAGCCTGAAGAAGTACTTGTGAATGTGGTTGGTGCACTGGGAGAATGCTGCCAGGAATATGAAAACCGAGTCCTCATCCGGAAGTGTGGTGGCATCCAACCACTTGTGAACCTCCTCGTTGGCACAAACCAAGCTCTTCTTGTCAATGTCACAAAAGCAGTTGGCGCTTGTGCAGCAGAACCTGAAAGTATGATGTAAGTGGCCCTAGACACTGACAGATTTTAAGAGTGTTGAATAGTCATAGAAGAGCATCATCACTTAGAATTGGCATGCAAGAATAATGAAAAAGTAAAAAGTATTCCCATATGAATAACCACAAAGTTACCAAATGGTGACTCACAGAGTCAAATTGTTCTCTTGGATGATCTGGAGGGCTGAGGCTAGGCATACTGGGAGGACTTAACATTCCCAGTAATCAGTGTAGAAACCTTAATACAATTAACAGAATTTTTCTTTGCCTCCTAGCTGAGGTCTTAGGTAGGCCTGGGTAGCATTCTCACAGCATCCTCCTTGTCTCTCAATGCAATGCAACAAACATATTTTGAATGCATAAAAACAGCTGTGAACTGATGAGAGGAAGAGACAAAGGATTTTTTAAAACTATGATCTTGGTCCTTAAGCAAATTCTCATCTAATTAGGAAGAAAAGAGTTAAATGTGGTACAATTTAAGACAAATAGCAAGATTATAGAGTTTACATATGAGTCCGGAAAGAGAGGAACCCACGTGGGTCAAAGCTGTATTAGGGTTCTCCAGAGAATCAGGACCAACAGACTGTGTTTAGAGAGAGAGGGTGAAAGATAGATTTACTTCAAGGAATTGGCTCCTGTGGTGTGGAGGCTGGGCAAGTTCAAATTCTGAATGGAGTAGTCTGGCGGGCAGAGACTCAGGAAAGAGTTGTAGTTTGAGTTCAAAGACAGTCTGCTGGCAGAATTCCTTCTTGCTCAGGGAGGTCAGTCTTTGTTCTAGTAAGGCTTTCAACTGATGGGACAAGGCCCACCAACATTATGGAAGATAATCTGTATGACTCATAGTCCACCAATGTTAACCTCATCCAAAAAAAAACACCTTCACAGAAATATGCAGAATAATATTGACCAAATATCTGGGCATACCTTAGCCCAGGCAAGTTGATGCATAAAAATTATTCATTATACATCTACCCTTTGTCAACTTGATACTCATACACTTCTCCTTAAATCATACTTAATCTCTGTATAAAGACAATAACAAGGTCATATTTCTGCCTAACTCTATACAACTATCCTACATACAACCAAAAATGCACTAACCCTTTTCCCAGAAGAGGAAACAAAGTTCTTGAGTGATATTTCCTATTCTCTTTGATATCTTGTAACTCAAATAGATTTATATGAATATGAATTTATGTCATTTATGAATATGTGAAGTTAACAATATTTAAAGTCATGATATAAAGTCAATCCATCTTGTGTAACATGATAAGAGGATAATAGAAGGAAGACAAAGGTATACACACACATTCATAACAAAATAAGGAAGGAATACTCATCACTATTACAACCTGCATTTCTGTGGCCACATGGTTGTAGCTGGTATTTGTAATTACTGTATTTCATTACCCATTTTGTATTCCTTTTGCCCTCAGCAAGTACTTTAGCTGGCTGTGGATTTCTACCTGTACAGGGACCCAAACCTTCATTCCTGAAGGGTCTGGGCCATTAGTAATCCTGCCTGAATTAGGTTATTGCAGTTTTCCACTGACTTTAATCACAGGGCATGGCTGTGCTTAAGAGATGTCCTAAAGGACCTCTTGTATTTCAGCCATACTATTCTTACCTCCTTGTACTATAGCAGTCCAAATTCCCCTTGGTATTCAATCCCCTCAGCCAGTACTAACTCCCTTTTTGCCTGTTAATTCAGAGACATAAAGAGCTCAAAGTGGCCCAGTGACAGTCTTCACTTCCAGTTAAATGGAATCATTATGTCTCCTGGGGAAGGAATCATTATTTGTCCCTTTGGAACTAAGACCTCTAGACCAGCAGAGCATAAGGTCACAGGGACAGGAAGGAAAGATTTTGCTAGTGGGTCACTAGGATTAACAGTGAGTGGTATCACTCCCATTTCCATACACTGATTCCTGGGCCCATGCATCCTGGCTATGGGAGAAATAGCACCACATTTTCTGCAGCTAGATAGCTCTATTGGCCTCTCCTGTAGACTGTCAGAGAGCTGATCACCTTCATTCATTTATCCCACCTCTGCCCACTTCATTACGATGGCAGCATTTCTGCTCAGGCTTGTTGATTGGATCCATGAGTCACACCTGTTTCTTTATCATATGACTGCCCAGCCACACCCTTGGTATTCTCTCCAGAACATATTTTCTCTTTTTTTTTGCAATATGGATAGGCTGAAAATCTTCCAAATTTTCAAGTTATGGTTCCTTTTTGTTTAACAATTCCTTCTTCAATTTGTGTCTCCTCTTGCATTTTATTTTAAGTAGTAAGAAGAAACGAGGCCACACCTTCAACACTTTTCTTAAAAAATCTCTTCTTCTAAGTGTCCAAATCGATGACTCACAAGTTCTGCTAGAACACAGTTCAGCCGAGTTCTTTCCCACTTTGTAACAAGGATCACCTCTCCTCCAGTCCCAGTGAGCTGCTCCTCACTTCCACCTGAGACTTCATCAGGATTACCTTGAGCACTCATATTTCCCTCAGCAGTCTATGCAAGGAAATCAAAGCTTTGTCGAACATGCACCTCCAGCTCTTCTGGCCTCTACCCATTACCCAATTCCAAAGACACTTCCACATTGTTAGGTATTTGTTATAGCAGCACTTTCCAGGACAAAAAATCTATTAGTTTGGTGGCGCATAACAAAAATACAGACTGGGGGTGCTTACACAACAGAAATGTATTTTCTCACAGTTTTGGAGGTTGGAAATCCAAAATCAAGGCGCTATCAGGGCTGGTTTCTCCAAAGCCCTCTTGGCTTGCATATGGCTTCCCTCTTGCTGCCTTCTCCTATGATTGTCCCTTTGTGCAGCTATGCCCCTAGTGTCTTCCTCTGTGTCCTAATCTCTTTTTATAAGGACAGCCTTCAGACTGGATGAGGGCCCACCCTAAGGACCCCATTTGAATTTAACCACTTCTTTAAAGGCTGTATCTCCAAATACAGGCATATTCTTAGTACTGTATAGAGGACTTCAACATATGAACATATGGGGGACACAATTCAGTCCATAGTAATTGTCATATTGAGTTCTCCAGAGGAGGTGAGTTAAGTGTACATTTGATGAATAAAACCTACTTGAATGGGTGGAAGAGTAGGGAAGCATGACTGAGGGACACATGAATAGTGATCTGAGCAATGCAATGAGACAGCTTGCAAAAAACGCGAAGGCCAATCTGAGGATGAGGAAAGTAGAAGACAGGGTCAACAAATAAGATGAGGCCAAGCAAAGGGGAGACCTAGGTGGCTTATTTATCTTCCTGAAGTCTCAGTAACACCCCTTCCTGCAGTTATGTGGACATTTAGCCTAGCAGGTGCTATGGAGGAGACCAGTCTCCATTCTACCTCACGAGTCCTGTACAAAGGCAGAGCATGGGAGAGAAGTTTCCATCCAGTCTCGATAACCTGGTCCTGCCCCAGCCTGAATCCTGTGACTCTCCGGATTCCATTGAGGAAAAGAGATAAGTGCTAAGTGATTCAGACAATGCTGATCAGAAGAATCTTCCAGGCATGAAGGAAATCATATAAACTTATAATATGTACTTAATAAATAGGGCAGAATTTTGTGACAGGGTAATATAAAGCTTACATATTTTTAATAGGTTCATATTTTTACTTTGAGTTGTCTTTTAAATATGTATTACTATAATTTAAGATTAACAATTTCTATTAATTTTATATTATTACATGTTAATAATTAAATACATATATCTTATATAATTTTATAGTGATTCACTCTTCATTCAACTCATTCAATATGTGTGACCAAGCAGAGCTGCTGTGTACAGATGTACCCTGCGCAACTCTAGGGGGCACCATTCACACAGACATGCACAGAGCACCACATATGGTGCGGCCATATACAGAACCCCACCAATGTGCAGCTTACTGTCTGTTTCACTGTTTGATCGCTACAGAAGGTCCACACCCTGTGACAGTATCTCTGGTAGTACTGTCTTCCTTCTGCCCCCCTCCTGGTATCGGAAAACAAGAACTCTCTGTGTTCAATCATTTAGGCCATCTTCCTTCACAGGAAGCCCCAAACTCTTAATATAGCCACTGAACTTTGTAAAAGTGATTCTCATCTAACCACATGTGTGGGACACAAGTACAAATGCCTTCATGACTCCTTTTGAATTTGGCATTGGAGCGTTAGTCCCAGGTATTTCCAACACTAAGGAGCACTATTGCACACATGATAACGTTAAGTGGAGAATATTGGCTGGACTTATAAAACATTTTCTAATGTTTTTATCTTTTTGAAAAAAACATGGTATTCATTAGAAACTGATAACACTTGTCAGAAAAGGCTTTATATCTTTTGGATCTTTGGCTCCTCTGTATTTTTTGTCTACTCAAATCTACCAACTATCATCAATCACTTCTGAACTCTTTTGACTGTATATCCTCTCTGCTCTCCGTTAAGGTTCTGTCATGTTTTACCTGGAGTATTGAAGTTGGTCCTATTTGATGTCACCTCTTGTCCCTCTCTTCCCTTTCCATTCCTTCCTGCACGTCACTGAAATTTATTCTTCTAAACTGTATATCTGATGATATTGTTTCCTTGGCTCAAAGAACCTTAAGTGACTTCCCAATGTTTTAAAAACTAAACCTAAGTTTCTTAGACCAGTATTCAAAGCTTTTGCCTCCTGGCCCCATTCTACCTCTCAAGCTTCATCTTTTCACTGCAAGCATTAATTATCTAGGTCGTACTGTGATTTGTTTATTGCATATTCATTGAACATATATTTATCAAGCATCTTTTGTGCTAGCCACTGGAGATTATAGTATAACCAAAACAAAGTTCTTTCTCTCCTGGAACTCACTTTCTGTTGTGGATGTGGGATACAGACTATAAACTCTTAAAATGATTTCAGATAGTGTTAAGTTATGAAGAAAAGAAAACAGCATGATTGAGAGAGAATGCCTGACTGGGAGGTCATTACTTCAGCTGGAGTAGAAAGAGGACATAGAAAGTGTAAAAGAGGAAAGCAGTCACTGGGAGGATGTTTGAACCAAGACCTGAAAGATGGGAAAGCAGCCTCCTGGAAGGACATATTAGGGAATGAATAGCAAACACAAAAGCACTTTGCTTGAAAAGCTACTCTGAGATTTTTTTATACCTTTCATATAGATTTTATCATTGCCTGCCTTGTAAGTAGTATGTTTTTTTATATCACTGTATGATTGTGTCACAAATCTTTTTATCTCCTTGATAAGTACTATTTTCTTGATAAATATATTGAATTTCATTTATAAAGCAGGTATAAAGCCCCTGCTTCTATACCTCAGCACTAATCATTTCCACATAAGCCATTATTGGGTTATCTAGTAGACACCTAAAAATTCCTTCTAAATATCTTGACTTTCCACAATGGGCCTTCAAACCCCTTTTAATATACTATATTAGTTGTTATATTGATTGATTTTTTTAGTTTAACCCATTCAAGAAAAGGCATGTCATGTCAGGCATATTTATGTCAGTAAATATACAGCACTCATTTGTCTAATTTTATGAGAGGCCTGACTTCTGGTTAATGATATAGCAACTACAAAAAAGAGCAAAAGTAGAAAAAAGTCATATTCTCCCAAACAAGGAAATGGCCACAACTCCTATCTTAAATGAGAAACACACCTGCAAAATGCTGTGAATTATTGGCCTGTATATAATATGCTGACAGCTAACGCATGCCTTTTCAGATCTCAAGACCTCCCCCCAAATTAGTGTCATGGTCATGATATGTATAACCAACTTTTTTTTTCATAGCAGAGACAAGGGGAGTGAATGGGCCTTGGCATAAGTGGGGAATTTCCCATCAGAGATCTAGTTTTGCATTATAAAACATCAGGAGAAGTGGAGCCTAAGGAAAGTCATATGGACATGTCATTTTATATTGTCTACAACAGACTTCTGGCCCAAGAGAACTGCTGGAGACACTATGGAGTAAAAAGCATACTAGAGAGATGATTTCCAGATCACAGCACAATGAAACTATAAATTTTTAGAGATTTGGAGTGAGCCAGATTGACTGTTTGAATGTTCAAAACCTATGGAGATGTGTTCCCAAGGCAAAAGGAACTGCAGATTTTTATGGGATTGTGTTTGAGGTAATTCCATCTCAAAAGAAAACATATAAACTCAGACAAATAATTTCCTGACAATCACAAGGCTATTGAGGCAATATATGCTCTCTTAATAAAACATCCAAAAGAAATCACATTAAGTTTTATAAAAAGGAATTATAAGACAACCTAAATGGTAGTAAAAAGCAAGTGGTCAGAGCTCAGAAGAGAAACAGAAAAATTATTGAACTTAAATACTGGATAGAAGCAAAAGAAGTCTAATAAACACAACTGGAAACACAGTCAGCAATATGTTATAAAGGGAAAATGAACGAAATAAAAAAATTGTATTATAATAGAGAAATTGATTAATATGAAATCCAAGGTGACCCAACATAAACATGACTGGTGTTCCTTATGGAGGAAGAGGTTAGAACTAAAGGAATATGATCTTAACTAAAAATACAACAGAAGAAAAAAATTTGTGAATCTGTAGATCAAAATACCAGAAAGTAACAGTGATACAGAATGGTCAACGGTAACACATCCTGATAAACCTACTTGCATTTCAAAATTAAAGGAAAAAATTAAGTACATAGAGGCAAAAGAATAAACCTTGAGAACACATTGTCTTCAGACCTCTCCAAAGCTCCTTTTAATGTCAAGAGACATTCATTGAGGGATCAAATCCCTCAGATTAATATTTTGGGGGAGAGAAAATACTGCCCAGGAATTTCACATCTATCCAAGTTGTCCTTTAAGTAAAAGGCAATAGCACATTCTCAGTCTTACAAGAAATTAGTTAATATACTACTAGCTCTTTTGAAAAAACTGTTTACACAAAATCCAGTCAATCAAGAAATTACTCAATGTGTTTTGAAACAGCCAAATTGTGGCTAAAAGGTATCAATGACGGTGGTCAATTTCCTTTAAATATTAAACTTAAGACAAAACAATGGAGGAATTATTACACAAGTCATCTAAATTTTATAGGTGTTGATAATGAAGATAATTGACAAAAATAAAAACAAAGTAAGTGCAAGGTGGATGAGTAAGTGTGCAAGTTTTATCACTTCTCACATAAATAGATAGATATTATATACATTATTTTTTATCTATCCATCCATTTATCTCTCCTACCAATCCATTAATACTTTCATCTAGTACAGACATAAAGAAATATTCAGAATAATTTACATTCGTTTTTAATGATTATTATTTCTGGACAGTAGAATTTGAGATTATTTACTTCTTTGTATTCTTTTATAGAGAGTCTATATGATGAATATGTATCATCTCTGTAAAATCAATCCCATTTTATTCTGTAGAATATTATGGTTAAGAGTGTAGATTCTGGAACCATTGTCCTGGAATGCCAGTCTTACCACTTACCAACTATGTTTCCTTTGGCAAATTATTAAACTACTTGGCGCCCTGGCTGCCACACATGTAAAACAGGGGCAGAAAATGGTACCTGTCTCATTGGGTTGTCATAACGATTAAGTGAATTAATATATTTAATGTGCTTGACATATAATAAATGCTAGGTAAATGTTGGCAGTATTGTTCCTTTAGCAGTAGCTTCATTTAACAGAAATTTTAAATGATAATACAGAAATAGAAAATTAAAGTCAGACCCTATAGTATCTGTACCCATCTATAGATGAGACATTTCTGTTTCTCTTTTATCAATTTAATCACATTTTGAAATTTGCTATAAATTGAGAACAAGGGGCCCCTAGAATGACTCACTTTAAACTCTCACCTGCAATCAAAATGCTTTGGGGGTGTGGCACTGACACATAAATAGGCAATTATAATTCAGGCCATTGTGCATCATGCTAATAAGTTTGGATTTTGTCTTAAAGTTGTTTGAAGGTTATTGAACAGTTTTAAGTATAACTTGAAAGAGAGGAACATATTAAGGGGTCACTGCAGGCCAGGAGTGAAGGTGGCTTACAATAAGCCAGTGGAACATAATATAATAAAGAATAAGAAACTTGACAGATTAAAGAGGTATGAAGGGAGAGAATGGATAAAACCAGGTGAATGAATGAACATGAGTTGTAAAGAAGAGGGAGGAGTGATGGATGATATTTAGGGTTTTTTTTTACTATTGAATAAACTTGACATGTAACATTTTGTAAGTTTAAGGTGTATAGCATGTCACTTTGATAAAACATGTATGTTTAGTTGTCTGACTTGGGTAACTAGATGGATAATGGTACCACTTACTGACAGGGAATATAAACAGAGGACTGATGAAGGAAAAATGAACTTCACGAGGGAAGAAACAAAACCACTTTGTTCATTATTATATATTCAGTGTCTAACTTAGTTGTAGGTTCAGGGTGGATAACCAATGAGCATTTATTAGGTAATGAATGGATAGTGTGTTCAGTTATGACTGGGTAAACACTGAGGTTCCCAGGGACATCCAAGTGATGATGGCATCTAGTCAATTGGATATTCATGTCTAATATCCAAGGATATAGGATAGAGATGTGGGTTAGACACAGTAAAAAAGTTGGGGATATATGTTAGATTGTGAAGAAGGCAAACCAAGTGAAAAGGACACGAACAGAATCCTGTTAAACCCAATCCTTCCAGGAGAATGAATGGACAAAAACAGAGGTACCTATAAAGAAACAGAAGGATCAGCCAGAGAGTTGTGAGTGGAACTAGAAAGGCTATGGAAAAAACAAAGGAACAGAGTGTTTAGAAAAGAGAAAATGATCAAAATTGTGAAATTCTATGACAAGACCTCTTAAGATAAAGAGTAAATTGTCCTTTCTGTGCAACAAGGAGGCTGATGAATCCTTTTGTACTTGTAAATATGGTTATACCACAAAATGTTTTTATAAGTGCACTAAAGCAGTTTCAGAAGACAGTATTTTGAGTTTGGTAAGAATCCAAACAGCCTTATTTTTGGCAACATATTTCAGACATGCTATTATTGCTAGATTTGTAGGATTTATTGCATTTTTGAGCTTTAAGTTAAATGGTAAGGAAATGACAGACAAATACCTCTTCTCTGTTGAAGTTGTATATAATTCATACGTTAGGAACTTGTTTTAATGATGAGCAGTTTTATGTTTTAATAATTTCTCTGTGGCTATGGCTAAAATTTAGGACATATCAGAATAAACATATATTCATAGCACAGTTTTATTAACTTTGTTCAGTAGAAAGCACAAGCAATTCTCTTCCCTTCTATATTTTTCAATAAGAAACATTTTAATAAGTTTATCTACTAAACCAAAAGTGAATTTAAAAATAAAACAATGATTTCATAAAACTCTATTGACTTTTTTTCAGTACTCTACTGACTTCCACCAGACTGCTGCTTTTAAAAAAAACAATATAAATTATTTCAAATTAATTATGCTCTTCCCTAGGGTCTAAAATGGAATAACAGATACCCTGACATATTAAGTTCATGAAAAAGTAGATTAATTCATGCTGAATTTCCTCTCCTTGTTCACTTTTAATGTCTATTTGATATGTACAGAATTCTCCTGGAGGTAATTTAGCCTTCAAGTATGTAAAATCATAACAACAGTGCAAAAAATAGTTAACACTTACATTTGGGGGAAATGTAATTTTCTAATAAAGTACTATGAAATTTCAAACAACTAAAAAATATTGAAGCTAAAAACCTATCATTTATCTTCCACTCATGATCTTTATTTTTAAAATTTCTTTTTAACTTTTATTTCAAAATAGCATGAAACTTACCAAAAAGTTGCAAAACTAGAGAATGCAGAGTGCCTGTACCCTTCACCCAGCTTCCCTTAACCTTCTACATAACCATAGTGAAATTATAGAAACTTATTTGTTCCAGTCTACCTTTTTTACTTTGAAGAGTGGTCTAAAGTTTTCTTTACGTGGATTTTGGACATTTTTGTTCAGTTCATTCCTAAGTATTTAATCTTCCTTGTTGATAGTATAAATGTTTTTCTTCTGCCATTATGTTCTTCAATTATCTCTGAACACTATTTAAAGTTTTGTTATTCTATATGCTGCCAAGAGAATTCTGGAGTTCTCTTACTATTGGAGTTCATTTTATTAATTCTTCTTTAGCACAGTGGTTAACATACTACAGCCCATGGGCCAAATCTTGTTTTTGTAAATAAAGTTTTATTGGAACATAGTCACACTTACTCATTTATATACTGTCTTTGGCTGCTTTTATGCTATAGTGATGAAACTGAGTAGTTGCAACAGAGACCCACAAAGATGAAAATATTTGCTATCTAGCCCTTTACAGAAAAATGTGCTAAATTCTGTTCTAGGATATTCCAGAGAAAATTTTACGTCTTCTTTACATTGACTTATCCAGTCTAATTCATTATCTAATTCCCTAGTATAGTGTTGAATAGTTGTGGAGATAGCAGGCCTCTTTGCCTTGTTCCTGATTTTAATGGAAATACCTTTAGTGTTTTTCTATTAAGTAAAAAAATGTCTTGAGGACTAGAGTATGTGTGTTTTTTCCTATCTTAAAAATATCTATTTCTATTTTTAAAGTTTTTTAAATCAGAAATTGGTGTTGAATTTTGTCAAAGGCTTTTGAAGCATTTATGGAGATTATGCTTTATATACTCCATTATGATTTTTTCCTTGTATCTATTAATACAGTGAATGATATTAATGGGCTTCCAAGCACTGAACCAACCTTGCATTCAGGGAATAGAGTTTCACTTGGTCATAATGTACTATCCTCATAATATGATACAGGATTCCATTTGCTAAAATATTTTAGCTTTTATATAGTGATATTCATGAGTGACATTAGTCTGTAGTTTGTTTCTTTTTCTTTATATGTTAACTATCTCAATCAAATCTAGGTGTCAATGTTATACTTGCTTCACAAAGGAATTAGGAAGTTTTACTTCATTTCAGTACTCTGGGATAATTTACTGGGCAAGAGAACAACCTAAGCTTTAAAGGTTTGGTAGAAATCTATGCAATCATATGGGTCTACTGTGTGTGTGTGTGTGCGTGAGGGGGGGGGCGTGTGAGGGGGGGGCAGAGAGAGATTAGTTCTTTATTAGCTTTCTCTAGTTCTTCTATGGAAGCTGCTGTACACTTTCTACTCTAATGGAGCCAATTGTGGCAATCTATGTTTCCTTATAAAATGATCAATTTCATTTAGGTTATCAGATTTATTTGAATTAGTGGTCTGCAAAATAAGGTCTTATGATTTTAAATTTTATTTTTTTTCAATGGTTATTTTCCACTTGTCATTTTTTATTTTTGTATATGTGAACTTTCTCCTGGTTTTTTCCTGACCAGGTTATCTAGTATAGTTTCTCTACTTTGATTTCTTTCTGAGAAAAAATTTTTAATTCATTAGATGTACTGTCTTTCTATTCTCTACCTCAAATTGCTTTTATCTTTATTCCTTCTTACTTCCTTTCGGTTTATTTTCTATTTTTTTTTCCTAATTTTTTGAGCTGGGAGGTGATTTAATTTATTTTTATTTTTTTACTAGCAAGTATAGTTTGTATATAAGTTTTCCTTTGGCACTGTTTTAAATGTCCCTTGTAGATTCTGATGTGTAGTGATTTCATTATCTTTTTTTTTTAGAAATCCCTTATTTTAGTTTGTATTTTCCCTTTAGCCCAGGAATTATTTCATAGTATTTTTTGTAACTCCACAAGGGAGAAACTTTTGATTTTTGTTTTTGTTTGAGATATTTCTCATTACACAGATCTCGCTTTTCCTAAGTTTGCATTGCATCACTTAGCTTTTACAAAAGTCCCAATTAGTACCTGTTTTGCTAACTGCCAGAAATCCAAGGGGGATTTTCACTTTTAAGAAAAAAGGCAAAAAGCAAAAGTAGTAGTCCGTATTTGTTTTGCAGTACACCTTTACATACACCCCAGCAACGAGTGGCGCCGCCCAGCTCCTTCCCCAGGAACTACACGCAAAATCTCAGCGTCAAGCTGCCAGAGCTCTGAACTGTGTCTGTGAACGTCTGTGCTTTACCCCAATTTATTTTGCGCACTAGTTAGCAAGCTGTGTCCTAAGGTATCAGAAAAACCTGAGAAAGGTTATTTTTTGGTTGTAGAAATGCTCAAACATTTTCCATATAAACCAATGGTAATTGATTGTTTGCTTTATGCCATTTCAGCTTAAAAAGGTTTCCTAGGAATGCTCACCTTTTAGATAGCTGGGGGAAACCTGTACTGTGTTTTGGTCAGAGTATGTTGATTGTTTTATTTCTGCTTTTTACGGAACTTACTGATGTCTTCTTTATGACCTAATATGACTTCTTGCAAAATCTATAGGTGCTTGGGATTAAGATGTATTCCCTGTCACCATAGGGTAGAGTTTGATATATATTCATAAGATCTACTTTATTATGTTACTTAGGTCTTCTGTCTCTACTTATTTTGTGTGCATTTCATGTCTTATACTGAAAACAGTGTTTAAAATCTCTTATTATTAGTGTGCTTCTATCATGTCTTCTTACATCTCATGCAGTTTTTGTTTCTTAAAAGCAGATGCTATGCTATTTAACATTAAATTTTTCTAATCATTGTGAATTGTGTCTTCTAATATTCTAAAAGCTATTCTTTGTCATGTTTAATCAGTTTGGGGTTGATTTCCACTTTGTCTCATATCAGGATCTTTACCTCTGTTTTCTTATTTTTTCCTTTTTCCTGGAATATCTTGGTCTACCTTTTACTTTTAGTCTTTATTAAATCACTTCCTTTTAGGTGTGCCCTTTAGAAATAGCCGAACTGTTTCTTTTCGTAAATAATATATATTAAATATTAAGTAATAATAATAAATAAACAAACTCACTTATTTTGATGAGTTAAACCCTTCACACATATTCATATGACTGATATGTTTGGTTTCAACAATGTCATAATATTTTATAATCATATTTTGTTATATTCGCTTTTTCTCTGTAAGATTTGTAGTCATTGCTCTTGAATTTTGGTTGCCATTTAGAAAGGTCTGCATTTTTGTTTTGTTCTAGTCATTATCCTTGTTCCTATAAATTTTTCTAAATGCTCTTTCTCCTTCCTGTTATATAGCTATTATTGGCTATTTATTTTATCAGTTTTTACTGGTTTCTTTTAACTCCCACCCATGGTCTATATAGTAGTAACCAATGGGTTTTTTTCTATCTATTCTTTCCCCTTCCTTTTCCTCCCATTTTTAAGTACATTATTTCTATTTTGTCATAACATAAAACAATTGGACATTATTATCCATCCTCAACTCTACCCTTGTTTTAATCTTAGTTCAACAATTATATATTAAAGATATTTTTAAATATTCACACACACACATATATATATATATAAAATGCTCATCAGTTTTTTGTTGAAGTTTTACAGTAATATTTTAATTGCAGCTCATCCTCTAGTAGAATCTTCAAAAAGGGCACATGGGTGAATTTTCTAAGTTCTTATATATTTAAAATATTTTTTCCAGCTTTATAGATATGATTGACAAATATAAAAACTGTATTTTTAAGGTGTACAATGTGGCGTTTTAAGCATACCTTGTGTAATGATTATCACAGTTGAGCTAATTAACATATTTATCACCTCACACAGTATTTTTTGGTATGTGGTAAGAACATTTAGGATCTACTCTCTTAGAAAATTTCAAGTATATAATACATTATTAATATAGTTATCATGCTATACATTAGATCTCTATAACTTATGCATCTTATAACTGAACTTTTGCACCCTTGACCAAGATCTCTCCCTTTCCTCCACCCCCACCCTCTGGCAACCACTAGTCTACCCTGTTTCTCTAAGTTCAACTTTTTTAGATTCCACATGTAAGTGATTTTATGCAATATTTATCTTTCTGTGTCTGGCTTGTTTTACTTAGCATAATATCTTCCAAGTTTATCCACATTTCCACAAATGGCAGGACTTCTTTCTGTTTTAAGGCTGAATAATATTCCATTATATATTTTATTTATATCACAGTTCTTTCCCAATCATCTGCAAATGGACATGTATGTTGTTTCCATATCTTGGCTGGTATAAATAATGCTACAGTAAACATGGGGATACAGATATTTTTTAAGAAACTGAGTTAATTCCCTTTCGATATATAGGCAAAAGTGAGATTGCTGGATGATAGTTCCATTTTTCATTTTTTGAGGAATCCCCATACTATTTTCCACAATGACTACACCAACTTACATTTCCAACGTTGCACAAGAGTTCCCTGTTCTCCCCATCCTCTCCAACATTACTTGTCCTTTTGATAATAGCCATTCTAATAGGGAGTAAGACAATATCTCACTGTGGTTTTGATTTGCATTTCTCTGATGATTAGTGCTATTGAGCACTTTTTAAAATACCTGTTGGCCATCTGTGTGTCTTCTTCGGAGAAATGTCTATTCTGTTCCTTTGTGTATTTTATTATCAAGTTATTTGTTTTGTTTTGCTATTAAGTTATATGTATTCCTCATATATTTTGAATGTTAATTCCTTATCAGATATATAGTTTGCAAATATTTTCTCCCATTCTGTAGACTGCCTTTTCATTTTGCTTACTGTTTCCTTTGCTGTGCAGAAGCATATGTGGATATCCAGTAAAAGCAATTTCCTATAAATCCTCAAAGTACAACCTTACTAGATATAAAATCCTTGTTTCCCACTTTCTTTCACTGAATTTCTGTAAAATGCTGCTCCATTTTTGCCTTGCTTCATACCTTTTTTGGGGAAAGTCTGCTGATAGTCTAATTTTTTCTTTGTAAGTTATTTGATCTTTTTTGCCTGGAGGTCTTGAGAATTTTTTATCTTTATAATCTAATACTTTTACTAGGTTTATCTCAAGAGTTGATTGCTAACTATTTGGTTAACCTGAAATATAATTAATAGAGGGAAGGCAAGATAAATACTTTTACCTTCCTTTTGAAAAAAGCCTATTTACAGGTCTATGAGTTGTGACGAACCCTAGCAAGCCCTAATATTAACAATAGGATTACTTTTTGGATTTATTATGAACTCATGGTTCTTCATGATTTACTCCAGCCTCTACTGTTCTTTTTTATAAATTCACTGGCATACATAACTCAAAACATGCTAAAATCCTAATGCTCTAAGTTTTTCATTACTTCAAAAATAAGTTTAAAAATATAAAGATCAGCTTTCAAATATAAGTGCCTGCCTATAAAGCAGTTAAATATCATGTTCTTCAGAAGGTAATAAAGAAAAAAGTATTTCTATTAATATTCTGTAAATGCTCAGGATTCTAAGAAATTTTACATAACAATTTACCTAATGTACTAATTTCTTACAATTTATCTTATAAAATATTTTCCTTCCACACATTGTAAAATAAACATTTGCTGAACTGATTGTTACAAGGTCTAGTGTTACATGATCATGTAATAAAACACTCTTTTGTAAAACATATACACAAGGATAGAATTAAACTTACCATGGAATCTGTAACTCTAAATTTCCTGTCTTCTGTGGTTTAAACATAATTATGTTGCATTTACATAGTTTTTTTTTTAAGTTGGGTTTATTTGTCCTTTTTAAAATGGGAAAAAAAAGTAAAGCTATGCTTGTTTGCATACAGAACAGATTTAATTTCTTTGTGGCTTCCCAGATATTTCTCTTACCACAGAACTAGGCTTTGTGACATTTTAGGGTTTATGAAAAACATAAAATAGAATATATGTTTTATATTTTTTATCAGTAAGAACATTTTTGATTATTTGTTTTTTATCTTCATGCTTTTTAAACAGATGCATTTGACTAAGATCCAAAATGCCAAATGGAAATTATGTGAATCATTTTATCTTCTGAAGCTTAGTTTTCTCATTTTAAAATGAGCTCCAGGGACTTTTAATTTGAGGATTATGTGAATTTTATTTACCTATGTTACATATCTCATCCAGCCAATTGTAATATTTGCTTATTTCAGAAGCTGAAAAAATGAGCTGCTCAGTGCTGTGTCCTCTAGAGTAAGTGAATCTGTATGTGTATGTTTACAATGAAATTAAAGCACATTTTTTAAACTTTTAATTTGTGTAATATATTCTGCATAAAAGAAAGTGCATAATGAAATGAACACACAGGTTACTTATTGAAAAAGGAAGACTCATGTAATTGCCACCCAAGCTGAGAGGTAGAATATTATCATTATGCCAAAAAAGTCCCTGGCTACCCCTCCTATCACAGCCCACCCAGTACCACCTCTCTTCACTCTGAAGAGAATCCTCTCTTGCCTTTTATATTCTTATCTTCTTTCTTTGTGTAATTTTATACTTGAGAATGCTTCTCTATATGGGATCATTCAGTTTTGTTTGTATCTGGAAACAAATGGAAGCATGCAGTACGTGTGTTTTTATCTGAAATTTTTTGTACAAAATCATAGGTTATTTTAACACTTTATTGTTCTTTGATGCATTTTAACAACCGTACACACCCACACAACCACCAGTCAAAAGAAGATATAAAACATTTATTTCACTCAAGGTTACTCATGCTATTTTCCAATCAAACCCATGTTCACCGTAAGCAAACCTTTTCTGATTTCGATCACTATGGATTAGTTTTACCTATTCTGGGAATGGAATTTCTAAGCCATAGGGTTGAAGTTTAACTTTACTAGAAAGTTCCAAATAGTACACAAAAGTGGTTGTAAAATTTTACAATCCCATCAGTGACAGCATTTAGCATTGTTATTTTTTTAAGTTAGCCTGTCTAATAGGAAAAAGTGGTAAATCATTGTAGATTTCATTTACGTTTCCCTAATAACTAAAGGTGTGGAGTGACTTCTTGTGCGCTTACTGACTGGGATATATTTTATTTTGTGTCTATTTAAGTATTTTGTCTACTTTTTAATTGGATTGTCTGTCTTTTTTGGTGATTTGAAGGGGTTCTTTATATATACATATATTTTTTCTATTATTAATATACAATTACATGAGCAACATTATGGTTACTAGACTCCCCTATTCTCAAGTCCCCACCACATACCCCATTGCAGTCACTGTCCATCAGTGTATTAGGATGTTATAGAATCACAACTTGTCTTCTCTATGTTATACTGCCTTACCTGTATCCCCCCACACCATGCCCAACCCCGCTAAATTATGTGTGCTAATTCTAATAGCCCTTTTTCCCCCTTATCCCTCCCTTCCCACCCATCTTCCCCAGTCCCTTTCCCTTTGGTAACTGTTAGTCCATTCTTGAGTTCTGTGAATCTGCTGGTATTTTGTTCCTTCAGTTTTTGCTTTGTTCTTATACTCCACAGATGAGTGAAATCATTTGATACTTGTCTTTCTCTGACTGGCTTATTTCACTGAGCATAATACCCTCTAACTCCATCCATGTTGTTGCAAATAGTAGGATCTGTTTCCTTCTTATGGCTGAATAATATTCCATTGCGTATATATACCACATCTTCTTTATCCATTCATCTACTGATGGACACTTACGTTGCTTCCATTTCTTGGCTATTGTAAATAGTGCTGCAATAAACATAGGGGTGCATATGTCTTTTTCAAACTGGGCTGCTGCATTCTTAGGGTAAATTCCTAGGAGTGGAATTCCTGTGTCAAATGGTATTTCTGTTTTGAGTTTTTTGAGGAACTTCCATACTGCTTTCCACAATGGTTGTACTAATTTACTTTCCCACCAGCAGTGTAGTAGGGTTCCCCTTTCTCCACATCCTCGCCAACATTTGTTGTTTGTCTTTTGGATGTTGGACATCCTAACTGGCATGAGGTGATATCTCATTGTGGTTTTAATTTGTATTTTTCTGATGACTAGTGATGTGGAGCATCTTTTCATGTGCCTGTTCGCCATCTGAATTTCTTCTTTGGAGAACTGTCTGTTCAGCTCCTCTGCCCATTTTTTAATTGGCTTATTTGCTTTTTGTTTGTTGAGGTGTGTGAGCTCTTTATATAATTTGGATGTCAACCCCTTATTGGATATGTCATTTATGAATATAATCTCCAATACTATAGGATGTCTTTTTGTTCTACTGATGGTACCCTTTCCTGTACAGAGGCTTTTTAGTTTGATATAGTCTCACTTGTTCATTTTTGCTTTTGTTTCCCTTGCCCAGGGAGATATGTTCATGAAGAAGTTCCTCATGTTTATGTCCAAGAGATTTTTGCCTATATTTTTTTCTAAGAGATTTACGGTTTCACGAATTACACTCAGGTCTTTGATCCATTTTGAGTTTACTTTTGTGCATGGGGTTAGACAGTAACCCAGTTTCATTCTCTTACATGTAGCTGTCCAGTTTTGCCAATACCAGCTGTTGAAGAGGCTGTCATTTCCTCATTGTATATCCATGGCTCCTTTATCATACATTAATTTACCATATATGCTTGGGTTAAAATCTGGGCTCTCTATTTAGTTCCACTGGTCTATGGGTCTGTTCTGGTGCCAGTACCAAATTGTCTTGATTACTGTGGCTTTATAGTAGAGCTTGAAGTCAGGGCGCGTAATTCCCCCTGCTTTATTCTTCCTTCTCAGGATTGCTTTGGCTATTCGGGGTCTTTTGTGGTTCCATATGAATTGTAGAAATATTTGCTCTAGTTCATTGAAGAACGCTGTGGTTCCATATGAATTTTAGAACTATTTGCTCTAGTTCATTGAAGAATGCTGTAGGTATTTTGATAGGGATTGCACTGAATCTGTAGATTGCTTTAGGCAGGATGGCCATTTTGACAATATTAATTCTTCCTAGCCAAGAGCACGGGATGAATTTCCATTTATTACTGCCCTCTTTAATTTCTCTTAAGAGTGTCTTGTAGTTTTCAGGATATAGGTCTTTCATCTCCTATTTAGGTTTATTCCTAGGTATTTTATTCTTTTGGATGCGATTGTGAATGGAATTGTTTTCCTGATTTCTCTTTCTGCTAGTTCATCGTTAGTGTATAGGAATGCAACAGATTTCTGTGTATTAATTCTGTATCCTGCAACTTTGCTGAATTCAGATATTAGATCTCATAGTTCTGGAGTGGATTCTTTAGGGTATTTTATGTACACTATAATGTCACCTGCAAACAGGAACCGTCTGAGTTCTTCCTTGCCAATCTGGATACCTTGTATATCTTTGTGTTGTCTGATTGCCGTGGCTAGGACATCCAGAACTATGCTGAATAAAAGTGGGGAGAGTGGGCATCCCTGTCTTGTTCCCAATCTTAGGGGAAAAGCGTTCAGCTTCTTGCTGTTAAGTATAATGTTGGCTGTGGGTTTGTCATATATGGCCTTTATCATGTTGAGGTACTTGCCCTCTATACCCATTTTGTTGAGACTTCTTATGAATGAATGTTGAATTTTGTTTTTTTGTTTTTTGGGGGGTTTATTTTTAATTTTTTAATAGTTTTTTGGTATCATTAATGTACAATTACATGTGTGATATTATGGTGATTAAACTACCCCTTTCATCATGTCCCCCCCACAAACCCCATTACAGTCACTGTCCATCAGCCTAGTGAGATTTGTTGAATGCTTTTTCACTGTCAATGGAGATGATCATGTGGCTTTTGTCCTCCTTTTTGTTGATGTAGTGGATGATGTTGATGGATTTTCAAATGTTGTACCATCCTTGCATCCCTGGGATGAATCCCACTTGATCATGATGGATGATCTTTTTGATGTATTTTTCAATTCAGTTTGCTAATATTTTGTTGAGTATTTTTGCATCTATGTTCATCAGGGATCTTGGTCTGTAGTTTTCTTTTTTTGTGATGTCTTTGCCTGGTTTTGGTATTTGACTGATGTTGGCCTCGTAGAATGAGTTTGGGAGTATTCCCTCCCCTTCTATGTTTTGGAAAACTTTAAGAAGGATGGGTATTAGGTCTTCACTAAATGTTTGATAAAATTCACCAGTGAAACCATCTGGTCCATGGGTTTCATTCTTAGGTATTTTTTGATTACCAATTTAATTTCTTTGCTGGTAATTGGTCTATTCGGATTTTCTGTTTCTCCTGGGTTAGCATTGGAAGGTTGTATTTTTCTAGAAAATTGTCCATTTCTTCTAGGTTATCCAGTTTGTTACCATATAATTTTTCACAATATTCTCTCATAATTCTTTGTATTTCTGTGGTGTCCATAGTGATTTTTCCTTTCTCATTTCTGATTCTGTTTATGTGTGTAGACTCTCTTTTTTTCTTGAGAAGTCTGGCTGGAGGTTTATCTATTTCATTTATTTCCTCAAAGAACCAGCTCCTGCTTTCATTGATTCTTTCTATTGTTTTACTCTTCTCAATTTTATTTATTTCCACTTTAATCTTTATTATGTCCCTCCTACTACTGACTTTGGGCCTCATTTGTTCTTCCTTTTCTAGTTTCATTAATTGTGAGTTTAAACTGTTCATTTGGGATTGTTCTTCTTTCCTGAGGTAGGCCTGTATTGCAATATATTTCCCTCTTAGCAGGCCTCTGCTGCATCCCACAGGTTTTTCAGTGTTGAATTATTGCTGTCATTTGTCTCCATATATTGCTTGATCTCTGTTTTTATTTGGTCATTGATCCATTGGTTATTTAGGGGCATGTTATTAAGCCTCCGTGTGTTTGTGGGCTTTTTTGTTTTCTTTGTGTAATTTATTTCTAGTTTCATACCTTGGTGTTCTGAGAGGTTAGATGGTACAATTTCAATTTTTCTGAATTTACTGAGGTTCTTTTTGTGGCCTAGTATATTATCTATTCTTGAAAATGTTCCATGTGCACTTGAGAAGAAGAATGTGTATCCTGTAGCTTTTGGGTGGAGTGTTGTGTAGATGTCCGTTAGGTCTATCTGTTCTAATATGTTGTTCAGTGCCTCTGTCTCTTTACTTATTTTCTGTCTGGTTGATCTGTACTTTATAGTGAGTAATGTGTTGAAGTCTCCTAAAATGAATGCATTGCATTCTATTTCCCCCTTTAATTCTGTTAGTATTTGTTTCACATATGTAGGTGATCCTGTGTTGGGTGCATAGATATTTATAATAGTTATATCCTCTTGTTGGACTGACCCTTTTATCATTATGTAATGTCCTTCTTTGTCTCTTGTGACTTTCTTTGTTTTAAAGTCTATTTTGTCTGATACAAGTACTGCAACTCCTGCTTTTTTCTCACTATTAGTTGCATGAAATATCTTTTTCCATCCCTTTACTTTCAGTCTGTGTATGTCTTTGGGTTTGAAGTGAGTCTCTTTTGGCAGAATATAGATGGGTCTTGTTTTTTTATCCATTCAGTAATTCTATGTCTTTTGATTGGTGCATTCAGACCATTTACATTTAGGGTGATTATCGATAGGTATGTACTTACTGCCATTTTTAGATTCATAGTTATCGAAGGTTCAAGGGAAATTCCCTTACTATCTAAAAGTCTACTTTAACTTACTTTGTATACTATTACAAACACAGCCAAAAGGTTCTTTTATTTTTTTCCTTTTTCTTCCTCCCCCATTCTTTTTATGTTATGAATCATATTCTGTAGTCTTTGTTTTTCCTTGGGTGACATCTATTTAGCCTTAGGAATACTTCCATCTATAGGAATCCCTCCAAAATGCACTATAGAGGTGGTCTGTCGGAGGTAAATTCTCTCAGCTTTTGCTTATCTGGAAACTGTTTAATCCCTCCTTCAAATTTAAATGATAACCTTGCTGGGTGGCATATTCTTGGTTCAAGGCCTTTCTGTTTCATTGCATTAAATATATCATGCCACTCCCTTCTGGCCTGTAAGGTTTCTGTTGGGAAGTCTGATGATAGCCTGATCGGTTTTCCTTTGTATGTGATCTTTCTTCTCTCTCTAGCTGCTTTTAAAAGTCTGTCTTTATCCTTGATATTTGCCATTTGAATTATATGTCTTGATGTTGTCTTCCTTGGGTCCCTTGTATTGGGATATCTGTGCACCTCCATGGCCTGAGAGACTATCTCCTTCCCCAGATTGGGGAAGTTTTCAGCAATTACCTCTTCAAAGACACTTTCTATCCCTTTTTCTCTCTCTTCTTCTTCTGGTGCCCCTGTAATGCGAATATTGTTGCGTTTGGATTGGTCACACAATTCTCTCAATATTCTTTAATTCTTAGAGATCCTTTTTTCTTTCCTTGCCTCAGCTTCTTGGTATTCCTCTTCACTAATTTCTATTCCATTTACTGTTTCTTCTACTACATCTAATCTGCTTTTAAATCCCTGCATTGTATGTTTCATTTCAGATATGGAATTTCTTAATAATTAAATCTCTGACTTAAATTCATTCCTGAGTTCTTGAATATTTTTCTGTACCTCCATAAGCATGTTTATAATTTTTATTTTGAACTCTCTTTCAGTAAGATTGGTGAGTTCAGTTTCCTTTTGCCCTCTTTCTGGGGTTTGTGAGATTTTAATCTGAACCATGTTCTTTTGACGTTTCATATTTCTGTGTGGTGCCCACTAGTGTGCAGAAACTCCAGTCTCTGGAGCTTCTCAGCCCCTAGAGTGAGGTTGGGGGTCATAGGGGAGCGGAACTGGTGCCTGGGGGTAAGAAAGATCTGTTTCCTGATTCCCGTCTGCAGTGCCTGTCTCCAGCATCAGAGCCAGTTGGCCAAGTACACACGTGTAAACCTCTGTGCTTTGCATCTCTAGCTGTTGTAGGCGGGGCCTCCCTCTAGCTGGCATGATGCCTGCACAGTGACTGCAGGTTTGCAAGCGGCTGCCTGCAGGCCAGTAGGAAAGCTCAGCAGGCTGTGATGTGTGTCACAGTGGGGGGCCTCGGAGCTGAGTATGCAGACAGGGGGATGGAGCACCTGAAGGTTCTCAATGTTCCCAACCAACTGGGCAGAGCACACGCAGACAACCTTGTCCAGCTCTCCCTTCTCTCGCAGAGCAAGCTCTTTGCAAACCCCACCCTTTCAGCAGCCCTCTCGCTTCTAGGAAGCCTCTCAGACTGCCTGCCTTTCCTCTGACACAGAGCAACCAGGTGTGGATCTCCTCCTCCACAAATGGCTGGAATGTCAATTTCTCAAGCACTCCGCCTGTCCGAGCTCCCCAAAGTCCAGAGCACCACACACTATAGGATTCTGCTCACAAAGCAGATGGCCAGAGCTAGGTTTTCAGCAGTCCCAGGATTCCACCCCCTCTCCACTCCGTTTCTCTTCCTCCCATCAGTGAGCTGGGGTGGGAAAAGGGTTTGGTCCTGCCTGATTAAGGCTTTCGAACGTTACCGTTTCGTGAGCTCTGCTCTGTTCTTGAGGTCTGTATGCAGTCTGGTTCAGCCTTCTTTCTTATTGCTGTTTTAAGGTTAGTTGTATTAATAAACTATTTTTGTACTGTTTGTGGTTTTGGGAGCAGCTCTCTGTCTCACCTCTCATGCCGCCATCTTGAATTCTCCTCTTCTTTTTATATATCCTTTGTTAGATTTTTATGCTGTGTAATATCTTCCCCATCAAAATTAAGGATGTCTTTTGAACAGAAACATTTAATTTGATGAAGTTCAACTTATCAATTTTTCTTCCATAGCTAGTGGGTTTTGTATCCTATCGATGCTATATCTCAAACTAGTTTTTAAGTACGGAGTGAAAAAGGGTCAAAAGTAATTTTTTCATATAATAGTCAATGGTCCCAGCATCATTTATTGAAATCACTACTTCTCATTTGATTAGCTTGGTCCCTTGGTTGAAATTCAACTGACTGTACATACGTGGGTCTGTTTCTGAACTCCTTTTTCCATTGATTTGTTTTTCTATCCTCCTGTCAATACTATCCCATCTTGATTCCTATAGCTTTGTAATAAGTAATGTATATCTTCCAACTTTTAAGTCATTTTAGATGTTTTGCATTTCTATATAAATTTTAGAATATTGTCTAAATCTTTTTAAAAGCTTTATAAGATTTCAATAAATGTTGTTAAGAACCTGTAGATAATTTAGGGAGAATGGAAATCTTAATATTGAGACTATTTCCATTAATATTGTATATATCACCATTTATTCAGGTATTCTTTAATTTGTCTGAGCAATATTTTGAGCTGTCAACATAGAAGTCTTCCACATCATTCATTATGTATTTTCTAGGTATCTGTTTATGCTATTGTGATTAGTTATTATTTTTAATTCATTTTTCAGTTATTTATTGCAAGCAATATATTTTCATGTATTCAAATATACCTTTGGATATTCTTACAACTTTGCTAACTTTATTTATTCTAACAATTTTTTGTGTGTAGATTCCATAGGGTTTTTACATATAGAATTATGTTATCTCTACAGATAATGACAATTTACTCTTTTCCCCCCTATCTTTATGCATTTTGTTTTTCATGCTGTATTGCACAGGCCAGGACCTGTTAAAATGAAGTGATAGTAGACATCTGTGTGCTATTCCTGTTCTTGGGGAGAAAGCATTCAATTTTTTATCATTAAGTATTATGTTAGTTGTAGGTTTTTGTAGATGCCCTTTATCATGCTGAGGAAGTTTCCATTTACTCCTAGTTTGCTTTGACTTTAAAAAAAATCATAAATGGGTTTTGAATTTTTTTAAATGCCTTTTCTACTTCTATGGAGAGGATCAGATCATTTTTCTTTGTTTTATTAACAAGGTGAATTAGAGTCACTGATTTTCTTAAGGTTGAGACAACCTTCTATTACTTGGGTAAAATCACTTCCATTACTTGGGTAACATACCCTTTTAATGTATTCTTTGATTTTATTTGCTGGTATTTTTATGTTCATAATGTATATTGATTTAGTTTTGTTTTCTGTAATATTTTTGTCATTTTAGTATCTGGATTGCGCTGGCCCCATAAAACAAGTTGAGAGATGATCTTGCCTCTTTATTTCCTAATAGAGTTTGTGTATGATTATTTATTTCTTAAGTGTTTGATAGAATTCACCAGCAAAACCATCTGGGCTTGGAGTTGTCTTTGCGGAAAAGATTTTTGTTGGTAATGATTTAATTATTTTGATTAAAAATTCTATGTCTTTAGTAGATACAACACTATTCAGGTTTTCTATGTCTTCTTGGGTCAGTTTTGGTAATTTGTGTTTCTCAATGATTATATTTTATTTAAATTTTATCAGCAAAAAATTATTTATATAATATCCTTATATTATTTTTATCATTTTATCACCCCTACATTCTGTAATGGTAGTAATTTATGTTCTCTCTCTTCTCAGTCTCTCCCTCTCTGTGTCTCTTGATCAGTCTCCCTCAGGGAGCTCAAGGCCCATTTTCTTATAAAAGTGGTTTTTACATTTTTAAATGTTTTTTAGACACAAAAACAAAACAAAGAATATGTAGCAGAGATCATATGTTGCCTACAAGGTCTAAAATGTTCATTATCTGTAGCTTTACATAAAGTTTGCCAACCATTGCTCTAGTGGTTTATCATTATTCATCTTCTTTTTATGTACTGGAATTTCCAGTCTCTTAAAGTAAAGGTGTGATCATCAATATTATAGGTCAACTCTTCTCTAATATGAGCATTTAAAGCTCTCTATTTCCAAGTACTGTTCTAGCTCCATCCCCACAAATATATTATGTTTTCCATTTTTATCAAATTCAAAATATTTCTTACATTTCTTTGTGATTTCTCTTAGCCTTTCTGGAAGATAACTAAGCCCCAGGTGAGGAGAGGAAACTTTTATAGAAGAATGCCAGCTAATAAATAGAATTTTTAAAATCACTATAACTCCCAATACAGTAATTCTTTTAGGAAAGGATAACTTAATGGATGCTAAAACTTTAAGGTAGTGGGCAAGTTGTTTGGGACAGGATCTTCTCACAGTGGTGAAGTGTGATTAAGATTGTTATTCACTGAAAATGGAAAGATACATCTTTACAATGGAGAGACATGTAGTCATCAGTGTAATTAAATAACCAAATGTAGCACCACTGAAGAGTGGGACAACAGGACATTATGAGCCTCTTCATGTGTTGCAATGTGAGATACATAGCATCACCTATGATGTATTTTGCCAAAAATATATAATTTGAATCAAACTCAGATTTTAGTTCTAACTTTCTGTTCATAGAAAATACAGAGATTAGAGGGAAAAGTTAAATGACATCTTGAGGAAGCAATGCAGCAACCTCAACTCAAACTGTGGGACTTTCGACAAGACAACAGGTCTTTTTTTTTTAGAATCAATGCCATAAAAATGTTCTAAAATAGACTAAAAACACATATAAAAAATACAGGACATGATCCTTGTTCTAAACCAGACTTTGTTTCTTACAAAGCTCTAAAGCAGCTTACGAAAACTATTGGAAATATTTTAATCTGAACTGGATATTTGACGATATTAGGGAATTGCTTTTAACTTTCTCAAATGTGATAATAGTACAGTGTTACTGTAAAGGATTGCACTTATTTTTAAAAGATGAAAAATTTTTAATTTTAGTTGTGAATTATGACACCTCTATCTTGCAAAGAGTTTAGAAGAAAATGAACACACACATTGATAGATGATGCAAATAGGTTAAATTTTGAAGATAGTGTCTATTGGTGTTAATTTTGCTATTTTTAAAAAGACTCAGGCACGTCTGAAATTTTTTACACTAAGAAGGGAGAAAAAATGAAGGAGAAAAATAAAATATTTTTATACTTAATAGAATAGCTAAATTAAGTAGCCTATGCAGGTGACTGGTACTCTCATGATGTGTTTATGGGAATAAAATGAACATAACTTTTATGGAGAACAGTCTGTTGATATCTATTAAAATTTAAAATACATAAAATCCTTACCAAATTATATAAAGAGCTCACAGACCTCAACAAACAAAAAGCAAATAAGCCAATTAAAAAATGGGCAGAGGAGCTGAAAAGACACATCTCCAAAAAAGAAATTCAGAGGGCCAACAGGCACATGGAAAGATGCTCCACATCACTAGTCATCAGAGAAATGCAAATTAAAACCACAATGAGATATCACCTCACACCAGTTAGGATGGCCGCCATCCAAAAGACAAACAACAAATGTTGGTGAGGATGTGGAGAAAGGGGAACCCTCCTACACTGCTGGTGAGAATGTAAATTAGTACAACCATTGTGGAAAGCAGTATGGAGGTTCCTCAAAAACCTCAAAATAGAAATAGCATTTGACCCAGGAATTCCACTCTTAGGAATTTACCCTAAGAATGCAGCAGCCCAGTTTGAAAAAGATATATGCACCCCTATGTTTATCGCAGCACTATTTACAATAGCCAAGGAACGGAAGCAACATAAGTGTCCATCAGCAGATGAATGGATAAAGAAGATGTGGTATATATACACAATGGAATATTATTCAGCCATAAGAAGAAAACAAATCCAGACATTTGCAACAACATGGACAGAGCTAGAGGGTATTATGCTCAGAGAAATAAGCCAGGTGGAGAAAGACAAGTACCAAATGATTTTACTCATATGTGGTATATAAGAACAAAGAAAAAACTGAAGGAACACAACAGCGGCAGACTCACAGAACCCAAGAATGGACAAACAGTTATCAAAGGGAAAGGGACTGGGGAAGATGGGTGGGAAGGGAGGGATAAGGGGGAAAAAGGGCTATTACAGTTAGCACACATAATATAGCGGGGGTGGGGGTGGGGTAGGGGGATACGGGGAAGGCAGTATAACACAGTGAAAACAAGTAGTGATTCTATAACATCCTTCTATGCTGATGGACAGTGACTGCAATGGGGTATGTGGTGGGGACTTGATAATAGGGGGAGTCTAGTAACCATAATGTTGCTCATGTAATTGTTTATTAATAATACCAAAAAAAAATCCTTACCAAGCTATTCTGTTTCTCAATATTTGTCCTACAAGATAATCAGTGCATTGCAAAATGATAAAAGATAGCCTTTAAAATGTTATTTTTATTATGCAAAACTAGAGAGAACCTAATTTCAATCAATAAAGGATCAATTAAATAGTGGTATGGTATATTGATACAATAAGACTATCTAGCCATTAGAAAATGACTAACATATATTCATCAACATGAAGCAAACTCCCTTATGTATACTGAATTTGAAAAAGGCAGATTATAAAACAGCACATACAGAACCATTCCATAATGTTGTGTGTGCACATGTATTCTTAGAGACTGAAAATTCTTTACATTGATGATTACAGAGACTATGGAGGTGGGAAATTTGGGTGATTTTTAAAAATTCCCTTCTTTATAACTTTTTGTGTTACTTTGATTTTCTACCTGAGAATTTATTAGCTTACTAGAATTTAGTAACTTGAAAAAAAATCTCTCATTGGGGGAAAATAGTGCTTTTGAAAACTGTTAAATGATGTGAGTAGTAAGTGAAAAAGAAAACGGAAACAAATCATATTTACTACATGATCCACTGAAGTGGTTCCCTTTTGTGCCCGTATTCTGTTGATATTGTGGGACATAAGCAATGCATGCTGCTTCTGTAATTTTGTTACAAGCCAACTCTTGCCACTGTATGCATTGCTAATTTTTAAATGAACCCTAGGCTTCCAGAATAGGGATCCTTTATCTTCCATTCACTTGGAGCTTTCCAGGTCTGTACCATATAACTCAGCTGACTCCTCCCTCCTCCCCAAGCTCACCAACCCCAGTGCTCAAACTCTACTATGCTTCTTGGAGTCTCCCAAACCTGTTGGCCATTTCATGGTTCTATCTCAGGCCCCTGCTCTGACTGAGATGCCTCTTTACTCTGTCCATCCACTTTCTGGGCCTTGAAACTCCTTATTCACTTTCCACAGGCTCTATTATATAATTTAGATATTCCTGGTGAAGTCTACATAGGGACTTAAACTGAACGTTAAGATATGAATTTCTTGCAATATTCTAAATATATAATACATATTTTTACCTAAATTACAGCAAATTAGACCACATGGAGTGTCAATGCAAGTTTACATTATTGAGTGCAAATCCAATTCAAGTAGACTGTCTTCTCTACCTGTACTGGTAACATGGTGCCCATACACTCAGTGAGGCTATATGTGTGGATAAAATTGGAAGTTCTTGGCTCAATAATTTATAGTAGATTTTTACTATATATTAGTGAATTTATAGTGTACTCTAAATAAATCTTGACTTAGCTAAATTACTAGGTATAGATAGAATCGCAGATCAATCTAAGGGTTTTTGCGTATTTATCAACCTCTGGAATGAAACTAATATTGAGTATCTGCTTATCTGGTTAAATTATGGGTACTAATATCCTGATTTTAATGAATGAGGAAACTCAAGCTTCAGAAGATTAACTATTTGCTCAATATCATGGTTATAGTTGTAGTCCTGTGATTTGAATACATTGGATATATAACTAGCTAGTCTATGCTGTCAGTAATACCAGGCTGCACACTTAGGCAGGCACTGACTACTCCTAGATTGATCCCTATGTCTGTTTTGTTAAATCACAGTCGTAAAACCCTCAAATAAAGGTAAAAAATGTAAGTTTATCCAGTAATAATTTTCAATGTCCAGTTATATAAGAAAAGAGTTCATTTTACTACTCAGAATACTTGGGGATGTTTATACGTACATCAGACCATTTCTCAAAATTTTTCTTCTGCATCCAGAAGGGATGTTTTGTCATTGTGGTGACCATAAATATTAATATTTTTGCTGTTGCCTTTTGCTCTGTTTTGGGCAAACCTTTGCTCACCTGCCTTTAATGCGCTCTTCTAAATCATGTGCACTTTTTTCATAGAAAGAAAAGATAAACTATGTTTCATCTGTTATGCAACCCACACATTATTTATGCAGAGTCAGTTGGCCACTTTACCTCTGTTTCCTCATTGATAATCAAAGTGTTGGAGTACATATTCTCGAGGCTCCAACACTACTATTTGATGAATGTAATGATGACTGAGTAACTTTCACTGAATGTTTATTGAGAATGACTAGCTCTCCATGCCAGGGACTGCACTAGGCACTAGAATACCCTTCCCAGTAGCCCCTTGGCTTGCTCCCTCACCCCTGCAGAGTTATAGCCCAAATGTCACTGTTTCATTAACAGTTTCATTGCATCCTTGACACTGCTGCATTGACTTCTTCTACCATCCATTTCCATCCCACTATCCCTCTCTGTTTTATTTTTCTCTAGTTACTTCTCAATATTTCATATGATACATAGACCTCTCTTATGTCTTTTCCCAAAAGAATATTAGCTCCATGAGAGCAGGGATTTATGTTTGCTTTTGTGATGGAAAAATCCCCAGTGCCTCAAAATCTGCCTGGTACATGATAGGCACTATCCTAATATTTACTGTAAGAATGAACAATTTTTCTGAGAAAAAAAGTTCCTAGAGCTTTTCTAATCATACTGCTTACTATAAAAAAAACTGTCATCCTATTGTACCAAGGCCAAGGAATTCCAGGACAGGAAAGAACCTTTCCAGAGGCTGTCAATTTATATTTTTTCTCCTAATTTGGTCCCCTATAGCCTCTTTAAAATAATACATAGAGATATAAACATAAAAACTTTTAAGAATTTTTATTTAAAAAGTAAAATTATTTTCTAATCATAGTTTTTCAGAGGGATTCAACTCTGATTGTTTCCTTTGTTACTGAATTGCCGAGTTGGTTCCAGAACCTATAGATTTCAGTCGTGTCCTTTAATGTGGTTTAAGAACATCATGTTCTTTTAGGTTAACCACATTTAGTTTGGGCCACAGTCATACAATAGTATTTATCAGTGTAATTTTCAACAAACATTGTGAAATTTCTAGAATCATGCAAAATTATGGTTTCAAAAGAAATGTATTGGTATTGCCAGAAGGAAACTCTACAACCTTGTCCATGCCCACTCTGTGGACACAAACTCTTCCATTTGTTCACATATGTGCCCTCAATGTGCAGGCAAGCCAGCCAGACTTCTTAACAATCCTGGCAAATGTTATTATAACAAAAGGAACAGAAACGTAACAAACAGCTGCATCATCTTTGGTTTGTTTGGGTTTTTTAAATAGCCGGAATATGAATGAATATATTCATCCTTCTAGAACTGTTATTTTGCCAGCCACATAGCTTGATTTCCATGATATATTTGAAGATTTTGAAAACATAACTGAGTTCTACTAAAATGTCAAAGAATTAATGAAAAACTCTACTGATAATAAAAATGGGAAGTGCTAACATATTGCTGGGAATGAATTCAAAGTAAGATGCTAATCAGATTTTTTTAAAGTACCTAAAAGGAGATAGACTCATTACAATGGACAGTAGTAAGGTAATACCACTGGTAAGCCCATCATTGTATATGCCAAAAGCAATAAAACTGCAAAGAAATTCTATGAAAATGCACTTTGAACTCAGAGACTTCAAATGAAAACTTGCTATGCTGGTTAGATTTAGAATGTGAACTTTGCAAGTATGAGGTTCATATGAGTATATTTGTGTTGGGAGTAATTTTTGATTCATTGAGGAAGGAGTAAGAAAAGACTGTTTCAAGTCCACTTAACCAGTACTCACTGGCTGCGGTAGCATGCCTCAAGCATGGCGGGTAATATACAGTTAGTGCTGTCAATGAGATTACACAGTAACTGGGGAGATAAGAAACATACACACATGACTACAAGGCAAAGCAGTGTGCTATGAATGCCAGAAAAGGAGACAGAAAAACTCTAAGGAAGCTTAAAGAGGCAGAATCCAGAGGATTTGTGGGAGAGGTTTTGTTATAGGCCTAAAAGATGGGTTGTTATAGCAGAAGATGGAGACGGCAAAGGCTTATAGTTGGGAGGATTTCTGTGGCCTATGAGACATACCACTAGTGTCTCCCCTATATTCATGGAACCCCATGCACACATCTATTGTAACATTTATTATAATTGATTATCATGATCTCTTTATCCTGCTCACTAGTCTAGTCTCCTGAGGACAGTAAAAATCCTCACTATTCGCAGATTCCGTATTTGTGAATTTGTATCCCTGCTAAAATTTATTTGTTACCCCTGAATTAATACCTACAGCACTTGTGCTGTCATTCACAGTCATGTGCAGAGCAGCAAAAAGTTTGTCACCTTCTGCCCATGTTTCTAGTTGAACGTGAACCAAGCTATGCTTTCCCTTCTTGTTTCAGCTCTCGTACTGTAAACAACTGTCCTTCTCACAGGCTACTTAGTGTCCTGTTTTTGCATTTTTGTGCTTTGAGCTGGTGATTATGCTGTTTAAAATGGCCCCTACACATAGTGCCAAAGAGCTGTCTCGTCTATTGTTCCTAAGTGTGAGACGGTTGTGATGTGCCTTACAAAGAAAATATGTGTTGCTAAGCTTCATTTGGGTCTGAGCTGTTGAGCTATTGACCATGGGTTCAAGTAAATGAATCAATAATATATATTAAATAAGGCATCTTTAAACAGAAACATGCATCAAACAAGGTTAATATTGATCAGTTGATGAAAATCTTCTGTTTAGAGGTTCTCAAGATCAAAACTTTTTATTTTCCCTAGGAGCAATGGTTCAGTATTTACTAATTCAGTTTGCAGTGACTTTATAGAACATAACTACCCTGAGGAACAAGAATTGATTGTATCTGTTATTTCTGTATGCTTAGCATTTACTGTTTAGTAGATGGCCAAAGTTTTATGAGCAAATGCCTGAAGATAGGGGATTAAGAGGAATAACCCACCTCATGGGGATGTTAAATACTGAGTTCAGGAATTGAGCATGCAGCAATTCCCATGTAGATAATGTGAAGCCATTAGAGACTTTTCTCCCAGACATGCTCTCTCACTTGTGAACTGTTCAACAAGCATTGACTGCGTGTGCTAGGTGGTGTGATGGGCAGAATGAATGTCTGTGGGGCCCTGCTCTCAAGGACCTAAGGTGGAATCTCTAAAAGGTCCTTCATGGAGATTAATTTCACAGGAATTCATAGGATGGGTTCGAACTGAGAGAAATTAAAGGTACAAAACCAAGTTATGCAACTACAGTACCCTGATAGGAAGTAGTGCAGACCAGGATTAGGGTGCCAGCCAGGAAAGCAGGCAAGTAGGGGCAGACACTCGCACTGTTACGTAGTGCACATCGGCAGTAAGTGCCCTGGTAGAGAAAATGAGGGAGGTGAATGGGACAGAGTTAAACTCTGAAGTTTGCTTTCCCTGACTTTGTTCATTCCCATGATTGCAAATGTTCTTTAATAATATTTTCCTTATTTAGGCTTATTACTCTGGTCTGTGCTGAGTCTTATAAGACATCAATAATGAGTCACAATCCTCATCCAGTTTAACTAAGCAGCTGATGAACTGCTTTGAGTTTGGGGCCAGGGTCGGGGACAACAGATCTAGCTTTACAATCAATAGTGAATTTTTATAGTTAATTGTAAAATTTTGCCCAGGGGAGTCCACTTTGAATTATCTTATTTTTTAAACTGGAATGTGTGCCATCCAAATGACTTCCACTCTAAGGACAAATTATGTCCAGCCTTGTATAGTTAAATATAATGCAAATTTTACTGCTATGTTTTCAAGAGGGTAGTGAAGACCTATAGTTTCATTGAGAAACTGCATGTGAAAAAAAATACAGAGATATGCAGGGATCAGCATTAATTATGTTTTCAATGGCATATGTAAAAGCAGTAAGCATTTTTTATGCTTATAAAGTAAATCCTTCATTGTGAAGTGTTCAGTGTCTGTCTTTACAGTTTCCATAAATTGAGAAATAAAACTTTCTTTCAGCAGGGTATTGACAGAAAGCTTTAGCTTTGGAAAGGTATTTAGTTAAACTTTGTGTTAAAATACTTTCTCAATGCACTTTTTCTTATTAAAAATCATTTTTAAAGGGACAATTTATATCTTATTATAAGCTATTTGCATTACCAATTGTTTTATAAAGTTATGCAAAAACCTGATATCTTACTTGGAGACTTTGGAATAATACATTTTTTCTCCTGGCAAACTCATCTCAGATAATCAAGAAATGTAATTATTTTTAATGTCAAATTTCAAGAATTTGAGTGGCATTTAAAGCTAGCAGTATTTATTCTACCTGTGGCTAAATATTACATGTGTTTAAGTTAACATGAGATTAAAAGTCAAAGGAGTTTTGATGTTCTTTATCTTTTTTCATCTGCTTTGAGTTTAATGTATCTTTCTGAACAAAGCCATGTTTGTGAAGGATTTTCAGTTTTGTTTGGCCTTCTTCTCGACTGCAAGTACTTAGTGGACCTTAATGTGGGGTTACACTCCCTGGGCTGATTGATGTATAAACAGAAGACAGATGGTGTAGAGATGGCTCTGATGATAATTCATTTTTCAGCTAGTCATGAATATTTTGATTACAGTGTGTTTAAGTAATTATAACACAGTCTGCTATGTCAGTCTTGCTGGGAAGGGAGCACATAGAAAACAAGTTATGTGTTATTCGTGCCCAACAAAGGATGCACTGTGGTGTAATGATTTTAATTCCTAATGCTAGATTAGGACTGGGGGAGTTTAAAGTATGTTATACAGTAAGGTAAGTCAATTAAACATAGACCAAATAAAAAAGGTAACTTCATAGTTGTGAGGCAAAATTTTTGTTTTGGAAAGTATTTAGATGTTCCTATGTGAAAGAAACCAGTAGTTTTACATTTAGGAAACAGTTTGTGTACAGCTAATTAAAAAATAACTTGGCCTGATTTTAAGTTTATGGGGATTGTAATTATCACGGAGCTTGCTTTCTGTGTCATGAATTTAAAACTGAAATCAGAGAGCTGGCAATTCAACAGCATGTTATATCCCCACTGTTACTAAAGTTTTGAAAAAAAAATCCAAGCAAAATGTCAAAAGGAAAAAAATAATGAGAATTGTGTGGATAGGCTATTAAAGCATTTTCATTTTCACATGCTACTTACAGTTTATATCTCTTTCTTTGGTTTCACAATAGGATAATTGATAGCTGGGATGGGGTTCGGTTGTTATGGTCCCTGCTGAAAAATCCTCACCCAGATGTGAAGGCCAGTGCAGCTTGGGCCCTCTGTCCCTGCATCCAAAATGCTAAGGTAAGAATAGACTGCAAATCAACCCATTCTAGAATCTCTAATACTATATTAAATAATGTCACCATGGGTCTGTTAATTGCTCTTGACTTATTTTGGGTCAGATTTATCAGCTGGAAAAGTGCTGCATGTTTTGTGCCAAAGTAATTTTTAAGCAATGCCTTCTCCTGGTCAGTTTTTAAATGCCAGATGAAACCAAGCTAAGATGGCAGGGCTTACCAAGTCCTACCTAGCTGGTGCAGTTGCAACAAGCACCCCTGGTTAGTCAAGGTGAAGAAAAGTTGACTATTCTTATCTCTGTGATAAGAAAATTACCTGCATTTACCTGCTACTTTTGGAAGCAGAAAACTGCTTCTGTCTTATTTAGAACCTGAAATATGAGAGTGAAAGATCACTAAGTTCTTTGTTTACCTTGAAAAAGTTACATAATTTCATGCATTCTGCTTTTCTTAGCTGTCAATAAGACTGGATATAAAACCCATGGATAAAATTTTTACATGAAGAAAAAACAACTGGGAATTCCTGAAGTCTTTTAGCTCTCCATTTGTAAATTCCATTATTTTCCTTAAACATCCTTTTTCAATCTATTTCTACTATCTTTTTTACTTAAAAATTTTTTTCTAAGTTTAGAGATTTTTCCTTTCAGATCCTTGTTGCTTAGAGATATTTCTCTATTGGATATTTTTATCCGAAGGATTTTATTTCTGTAGTAAATTTAACGACTTTAAATATCAACCTAAATATCTGTGACTAGAAATAATCTTGTGTAATAAGTGAAAAGTGAGGTGTACTAATAGTAGAGGAGCCCCATTACAAACTGATTAATAGAACCCTTTTTTCATAAGCAAAAAATAAAAATAAAAACAAAAACATCTCACATGTCAACCTACAGGAAAAACCACCATAGGGTGATATAGAGTCTTACCCTATCATACAATGCAGCAGTGAAAAATGAATGTATTTCAATAATGTATTCATCAATATTGATACATCTCATAAACATACTAAGTAAAATTAAAAACAAGTTTCAGAAATAGGTATACAATATAATTTCTATTATAAGGTTCAAAGAAATTTTTTCATTGTAACATTTAAAATATATTATTTAGGAAGAAGCCTATTGGGGAAAGATCACACACTTCCTTGAAGGATATATGTACCAGTAATTGAACTAATCAATCCTGTCTTTCAATCATAAATATGAACAACGAAGGATCACCAGATATTTAAGGAAGAATGGGGTAAAGCTAAAGACAAGCTAAGATTTATAAGCAAAACTAACTTCAGAAGAAACAGGGATAGTGAAAGGAACAAGAATATAACCTGAAATTTTTAACATTAATATCCTCAGAATGACCCCAGGAAGAATACTAGGCCCAAAAAGGCTGTTATAGAAAAGAAATATTCATAGATTGAGAAAAGGGTTTTGGAAATTAAAAATATATTTGGCAAAACAGTAAATTTAATAGAAGAGACAAATATTAGGGTGGGTATGACCATGTATTTATCTGGGAGATAGAGTCCAGGAAACAACTAAGAATGTAAAGTAGAAGTACAAGAAAATAGGACAAGAAACACACAAAAAGAGAGCAACTGAAGGAAAGAAATGGGTATTTAAAAAAAAAAGAAGAGAGGGAAGTTTCTGTAATCTGAAGTGTTGAAGAAAGATTCTAGACTTCAGACTGAAAAGATCTACTTGGTGCCAAGCAGGAAAAACAAAGTCATCTACATCTAGACACAAATTCAAAGTTAGTGTTTCCAGAAACTAAAGGAAAGAAAAAAATTACACCAGTTATAGACTTACTATCATTCACAATAAATTCTAAAGGAAAAAAAGGAACAAATTCTTTACTGTCTGTAGAGGAGATGTTTATTATCCTGGCATTCTATATCCTGCAAAACTAGCATTCAAGTGAGTGCAGAGTAAGAACAGAACAAAGACATTTTTCTTTTAGAAAAGTCAGGATTCAGGAAGCTTTTCACCCATGAACCATTTCTGAAAAAAAATTATTTTCCAGCAACACAGAAGATTCTAAGAAAGAGAATAATATGACTTACAGAAATAATAATGAGCAAATGAATCATTAGAATTTATAGCTGAATATGACTTTGTGTTGATAATCTAGCTTTTAAATGTTATCAAATTATTAAGAAAGAATTTCCTTAAAAATAATGGCATAAAATAAAAACAGATGGTATTATCCCAGTAATGATCTGAATCTAAACTACCAGATGAGTCACAAAACATGTTAGGTTGTGGCAAGTAATAGTTAAAAACATCCAAGGGCTTTACTTTTCCTAGAGAAGGATTTATAGATACTGGTTAATTCTCAATCATTATTGAAAATGTAAATTTAAATATAGGATTTAATATTATCATTGGTGGAATATCACTTTGTATAGATAACATTTCTACTTATTACTATTTATTATGTGTAAATTGTCCTTTATTCTCATGGATTTCAACTCCAAATCTGCCTATTTACCTATTACTAGCTTTAAGAGTCACTTCAATGTTTTCATTTCATTTTTCCTGC